>OY720680.1:89538041-90138041 GCA_963170755.1 Amphimallon solstitiale
CAGTGGAAATATTGCAGAATTAGAACTGTAAATCTGTCTTATTTAAGAACATTATACAGAAGTTTACTGAGGAATAATTTATGAATATTACTACTGACAAGAATGGATTTGCTCAAGCAACCAATTTGTGGCTTTAATATTTTTGCAAGTTCATTTAACTAATAAGAATGAAAAAAATAGAAACAAAACGATTCATTCAGAAGATATTCAAAATATCTTCTTATACTATTTTTATTTTACTTCAAGAAAAAAATCAATAATGTTAACTGGACTATAAACTAGAACAAAATAAAGATTTTTCTGTGTCGGTTCTTTATAGTTCACTTTACGACATCTATTTCGGTTGTATAAAGTCTTTTTCCATAGAACTCCCCGACTTAAGTCTTCATTTTGCAATGCAATCTTTAAGGCATATTGTTCTAAGACCACGTGGTTTACGAGGGGAACTACTTATATTTCGGGAATTGGCAACACTAATGTCAATAGCTAAAATCTGACAACACCATAATAAAGTTTGACATTTTTTAGCATAAAAGTACTCACAACGTTTTGATGTACAAGTGCTATTTGTTTTGTTTACAGTGAGTTCAGAAAATCAATTTGACAAAATAATGGAAATTTCAAGAGAAGGTTTTCGTTGGATTATTTTTCACAATTTTCGACGTGGATATTTCAACAAGAATGTGTCGATGGACTCAGTTCTTTATATGGCGATAAAGCACCATCAAAAACCACAGTATATCGCTGGTATAGTGAATTCAATCGTGGTCGTAGTTCCGTCGCCGACGAATTCCGTAAAGGTCGTCTAAAATCGGTTGTTGTGCCACAAAACATCGATGCAGTGCGTGAACTGATAATGCAAGATCGTCATGTGACATATTGTGAGATAGAGGCATCCTTGCACATTAGTTCCACTTCAATACATTCGATTTTGCATGAACAGTTAGTTGTAAAAAGAAATTGTTCTCGTTGGATACCCCATAATTTATTAATCGCTCAAAAAAAGGCACGCGTCAAGTGGTGTAAGGAAATGATGAAGAAGTTCAACCGTGGCGCTTCAAAAGACGTATATAAAATCGTGATAGGTGACGAATCATGGATATATACCTATGAGCCGGAAACAAAACAGCAATCGACCGTGTGGGTATTCCAAGACGAGCTAAATCCAACAAAAGTTGTTCGTGGAAGAAGCACAGCGAAGCAAGTGGTCACCTGTTTCTTCGGCCGAATGGGTCATGTGGCCACTGTTCCGCTTGAGCAACGTAGAACTGTCAATTCCGAGTGGTACACGACCATTTGTTTGCCGGAAGTCTTCGGAGAAATTCGTAAAACTAACCCCCGAAGACGAATCATTCTACATCATGACAATGCGAGCTCTCACACATTTCGACAAGTGAATTTTTGAGCAGTCAAAACATCGAATTGATGACTCATCCTCCGTACAGTCCTGACTTGACACCCAATGACTTCTTCTTGTTCCCGAATATCAAAGGTAAACTGCGTGGTCAACGATTTACGAGCGCCGAAGAAGCAGTTGAAGCGTTCAAAAACCATGTTTTAAAGGTGTCTCAAGAGGAATGGAAAAACTGCTATGACAAATGGTCTGAACGAATGCAAAAGTGTTGTATTGATTATCAAGGGGAATATTTCGAAAAACAATAAAGCCATTTTCATTAAAAAATGTTTGTTATTATTTGCTATTCCCGTAATATAAATAGTAGCCCTCGTATAATACTCATTCTAGCACATCTGTGTCTTGTACATGTCTGTACAAGTCCTCGACCTGTTGCTCTCTAGGTGCCTCGGCTCTAATGTTACTCCCAGATACGTTATCGCTTTGAAATCTGTATGTTTATTCCCTTGGCCATCGAGTTCCGAGATCCTCTATCTTATACCTTCAGGTGAATACCATGATGGAAGATTTATTAAGGCTGATGTTCTAACCTTCCTAATCTACTTATGTAGACATTCGGTTAAATTGGTCTTGTAACCGCTCGCTGACTCTAGAGCTGAATTTGCCTCGTAATATAATAACCTTGTCCTCAGCACATCCAAGCACACACGCCGTCAGTATATTTTCAATAGTGAGCTGCTTCTTTAGCAATTTTACGCAGAGATAAGGAAATAGGAATGAGTTTAAGATAATTGGTATTTCTAATAATCGTTTGCTGCCTCTAGTTCAATATTACAAAAATTAAACTGAATTCGCTCAATATCACATCGTTTCAATGTATTTCCAGAATGCGTGCGATTTGCGTACTACGCTTAATGATTTTTTTGCCCCCGTTTGTGCTTCGACTTTTGATTTTCATATCCTTTGCTGAAATCTAATGATATGATTAGCTCGGAATATTTCCCAGATTATACACTGCCGTTAGATATGAGAGAAGTTATAAAGACCTTGAACGTTCTAGAATGGAAAAAGTGGTGTTGGCTTACAAAAATATATTTGATTAAACAGATTACAAATTGCCATAGTTTTTGTAGATTTCCCGTTAATTGGTATCGTAGCCAGTAAGTGTTTCATAAGCTATGCTGTAGTATATAGGCTGTCCATGTTCTAGCTCCCTATATGAATAACCTTCTTAATGGAGGAGTATTTGATATAATTTTCAGATTTAACATTTAGGTCAACTTACTATTATAATTATGAAAAGCATCAATCCATAAGGATTCATAAGGATCAATTCGCGCTGGGAGAAGTTCAGTTGGCTAGGAAGAAAATATTAATCTTCCACCCCCTGCTCTTCCACCCAAACCTTAATAAATATAACATAAAGATTACCACATTTATAGATAAGTAATTAATAAATATAGTTATTTATTATACAAGGGAAAAAAGTATTAGATTTTAGCTCGAGGTAATGTTTATCTCTATAATATAATACCGAGAGTTAAAATCTAATTTTTTCCCGTGTATAATACACTATTTTTTTCTGTGATGGGAAAAACGACGATTTAATATTGAAAAAAAAACACGTTAATACTATTATATTACAGTCAGAAAATCAATCGATGTGAATTTTAAATTTTAAATTGGTAGACTGTTGTAATGGGGACATTGGACCTGGGTTGCGAAGGAAACCTTGTAATCAAATATCTGTCAATTTAATTTCGTGTTTAATTATAATAATTTGCGAACTTTATTAAGTTTAGTTTATTAGTTATTTTGAATGTAGACATTTCAAAATATTGCAAACTAATTACATTTCTGAAGCAAAATGGGCAAGGTTACATGGCTAACAAATCTGCGATTTTTACGAGTATACATATTAGGGATTTTTTAAATAATGATCCTTATGAATGTTATTTAATGATCAAGGTTGTTGTTGTATTTGGGATTGCAGGAGCCTGTCGAATTTGTGAAATTAGCCAGATAATATTAGATGATATTGAAGATTCGGGAACGTTATTAATTGTGAAACTTAAGCAAACAAAGAATATTGTAAACAGGAGATTTATAGTTACTGAAGAATATATCAAATTTTACAGACTGCACACAGCCCTTCGTCGAGCTGCAACAAAGGATTGTCGCCTGTTTTATGCATATCGCAATGGAAAATGTATCAATCAGGTTGTGGGTAGAAATCAATTTTATAAGGTGCCTGAAATAGTTGCCAATTCTCTTCGACTTGAAAACGTTAAGTTATATACAGGTCATTCATTTCGAAGATTGTCTGCTACACTCTTAGTTGAATCTGGAGGAGATTTGATGAAACTAAAGGAACATGGCGGTTGGAAGTCATCAACGCTCGCTGAAGGGTATGTTGATGAATCGGCACAAGAAAGAGGTAGCCAATAAAGTGTTTAGAATGTGTGGCAGTACATTAGCGGAAACAGGACCCAATTTGCAACCAAGTACATCAACGGCAGTCGTGTCCATGGCAGAAAATTCCACTGTAACAGACATTCCGGATCGTTCAAGAAACACGTCCTTCATGCAATGTACTTTAAACAACTGTACTTTTTGAAATTAAGAGAATGTAACTGTTTGTATGTATAATAAAATATTCTCAAATTAAAAACTATTTTTTTCTGTGTTGGGAAAAACGACGATTTAATATTGAAAAAAAAACATGTTAATACTATTTATTAAAGTCAGAAAATCAATCGATATGACATTTGAAGCGACATTACACCTGCGCTGCTAAGGAAACCTGTAAAGTATTCAAATATCTGTCAATTTAACCGGGAAGAAAGTGAGCACTTCCTTCCCGTCACAGAAAAAAATAATTAGTTGGTTAGTGAGCAAATGGCTAAAATAAACTTAATCTATATTCCGTAATGTACGCTTCCATAAGGAAACAGCAACAAAACAAAGTAAGCAAGATATGTATATACACAATTTAACAGAATAATAATAATGTAGAAATACCCATTTTATTGCCTATTGTAGAGCAGTTCGAAAAGGATACGTTTATATATTATTATATTAAGGGAGAGTTTATATGTTACTGAAAGTTTCGAAGAATTTGCAAATTTTCCGTTACAAAAGGTTATGATTTAGGTCAGACAGACCACTTAAACAATTAAAATATTAACCTAGTACATAAAATCAAGATTGCAATAAGCTGCACTTGCTTATCTCTCTTACAACAAAAGGTAAACACAGCTGATTGCCAAGAAGGAATGTTTAAAATTTCCAACGGAACAAAAATATCAAGCATCGAAAATCCAGATGGCTTAATAGACAATTCCTTGAATAGAGAGAATAATTAGTTCTAAAGAAAAATGTTAAGATAAACAAAAAAAACACACGAGGCCATGTAGGTTAGAAATAAACTATCAACAAATTTAGATTAAATCACACATAAATACCTGACTTATATCCTTATATTCCTTCAAAATACATACGAATAATCATATATTCTGTCATATAACCATAGGCCAACAACATGTGACTTTAAATCCCATTTAATCCGACCAAGTGTCGTTAAATAGGAAAAATTGCTTCACTAATAAATCCAAACCAAATCGCAATTCCTTCTCATACAGAAACCAAATCAAACATATATTCCTCAAACACGATGCTTTGAGATATATTAATCTACCAAAATTATTGAATGTTGGTTCAGAGATTTTACTCACACGATGTTACTTGATTAAGATCAAAAACGGAAATGTACCATGACTTGTACCCGAGTTGCCAACTGCAAACCAGCGAGATGAAAAGCGGGTAAGATAGAACAATATCAACTTAAAGAAAATATTCTAACCAAGCCTAAATTAATTAAATTTGAATACAATTTAAATTGTAAAAATTATTAAGAAGAAAATAACAAGATAATAATAAGATAATATGAAGTCAAATAGGGTTACGCTAATAAATTACACATACCAACAACTGCTTATTGACCTAATCGCGAATGTATTTAAGCGATAGATGATGCTACTATACCAAAATATACAAGAGATATTATTACTAATTTTTAAACAAGTCAAACTTGTACTAATTAAACTAAGAATAATAATAATAGTTAATTAAAAATAAAAGTAATTAAGCCTGTGATTTTTGAGTCGTTTCAATTCTGATCGTTTTATTTCATGTAATAATATTTCAGTTGAAGCTTAATATATTAAAATTTAGTTTAGGTTTCGAACATCAATAAACAACAATATTCTTGAAGAATTTTGCTGCTTTAATATTTTTGGTAACGCATTTGGATAGAACTGACCAAGTCATTCCTCATACTTATCACGAATATCGCCTGATATGAAAAAAATAAATTTCGAAGAAAACAAAGATAATATAATTTAAGGCTCATATTACTGTATGGTAACGTCTACCAAGTTGATTACCGATATTTTCATAAGGAATAGAGTCTATGTTTCTGTTAATAGTAAGCTACATAACACGTTCCTAGTTACTTAAAATCTCATTATATAAATCTTGTAATCATAAAAACTTTAACTTTTTTATGATAACTAAATCCATGTCTCTTCTTTTTCACTACCTTTGCAAAGTAAATTAAACTAAATTTAATGTGTAAATGTAGTAGAAATTCTTAGAATTTCTTTTTGTGTGATATTTTGCATATACTAAAGACCAACTTCTTTTTACGAAAAGCTATTTGCAAATTTCAATTTATATTCAAATAATAAAAAACATTTAGATGACATGTACAGAGCACGAAACTTGTATTTCTCCTACACGATCAACGTTTTCAAAAAAAAAAAAAAATCTAATAACTATACGATCTCTAGCAAAATATTTAAATCAAGACTCAACTGCATATTTACATATACATATACAAACATAAACCGAGAGACACACAGCATGCACGTGAAAATATATGTACCTAGTCGTCGGAGAAACGTCATTCGGCGAGATTGAAAATGAAAATGAGGAAAAAACACTTTCCACCAGGGGGGAAACGACGTGATCTTTATCGACATTCAGGTAATAATGGTGGGAGTGGCGACGTTGAACGAGAAACACGAAGGTGCTTGCGTTCATTTCGCATTCAATTGCGCTTTTTTCCGCACTACTTCTGTGCTCTCAGTTGACACACGTGCTCGGTCTCTGTCTGTGTAAGCGATACACTGGCTCTTTTGTTCCATCAGGGATGTGTAACCGAGATGCATACTGTATACATATAAATAAGTTTTCATGCCTAGTCATCAGCGGATATTCAGTAACAATTTCGACCTGGCGCGATAGAAACTATGTGGCAGCCAAGTTTTAGACATTATGGCAAAAAGCACTCTTAAAGATTCTACCTTAAAATTTATGTTTCGAAATGATGGATAACGTAATTCTGGAAAAGTGGAAAAGAAGTAATTACTTTAAATTAGCAGCAACAGTTTGAAACGCGAAAACAAAATAACAGTAATTTATAACGATTTATCATTTTTAGCAAAGCAATGACATTTTACTGTGGTCTAACTCGCAAAAGAAACGTATATATGCATGATATTAATTGTTTTTATTATACAATAGACGCAATTGTGCTAAATATAGAACCGAAGACAGCTACCTTTAAATAGATCGATGGAAAATAGTATACCTATATGACAGAATGTAATAATAATAGTTTTTTTTTTGTTAATAGATGTAATAGATTTACTTTAGTGAAACATTTTATAGTATATGTTTAGGTAGAAAATGCTATCATACATTATACAGACTGTCCTAGAAATAAAAAGACGGAGTAGCAGGTATGTAAAGTCCGAACAGAAACAGGCCCAAATATACCGCAATAACAAAGAAATTAAAAATTTAATTTTCTATGTTGTTTTTTAGATAAAAAAATTACATTACGGACCTGGCACAGAATTAATGTATGTTTATAAATACACGTAAGAATGCTCATTTGTAAATAGAAACGAACACGCATTCATAGAAAAATACGCTTTTATTTGAATAAAACGGGAAAAAACGTTAAATGTACTCATTCATATAAAACATATTTTTTGATAGATAGGCGACCCACTTCATTGCAGACAATGAAAGATTGTTTTTATTTTTAAAATAGGAAGGTTGTTGCTCTTTAATGTGTTTGTAGTCGGAAACAGCTGATTATTATTATTTTGGAATATGTAATTATTTTTTTCTAGCAGGTGTAAAGTTAAAGTAATTAATGGTTTGGTATTTATTATGAAGTATCTATTCCTCCTTCTTTTTTTTAACACAAGTAATATGGTGGTCCTGAAAAGGACCGATTGTGAAAGTGAAGTAGGTGGATATTTAGTCCAGGGTCGGCGTAAGGCCAATTGAATTCTTTATTATTTTTTTTCTGCCCTCTGCGCACGAATAAAGACTTGATATTTTGAGGGTACGTTTTTACACAATCTAGCTTCCGATTTCTGCTACTCCGTCTTTCTATTTCTGGGACATCCTGTATACACAAAATTCTTCTAAATTGGCGAAAAGACAAAAAGACAAAACAACTAAAAAACGTTCTTGAAACAGTTAGTATAAAAATGATAACCCAATCATTTTGAAGATTATGTAAATTTTAACCGGAATATATTTTATCTTGCACAACACAACGGTAAAAAAAGACAAAACAACAACTAGAATACCTTCTTGAAACAGTTTATTCTTTTTATTTTTTAGTTTTAATGTTTTATCTTTAAATGAACTTACCATATTTTGATATTGAAATACTATAAAAATGATAACCTAATCATTTTGAAATTTATGTTCATTAAAATTGAAATAAAAACAATGAAACCGGAAATCTGTAAACGGATAAATAATATTGTATTAATAAATTTAATTTTTTAATATAATGAAAATAATGAACTTACCAAAAATCATTTCTAAAGAATTATTTTTAAGAAGGTTTTATACATCGATACTTTTTTTTACATTTTATCGTAGTTCCAAATCTTAAGAGTGGATGTAAAACCTTCTTAAAAATAATTATTTAGAAATGATTTTTGGTAAGTCCATTATCTCCATTATATTAAATAATAAAATTTATTAATAAGATATTATTTATCAGTTTTCAGATTTCCGGTTTCTTTGTTTTTATTTCAATTTTAATGAACATAAATTTCAAAATGATTAGGTTATCATTTTTATAGTATTTCAATATCAAAATATGGTAAGTTCATTTAAAGATAAAATATTAAAACTAAAAAATAAAAAGAATAAACTGTTTCAAGAAGGTATTCTAGTTGTTGTTTTGTCTTTTTTTACAGTTGTGTTGTGCAAGATAAAATATATTCCGGTTAAAATGGAGAAATAACAACAAGAATTTTTATAATTTGATAAAGACTGAATAAAGTCGAAACGTTATTACACTTAATTTTTTGTTTTATTTAGATTGTAGTCAGTATTTTTTTTTGTAATTTCAATGTAATTGTAATTAGAATTAAATTATATCAACACGGTCGCTACACCAAGAAGCTTTCTCGGGGAATATTCGAAAGGAATTTTTATAGAAACTTAATTGAAGACTATGGCTTAGTACTAAAGAAAATATAAAGACAGCTTTACCACGCTAAAACACTGTAAGCTAGATACGTGTTTCTACAACTATGTTGTCATCATCAGTAGCACCGAGTAATAAAAACCGCATTGTCTGAATACCGTAGCACAGCACTGATTTAGATTTTACAGAGTTGATGGTTTATTTATACATATAACTAAGCTATTATTAATATCATTAACGGTACCTGAAATCTTCGTTGTTCACACGACAAACTTATATAAACATGTTTGGAGTATCGGCCCGTTATCTGAATTCATTAATCTATTTATATTTTTGTTGTTTGTATCTAATTCTCTATAATTAGACACTTGTTTTCTAAGTTTGAGGCCGCTTGCTGGAACATCACCCCTGTGCCCAAAATATGTCTTCTAAGGTGGTCCAACATTTTTGGACATAGGCCATTATGTTCTAGCAAGCGGCCTCAAATTTAAAAAATTTTGTTGAAAAATGTCTGTTAGCGCATCATATAGAACTTAGGAATCGCCTTGAGAAGACCTATAATACCAATCAAATAGAATCCTTGATTTGGACCAATAACTATAAAACCATCAATAAATTTCTACATAAACTTTATTCTACATGGACATTTTTCATCACCGATGTACGCCTATATAATGATTAAAATTTATTTTCATAAACGAAGTTTAGCATAATCCTGCATAGCTGTGTAGCATTTTCATATTCGTGGCGGATATACGACCATTATATTCAAACTGCTCAAATACCATTTACCTAATTGAAACTGAATTCTATTTTGCTTACACTCTTCACCTGGTACTTAGATAGTTAAATTTTAGCTATATCCTGCATTCGCTTAAATGTGTTATCCTAATGTTTATATCATACAATACGCTCCGAGGTTTTGCACAGGTATCTTACACGAATCAATGCAATATTCGAAAGAAATCCATTTGTAAAATTGGAACGCATTCAGACGTGCAGAGCGAGCGTTAAAGTTCTCTTTAGTTGAGTGTATTAATTAATTTAATTTTCGAAAGTTACTTATCATGTACGTGCATGATGGTAAACTCGGAACATTTTTCAGTTAATGATTAAAATTGAATTGAATTTCAGAAGTACTTCTCTAATTCTCTCTTAATTTAATAATAATAATAATAATAATAATAATATATCTTTATTGCCCAACAAACATACATCTAATTACAGGACAATAAATCGATAACTCAACAATACAATAATATAAAACTACCAATATATACCGGGTGTCTGTTTAAGCTCGGCCACCGGCCATATCTCGGCAACCGTTTATCGTAGGTACAACCTGACGAAAAAAATCTTGATAGTAAAATGGACAATAGGAATTTCAACCAAAATATTTTTAAGTTTCCAAAATGATCGCAAGGGGGCGCAATTTTCAAGATGTATTAAAAATTCGATAATTTTTCATTAAATTCTAGATTAAGAAAGATTAAAATTTTTACTAGCAACATTTTTAGAAGTTTTTATACAATTCTCATTAGAAACTTTTTGATCTAAGTCCCATACGAAGGGTAGGGTGGAGGGGGGTATATCTGAGTACAAAAGTAGGTATAATTTCGGTTTGCCCCAACGGATTTGTATATTTCTGGGCTCACTAGATAGAGAATGTTACAAGAAATTGAAGGAGATGTAGTACGAAATTACGTGGTTGTCAAAAAAAGTAACAGGGGGCGCTGTTCTCAATTTATGTATGTTACTTGTTTTTTCTTTAAAAGTTTAAATGGAATGGTATGTTTTTAATATCGTAATATTGAATCACATAAAAAACTGAAAAGAGTGATGAAAACCGGAAGTTGCTACCTCTTTTCTTGACAAAGATATAGTAATACGAACCAATAATGGGTGGAGACTGTGGCTAAAAATCTGAAATAAAATGCAAAAGGAAAATCCCTTACCACAAAAAATATATATCAAAAAATCTAAATACGTATTTCAGCAACTAAGTTGCCATCTTCAGTAGATATCTGTATAAAATAAAAAAGAGTGTTAAACGTGGTATTTCTGGCTAAGGTGTAACCTTAGAAGATATGCTCTTCACCAAATCACCAGTGGGATAACACTCAGTGAGATAACACTCAGTGTTATCCCACTGGTGATTTGGTGAAGAGCATATCTTCTAAGGTTACACCTTAGCCAAAAATACCACGTTTAACACTCTTTTTTGTTTTATACAGATATCTACTGAAGATGGCAACTTAGTTGCCGAAATACGTATTTAGATTTTTTGATATATATTTTTTGTGGTAAGGGATTTTCCTTTTGCATTTTATTTTAGTACCTAATACGAAGACAATCCAGAAAAATAAAAATTTTTAAATATAATTTTTTTTATTTATTGGGACTAATAGTTTTATTTTAATTTTAAGAGAGTCTCTAGACAGTGTATAGTTCGCATTCACTTGAATTTTCACCATACTCTTCCATAAATGTATTAATTTAAATCTTTTCACCGATTTTTATTTCATTGCATATGTTAGTTATTTTTAAATTTCATGTCTTGTCTTTTTAGACATTGAAATAAAATAATAACAATAATAATAATAATATATCTTTATTACCCAACAGATATAAATCTAATTATAGGTAAACAGCAAACATAATTTCCATACTCATGAGCTAAGTAGACAATAACGAGAAAAAAACAATATAATATAATGCATTAGTTATAAACAATCATTTACTTATTAGTAACGAAAGGGTACAAAAATTGATATCTAATTTATCCCCGCCTAAACATAAATAAGAAAATATACTGACCAAGTAATATAAGCGAAAAAAGAAATATTTAAATCAGAAAGTACAAAAAATAAAACAAAAAACAACTTCAACTTAACAAATGTTCAAAGTGTTACCATTATATTTGATACACATGTTTACTTGTCGATTAGTAGAGAGCACAATTACTTCAATTTCGGAGGCAGCAATTGTTGTAATCGGATTTTTGTGATAAACTATGTCTTTTATTCTGCCCCATCAATAAAAATCAAGACTATCTCGCAAGGCAAATAAAAACTCAATAATGTCCTCTTTCCGGACACTTTAGGGAATATAGCCGGGAAAGCAAGAATGCAATTTCAAAGCATTCTGATCATGTAATAAGCTTCAACGTTAGAATATGACATTTTTCAAACTTAATAATTATGTGCAGGTGTCCTAAAAGGCTTAATTTGCTAAATACACACAAAAAGTTTAACTCTCAGTGACAGTAATATTTTTACATTTTGATTTTCATGGCCCACCTTGGAAATCTCATAATAATGGAATTTAGTTTCACGGTGCATGCGATGTTGTATGATGAGAATTAAAAAAATAAAATAAAACTACACTGTTCAGTATTCTTATTATTTTATTTCAATATTGGAAAGGACAAGAAATGATATTTAAGAAATAATAGCTAGAGAATTTGAAAACATTTAATAGGAGAATCTAACGTAATATATATGCAATGAATTAAAAAATCGATAAAAATATTGAAATGAATACATTTATGGAAGAGTATGATAAAAATTCAAGTAAAAACGAACTATACACTGTCTAGAAATTATTATTATAAATTATTGCTCCCAATAAATAAATAAATTTATATTTAAAAATTTTTATTCTTCTGGATTGTTTTCGTATGTCTATATCTTCGTCAAGAAAAGGGGTAGCAACTTCTGGCTTTCATCACTCTCTTCAGTTTTTTATATGCTTCAATATTACGATATTAAAAATATACCGTTCCATTTATAATTTTAAAGAAAAAACAAGTGATACATAAATTGAGAACAGCTCCCGCTGTTTCTTTTTTTGATAGCCACGTAATTTTGTACTACATATCCTTCAATTCCTTGTAAAATTATCTATCTAATGAGCCCAGAAACATTCAAATCCGTTGGGGCAAACCAAAATTATACCTACTTTTGTACGGAGATATACCCCCGCCCCCACCCTCCCCTTCGTATGGGACTTAGATCAAAAAGTTTCTAATGAAAATTGTATGAAAACGTCTAAAAATGTTGCTAGTAAAAATTTTAATCTATATTAATCTAGAATTTAATGAAATATTATCGAATTTTTAATTAATTTTGACAATTGCGCCCCCTTGCGATCTTTTTGGAAACTTAAAAATATTTTTGTTGAAATTCCTGTGATCTATTTTACTATCAAGGTTTTTTCCGCCAATTTGTACAATAAACAGTTGTCAAGATATGGCCGGTGGCCGAGCTTAAACAGACACCCGGTATATATATTTAAAGCTCCATGCTATAGCGGCCGTGTTGATATAATTTAACTCAAAATACAATTACATTAAAATTACAACATCCACCTGCCTTTGAAGAAACAAACAATCCCTAATGGAACATCTTTTCAGGAATAGCTTGACATCATCTGGAAATAAAAGTCTATGGCAGCCCAACTCACAACAAATATCATTGATAAATATTGAAAATAATATGGGACCCAGATTGCTACCGTGTGGAACTCCTAAACTGGCAGAAAAGTAAGAAGATTGGTGACCAGCGTAACTGACGTACGGGACCCTATTCATCAGGTAAGTGTTGAATAATGACTTCAAATTAGGTGAAACACCAATAGCTTCTATTTCACGTAGCAATTTGGAGTGATCGATACGATCAAAAACCTTAGAGAAGTCGGTATAGATGATGTCAACTGGCTCATGGTCATCCAGGCACTCCGAGACAAATTGAGTTAACGCTGCAAGATTGGATGTCGTACACCGCTTACTCATAAAACCATGCTGGTTCTCTGAAAGTTTTCAGCGAATCTGTGAGTAAACATTCGTATAAAAGCTCATTTCAAACACATTGGCAAAATTCGGTTGATAATTCTTGATTAAGGCGACGTCACCTTTTTTGTGATTTGGAAATAGTTTGGTGATTTTCCAGCACTCAGGGAAGACACACGCTTTATCAAGCGCTAAATTAAAAAGGAAAATGAGAGGTTTAGCAAAGATGCACGCACAATCACGAGCAAGAAAACTTGGTATATTATCCTGACCCATATTAGCTTTGTTTAACTTTTTAAATTGCTAACAACTTCGGATAGTCAAGATACAGTAATAAGTGGTATCCTTCTTCTCCTTCTTCTTCTTTCTCTTTTCTTAAGACTTAGTTTGTTAATTCTACTCTTGATCTCGTTCAGCCTCATGGGAAGCAGATGTCCAGCTCTCACACCATCTTTTGAGAGGTCGACCGAGGGGTCTCCTTATACTCGGCTTTTCGTCCTTTGCCCTTTTTGCCCGTCGATCCGGACATGTATTTGTTCCTCCATGTGAGGTCCCTCAGATAGCCGGATATTCTTGAGGCTTTGTCCACTTGGGTTCTAACTTCCTGTTGCAAGTTTCTGGAGTTCGTTATCTCAGCTCCTAAGTACGTACATTGCATAAATTGGTGGATGGGTTTGTCGTTCACAGCGAGTTTTCATCTAATGGGCTCCTTTGCTATGACCATTGATTGCGGTTTTTCTATAGATATCCTCATATTAAGGTTCTCCGCTCTTGTTTGAAACCTATATAGTAGTCGCTGTAGATCGTCCTCGTTATCCGCCATCAAAATTGCGTCGTCAGCGTAGCGTAGTATCTTTATCGATTCCTGTCCCATTCTGTATCCTCCATCAACTTCTTTTAGACTATGAATTATTTTATCCATAATGAGGTTGAACAAGATTGGGCTCAAACTATCTCCCTGGCGGATTCCAGTTAGTATTGGTACTTGTTCTGCAAATCCCTGTGATGTTTTGATTTTTGTGGTGTTATTTTTATTGAGCTCTTTTATTACGTTAATGTAAGGTACGGGTATCTTGTTTTCCCGGAATATATCTATGATGTCGGCTATTTGTAGTCTCTCGAACGCTTTCCTGAGATCTATTAGGCAGAGAAACAATGGTTTATTATATTCGAGAGATTTTTCCATCATTTGCCTGAGGATGAAGATTGCGTCCACTGTCGATCTATTCTGTCTGAAGCCTTGTTGTTCTTCGCTTATTTCTATTCTTTTCGTTATTTTTGTTGTTATAATTTTTGTGAAGAGCTTCCTTATGCTGGCTAATAAAGATATCAATCTATAATTTTCCGGGTCGTTCTTGTTTCCCTTTTTATATATTGGTATTGTAATGCTGTTTTTCCAATCAGTAGGCACATTTTGGGTCGAGATAATTTTTTGGAATAATAGTGTGATTGATGTTTCCATTTGAAGTCCTCCGTGCTTAAGCATTTCGTTAACGATTTGATCTGGGCCAGGGGTCTTTCTATTTTTCAATCTTAATATGTATCGAATCGTTATAAACGGACTGGCAAAACTGTTTGAAACCATTCTCTATAGATGCGGTGTTCTTTAGTTCATATCCCTCAACACCTTTCATTAAACTCGGTATACCCGGACCCCGTCGCTTAACTCAACGAATGACCAATACTGCTTTGGATTTTCTTTAAGTTGCTGTTCAACATTAGTAATGCAGTTACTATACAATACTTTTGAATAAGCTCTGACTAGTTTGCGTTGCTCTTCAAATTGAAAGTAGTCTTCGCCACAACCAGACTTCTTATAAATATTGTGAAGCATATTCTTACGTTTAATATTGATGATATGCTCTTTAGTGAACCAAATGAGATACGAAGACATCTATGAACTCTTCGACGGTACGTAGTCATTAAAGATATAATAAATTTGCCTCTAAAATTCAGAAGAAGCCTCATTAATATCAGTTAAAGCACACAGGCAAGCCCAATCAATGTTTAGCAAGGAGTTATAATTGCCAAAATAATCCGCTTTTTTAAATTATACACCTCAGAAGCTAGATTGCCTAATGTATTGGACGAGCGCGTACATTTATATTTACAGATCACTAACAAAAAATAATAATATAATAATAATAATTTCTAATGCATATTTCGTTAGATATCGATTGGTTGGATAGATGACACTCCATAAACACCACCGATGTATTATTCTAAATATGTATGTAATTTAATAGATTAGAATTGTAACTATTCATAATGACGTGTGTTACCATGAAACATGTTAAGAGAATCCGTATAGTTTTACTTTGTTGAGTATTTAAACCACTTATTATATTATATATCCTTTCAAATTAATAGGGGCAAACAGATCGAGAACAAAACTAAGCCCCTCTATTTGTTTAACTCTTGGATTTTCCCAGTAATGAAAAATTCTTATCTCAATGTTCTTATTAAAGAAAATTGCCCAAAACTTATTCTGTTGTGAAAATAGTTTTGATTTCGGAAGAGTATTTTATATCGCCTATTTGACATTATTTTAATATTTCAAGGCAATCAATTGTTATTTTAACACCAATACTGAGAACATTTATATTTCTACCAAAGTCGTACCTGAAGGACCCTTCGATATTTCCCGTAGAGTAATTTCCAAACCAATACTAAAATTGCTTTATTATCAACAACATAAAAAGCACAAATAACTATAGATAAATTAAAAATCAAAGGTATCAGCATCTCTAAAACACAAGAGTTTTGATATATTTCTCTAAATGAAAGGTTCTGTAATAGAATGGCTGAAAGAGAAAGAATTTTCTGTTTTAAAAAATGTTAATTAGGTCTAGTAATATAATAACAAAACAAGTTTCTTATTTTCTTGATTGAAGGATTTAACCGGTCAAAAATATTAGTGGCTCTTAAATTGTAGCACAGGAAATCTTCAAAATCATACTTTGAAACATTTTATTTACTCCGGTTGTTCACCAACTAGATTGTTTATCCCATGTATCAGTCAAATTTTGATAAAATTTACCGTTACCTTCATCCATTCATTATCTACTCTATCTAATGCCCAATTTTGCCTTTTAGTACTTAAATCTAGGCTTTTTTTTGTAGCTCTATAGCAAAATAATGACTGATTGATTAACCCATAAATGATGTGATGAGCTTCAACAATAGTAGGCAAAGTTACTGACATTGAGTAATTGTAAAAGCTGCGTTCTGATTTAGTTACATTTTTATTTAGACATCCGATAGATAAATCTGCTTCGTGTACTAAGTTAGCTAAGAATTTGAAGCAATTCAGTACTTTAAGGATAGTACATGATGATTCTGAGCTTATGTCTATCCGAAATGTTCCACCAAGTGTATATCAAGTTCTTCTTTTTATTTATGTCAAAATTTCTAATTGACTCAGTTTAAAACGTAAAATATCGAAAATTGTGCTGCTTAGGCAAGTCTTGTTACATATGTAATGAATTAATGTAAGATAACTCTCTCTATAAAACTGCATACTACGTGATCAGGATAAGTATTGGGCATCTCATGTTTGTTGTAATAGAGATATATCAATTTTGCATTTGAGGAGTATACTAAGTGTTCAGAGATGCAGACGTTTGGTGTGTCTGCCATATCTTAGATATAATCAATAAAAAAGAAGACAATAATTATGCACAGTTAACGAGTAATCTGTTGAGGTCATACCATACGTTGGATTAAATTATATCTCTGAAAATTTGTTTCTTTCATTCTCACCTTGATTTTTTCGAACCAAATGTGGAGTTGTTAAAGATGGTCTGCTTTTATTTAAAACCCAGTGGAACGTATCAATGCTTCTGACTACTGTTAGTGTCTGATAATAGATGCTCAAGGAGTTGAAGGGGAGAGTTAAGAAATAAAGTCGTGTGCATCTAAATATGATGACACATATTTATATTTAAACACAGATTTTATCAAAGACACAGATCTTTTTCACTAATTTGCAAGGATTTTAAGACTGTGAAGTAGTAAATGTTACAATTGTTTTTCTTAGATACAAACATATAACATGTAAATCATTATAAGATCCGAAACATATAAATCTGTTTTCTTTGTAGGATAGTGTTATTATAACAATCATTTAATCTTTTTGTTTTACATTATTAAAGATACATTGTTTGTATACTTAAATTTCGTTGTTCTATACGTATTTGTAAGAGTATTTCTCCAACAAATTTGACGTTTTATCCGAAAGAATTAAAATTCCCCGATTAATGGTTAATACATAATCCGTATTCGTATTTGTATAAATTCTCATAAATTTCACAAAATTTAACATGATAATAGAAATTACACGCGTCCGATTCAAATTTAGGTTTGCTGTCTATATTTGAATTGCTAACTAGTCGAGTTTGGTCTCATACATTCAACATCAAGTTGCAATTTTAATTTGCATCGGTTATTCGCAAATTTCGGTTCCGGTCAAACTAACTTCATCTCTTCCGCCGACAGTAAATAAATTACATACACCTATTTAAACGAATGTGTTACATTTACCATTAAACACGTGTTTACTGATTTGGCTTTATAAAACAATATAAATTATATTGATGTATTATATCAGAGCGATTCCAAATGCATTCATTTCTCATGCGAAGTATAATAAAGTATTGTAATTATGATAATTACCGATCGATTTTTGCAGGTCACCATGTTTTGAGGTACCCTAATTACGAGCAATTTGTGACAGTTATTCATTGATTTATTGAAGTAAGATGAAATATTATACCAGAATGTACATTAAAAATATGCGTTGTAATTTCATAAAACTGATAAAAAATATTATTATTACTAGAATAAGTTAGTACAAATTACAATTAATTATGATTTAAATAAACATTTTAGGATTTATACAAATATTAGGCTTTAAAGTTTGTTCATGCCAATTAGATTATGGTTTATAATTTACAACTTAGTAAAACATTGAATTCCGAGAAAGTTGCAGTCTACGGGTTTTAATTTTCTTATACCGAGAAATATACGGTAGTTTATAATACTGTACAAGGTAGACTTTGAATTCCAAGACAACCTTTAGGTTTGTTTTCGTTTCGCTAAGAACGATTCTAGAACAGTTCTCGTCATGCGCAGAATTATGTTAGGTGTTTGGGTTTCCGGAACTGTTTCGGAACAAAAATTGTCGTGTTTTGGTTTGTGATTGGTAGTTGTGGAACCGATCTAGAACTGTAGAACTAATTCGGGCTAAAGGCATCGAATCGTTACAGATTCGTTCGGAACCGTTCCGAACGGTGTACTATGACGCATCAGTTCTGCGCAGTAACAAAACTGTGTTAGAACCGTTCGTAATATTAAACACAAACAAACCTATTGTTACCATTGACCCCACACAACTAGAACGACGTTGTTCGACTTGATCTCCAGATCAAATATCATGTTGTAAGAATGATGTTTTTTAGAAACATCATGAATAATAAAGTCAGTTGTCAGTTTTGACATTTTTGTCGAATTTTGAATGTGTATATTATTTCTGAGTTTGATTAGTACTACTATGGATAAAGCTATAGGTAACACTATGCAATTGTTCGAGACCACAGCTGCAATGTATAATACTGTCCAAAGCTTGTTTGAGGTCATTATCAGAGTGCATCAGTTCCAATTAAACGATCTGAGAAGTACCTTTGAATTATTTGTGAAGTGTTAGAAAACAAATTATCTATTTAATTACCTTTATTTTTTGCAACTATCAATTTCTTTTTTGTTGTTAAATTACTGCATTAATTTTATTATTAAAGAGTTATAAATAAACCGTAGTTGTTGTTTGAAATTCGAATAGTGCTTGAGTGTTTGTGATGTTTCTATTAATAAATGTCTTTCTTTTGATTTACTTACTTTTGACCTACCTCATTTGTTATGTAGCGATCTGACACCCGCTTGACATTAGACGACTTTAATCGTGTCAGGGGTGCACATTTGCTTCACTCGTTTCAAAACTCCATTCATCTCTGGTTAAGCAGATGGAAATCCGCTTGATAAGGAAGCTACAGGTGGGGGGAGGGCAGAAAGTACTTTTGGGAATTTTTATATCAATTTTGCATTAGTGCGGCGGGGCTGTTGCACACTCTAGTATTTTCTGTTTGAATTTACTTAGCCAATGAAATGTATCGTTAAATAAAACTAGAATTATGCTTGCAAAATATATTTATTGCTGTGAATTGGAATTTAAAACCAAAACATAAATAAAAATCACTGAAATTAACAAAAAAACAAAAAAAATCGGAAATGAAAAAGAAAATGTTTTCGCAAATCAAGTTTTTTGTTTCACTCGCTGTTTGTGTTCACTACAAGTATTTCACAAAAAAAAGCTTGCTCCAAACATAGAGATTTAGGGAAATCCTGATATCTGGATAATTGGCACTCAGAACTGGTTGCTTTTTCATTCTTGGACATTTTGGTTCTAAATTTTTGCTACAGTTTCTTTTTGCCGCTATACTTTGTATGATTATCTTGGCAAATGGACATTCCATTGGATCTATGCCGAGTGTTTAAAAATCAAATCAGAAGCAATTTTTAGGAAGAATTGATGATTGATCGTTTTCTTAATATAGAGTGTATAAATGCCTTGAATTTATTCCACATATATTTAGCTGAGTGAAAAAAGATTGTTAATGGTCCCCTTCTAATATTTCTTGCAGTATTGTAGCTTGCATCTACCTAGGTCAACCGTGTCTACACCGCTCTTTGTTGAGTTATAATCAGTAATGATTTCAGATTTTCCGCTTCACCTATAGTCCCATCGCGATGCAAATACTGTTAAATAAAATAGAATTTTGCCTCTTTTTGGAACAAATAATAACGCCATTAACTCTTCTTGTAAGCCAAATATCGATGAATCTAGATTTCGTTGTTTAGTTGATACACAACATGGAGTAATTTCTCTCCTGTTTTGTCGCACAGTAAGAATAACAGTCAAATTACGATCCCGCAATTCCATAGGAAGCCCATAACTCGAGCACCAATTATCCATAGTTACAAACATTTCTTCGCATTCCTGCGAGAGGAACCACAAGTCTCTTGACAACTTCGGATCCTGAATTATCAATCTTATAGGGATCATGTGTTTGTTTACCTAAATATACCTTCATATTAAAAATATAGAAAGGTTTGCTGTCCGCTAATATGAAAATTTTTATTCCATACGTTAAGGGTTTATTGGAACAACCTTTTCTGAAGGAGCATTTACCTCGAAATGCTGGTATCATCTCGTCAACTGTGGTATAGTAGGAAAAGATACAGATTTTGAAACAGTTATCACCAAACAGTTCAAATATGTATCTTATTGCTGCAAAGGTATCTATTATACTTCTTTAATTTTGGAGTATTTACGTCGCCAAATTGAAGGCAGGCTATAGAAGTCGAAATCACTGGAGACTCATTGTGATCCAGAAAATTTCAATCCTGATGCCATTAGTTTTAACAAATCTTCTAGATTTAGTTAGGATGATTTATAAATACCGGCCAAATATAACTAACCAATTGCCGCTTTCATCTCACTTGGATTAGTTTCTCGAGTTCGAGATAATAGTTTGTATTTGCCTTATTGTTATCGTATTCGAATATTTGTAGATTAATTAAAGTTGTCAGTAAATCTAAATGCTGCTTTACTTTTCTGAAAGCTTCTTTTAAAGTCGTAACTTTAAAAGTTAACAACTTCCAGTTGTCACCATTCTCTGATGTTATTGATTATTGTGATATTGAAAAAGAAAATATTATTTGAAAATTACAGTTATTACAATTGGCTTAACTCGTTTTTAAAAATTAAAATTATTTTGAAATATTTTAGATTAAATATAAATTGTTTTAAAAACATCGTACCTATGAACGAAGACCAACTTTGCGTAGGAACACGCCTTTTCAAGGAGAAATTCCTTTTCTTATGTTAAACTGGGTATACATTACTCTCACTATACAACAATATATAAACGGTCATTCGCTTACAATGCCTCTACTACCTTTTTAAGGGTCCGTTTCAATCTTGGCAAATCCATTTCGGTTCGGAACTAAGATTTTCCTGTATCTTAAATACTACTAGTAATAATAGGATGTCGCCACGGTATGCATTCTAAAATTAAATAGCAATTACCTCCAAACATTTCAAGGTCATTTTACCTGTTAAATTTCTACCTCTACATACGATTTGTAAATTTGGTCTGTGCGACTTTATTTGCAATTTTATTTTATGCGTATGAATCAAATCGACATTGCTTTCATTCAGCAGACACAACAGTTGCGCAACTGTTCAGTGATCATGTCCCGTAGACGAGCGCTCACTCTGAACATGTTCAGGAGCGGTCGCCATTTTTGTGAGCGGAAAAATTCTATGCTCACTTGGTGAGCGTATTATGTACGCATGCGCCATTGAATCATTCCAAGACCAACCTAATACATACTTCTAAAGAAAGTTACTAGAAAAGTAAGATACAGCAAATTAAAGGTATTGTGCAGTAATAAATGTATTATAATATTGGAGTTCACTCAGTATTTTATTAGGCGTTGGAAAACCAACCCTTCCACTAAAAACTATGTCAAACCTTAATAGACGATGACATAAAGGTGAGCGGTCCTGTCCAGCGTACACTCAACTGTTGTGAAGTGAACGGTTGGAGCGGGATCGGTTCCCGATCCGCCTGCTGAATGAAAGCATTGTCAACTTTCATGCAGAACTTTAAGCATTCATTTGAATTTATTTGTAAATTGAAAAACTTAATACATATATATATAATATAGTTTGACATATCCTCAATAAAATGTTGATTGCATTATTAAATACATAATTTAAATTAAATTACTTTTTATACATTTACAGTCAGTTACATTTATTTTATTTATAGATTTAGTTATTTTTTAACAAATTCTTAAACGTTGAAGGTACGTGATACTCATCCATTCGACTTTCTTATTTCATACAAAATTATACAATAAATAAACAGCATTGTGTTTGCGTGGTGCCAAATAAATCATTTTCTTTTACTTGATACATTTGTAATTATTACAGGCTACTGCATCTGTGCGGTATCATATCTTTGTTGATCATATAGAATAATAATATATAAAACAGAAGTATAGTCATATTGTCTTCACGTACTATCATTAGTTCAACATTCTATTAAATATGTCTTACCCGATAAAAATACGGGTAATGTTAGTATTTGCAAATCCTAAATGTCAATTTACCCGTTCGTTTGATTTATATAGTCTGAATTTTCAGTCTTTTTATTTAGTTCATATTTTAACCTTTCAATTCAAATATCGCGCCGAAACGCTACTATTTTTAACAGATTGTATTGGTTCCTGGGTACACAAATTTAACAAGGAGATATAAGTATATGGGATATCTGTTATATTTTATAACATAACCAAGTCGTAACCTGTGAACATTCACTTGCATTTTTGTTTTGATTTATTATATTTTAGTGTGTTATTAAACACTATCTGTAAGTGTAAGTACGTCACGAACATTAGATAAGGCGCTTCCAACCACACCGTGAAATTCACCACCCAAACAGCGTCAAGTATTAGCACAATAAAAACGATAAAAACAGTTTCAAATATGTACAAAATTTTAACTCAAAAACAACAACCAAAATTGAATAGCCTAGCAGCATTTTTCGAATTTCGCCAGTGTTTTATGTTTGCACTGGGCGCAATTGAATAACATATAGAGGCGTACTCGTTATATTTCACTACAAAATTAGTTAACAGAAATATAATTTTGTCATTAAATGTTTCTACATCTATTTTTTGACCAATCTTTTGTTTGAGTACTCGGTGTGTCTAGTAATTTCGCAATAAAAAGTGAATTAGCCTACCTGTATTCTACTCGATTGTCTTCCTAGCCAACTTAAAACAACCGCGAAATTCGAAAAATGCTGCTAGGGGCATTGTGCTAGGGGAACAGCAATTGTAGTAAAATGTTCAAAACATTAAGTAAGGTAAAGGTATTACTTTAATATTAATATATTATAAATAATGAGACTATTATAAGATTATTGTTATTATTAAAAACTAAAAACCCGGCGAACTGACCTCCGGCATTTCAAAGTTTTGAAAATTGCTATCAAATAAAATGTACCCAAATGTACTTATATTTACATTTTAAGTAATTAGCAACAACCTTAAAAAAATATAGAAGGTTCTTGTCAACAATTTCTTCTCCACTTCGTAAATATAAAACGGCTACTAGGCTTTTATCGGCGTAAAAAAATCCGTAGGCATCTTTCAATTAAAGATAACAGAAAACTCCATATTTTAAAATGATACAATTTGATTAAATTGACAAATTAAACTATGTAGTTACTTTTTATGATTTGTGGTGCCAACCTGTGATGCCAACTGCTCATTGTCTATTACGCACTTTCAAATAACTCGTAACAAATTAAATTTTATAATTAGTAACCGCAAAAATTGCTGTTAATTATAATTTTAAATTATAATAAATAATTAAAGTATCGTTTAACACACAACTAACCTCTAAATAATTGCAAGATAATAGCCGCATCTATACTATATGAGCTACACTATAAGGCGACTTAAATGTAACAGATATCTGTAATGTATGTAAAGACCCCCCAAAAATGTAAACAAATTTTATTTCATGGATCACTTAAAAAATTACACATATATTTAGCTACTGTTAATATTTTTACCTTCCAAATACAAATACCGAGTGTACTTGCTATATTACATATAAATTTACCGTGTAATTTTTAAATGTAGCCATTTTTTCTAGTACTTGCAAAACCACTAACTTCCCATTTTATTTACGGCTTATATATTAACTTTATTTGAAAAAAAATACTACCGTTCACTTCGTTTAACCTTTATCTTCATGCTTAATGCATGAAATTTACATGCTTTGATTTCTTACGCCTGAAAAAATGGAAATAAAAATGGTATTTTTTGGGTACATTTCTCTCCCGCCAAAACCTTATCAAACGCAGCCTTAACAAATCTAGTGATTATTTCAAACAGTTACATACTACCGCATTTGTACCAGCTTATAAGAGATGTCTACTTATCAACCAGTGCTGCAAAACTCTGCTTCTGATTTTATAGCTAAAACTTAGTTTTTGTTATCAAGCAATATTATATATTCATGTGTCTGTATGTTTATGTTTCTTTTGTACACATTGATTGTTACAAGTAGGGATAAGTGTAAATGGCTTCTGCTAAACTTTGCCTTTGTTAATAAAAACCTTATTTTTATTATTATTTATATTAAATTTTGATATAGCCATAAATTCATTCGTTTGTATCTATACAATAGCAAAAGAAAGCTTTTTTTCACATTGCCTAGGCGCAAGACAATAAATACATACTCTATTTCAACCGGTTAAAATCATTATCTTACAAGAACAGTAATACAAATTTCGTATTTCGACCTTGTAATCTTGGCGATAGTTTTACATATATATACTATCCTAGATTGTCAGTTTTTACAAATTATAATAATTATGAGAAAAGTTTCCATAGATAATCATAATTAATGCCACCTGTCTCCAGGGAATTTAACGAACTTTTTTGATTAATCGAATATAAAGCCTTTTACAATTACTCGTCGTATTTGGCTTTGCTCTTTTTACCCTCTGTAAATCCCCTATTCGCATCGAATTAAAACTAGTTTCGCTTAAATCAAATTGTATCTGTTTTATTCCTATGTCGAGTTCTTTTTGTGGTACAGATGCGGTTATTTGATTTGATTTACTTCTTTTTTTTCGCAGCGATGGTCGAATTTAAAAATAAAGGGGCGAATCCAAAAAAAAAAACGCATGAAATAAAATACACGCGTTGGAAATCCAACAAAATGGTTGATTTAATTTGTATATCTGCTTTGTAATTTACATTTTCTCCGGATATTCCGATGCGACTGCCATTGTTATTTTTGGTATAAGTGGAGATGTTTTCGCAAGGAGGTGAATAAATTATATAAAAATTTAAATGAGGTGCTTTTGTGTTTTTTCGATTTTTTCCACAAGAAATTTTCTTGTACTACATTACCATCATTAACTATTTAAAATTTAATTGCAGTTTTGTTCCAGGTAAATTTAAGTTATTTAATTTTCTACCATATATTTTAGATGATTTTCATGTGGTTTGTTATACATATTTTTATAATGCAATACATTATCTAGAGCTTTTAGAACAAAGATATAATTTATTAAATAAATAGATTATTCATGTATTGTGTATGTGCATTTGTTCTTTCTTAAATTAATTCAAGTATCATATAATCATATTCGTCTATCCAACGAAAGTAGTTGAAAACCTTTTTGGAATAATTATGTAACCTATAAATTGCAAATTAATAAATTTATTTCAAATTGTGTATATCTTAATATGTTTAATAACATAAATATGTCTAAATTAGTATAAAAAGCGTTTAATTAAATAAATAAATATAAACGAATTAAATGTGCATCTCATATATTCTAGTAACTATTTCTGTCACAATAGGGTACTGTACATTTTCAATTTTAAATAATTTCTTTTAATGATTTTTCTCAATTTTGGAATATTTTATGATTTTCTGCATTGCATTTATAATTTTATTAAATTATTATAGATTTAATTACTAGGCAAGTGGTCGCGACAATTTGGAAGGAAGTGAATCAAAATTTGAGACTGTCAATTACATACAATTACCAGATTGACAGGGATGCCTTGGGTAGGTTTGTTAGTGTCAAGGATTTAGGGGTGATTTTTGGTAGTGAACTGTCATTTTGCAATCACGTATAGTGGTTGGTCATCATCTGAAAAAAAATGAGGTGTGGCCACCACACAACTTTCTTATACGTATGAGCGTTTCAAACTATACAATTTTAAGAATTTTTTTATACAAAACTTATTCAAAATCCTATTCTAAGTACTTTTATTCTATTAATAAATCGCTATAGAATGCATACTTTGCAATATATTCGAAAAAGAGTGCTATTCGCTAAGAGTAAAACTGCTACTTCCTGTCCGAATTTTGAAATTTCATGTATACAAAAAATATTGCAAATCCAACTCTAAATACTTTTGTACTCTTAATAAATATATATATAGAATGCATTATTTACGAGATATTTGCAAAAATCGCTACTCGGTAAGAGTAAGGCAACCAGTCGCGGATGACTGGTTGCTCAGTTCTTCGTCCACCGAGGAAACCAGTTTGAAGGATTTCGTCGTCTGGTGAGGTTGTTATTACTGGATACCTATACTTAAGGGCGGGAAGAAAGAGGAGCAAAAGATGTTGGAAGTGAGTTCAAAGATCCGGTTAAATTTAAACAAACTTACATAATGAGTACAGGGATTTTTTTTTATTTTCAATCTCCACAAACCTTATGTTTGCACTTTCTTTAGCTTTTGATAGCGATCAGGGCATGGTATTGCGTTAACAACTAAAAACTAGCATAAGAAATTCAACTTTACAAATAAAGAATAGCTGTATAGGTTGAATGGTCGTAAGCAACTAAAGGCTTGGCGACCAGTCAGTATAATCAGTAGGTTGCCCTTCGCAATAGGTCGTAGTCGCCGCGGCGGACGAGCATGTACAGTTTTTAATGTGTTGGTCGCCGGCGTGACTGGTTGCTTGGTTGTAAGCGACTGGTTGCCTCGTATTGGTTTCCTAGCTGGACGAACGGCCTAAAAGTGGTACATCCGGTCCGAATTTTGAATTTTTTTTATACAAAAGGTATTTAAAATTATAATTTAAATACTTTTATACTCGTAATGTACCTGCCTAGAACGCATGACTTTTTTGGTATCAGGGGACTTCAAAACCTGGTCATCTGCTAAAATCTCGAGGTCGAAAATTTTCGTCATCACAATACTTCCTTATACTACGTATAAGAAAGTAAAAAACCGAGTCTTGCACTTCGGAACTCAAAGCAGTTCCATGATACTACAACTCTCAAGGTTCCTTACTTTGCACTTGGTCGAGTGATGTGGAATAGTCTGCTTTGATTTGGAGTTCTTATTATGCAATACATAATGGAATGGTTGAGAATGTTCAAGAAATGTTTCTAAAATATATTTATTTTAGAGTCTGTAACTATTATTCTCCTAGAGGCTTTCCATATGACATCCTTCTTACGAGTTTTGGTTTCCAGGCTATTGAATTGCGGCGAAGAAATATTGAATTGACTTTTTTTAAAATATTGTCCGCGGTAAGGTTGTTTGCTCTTATGTCTAGGGGGTATAGGAATGATTCTCCGACTGCGATGTTCGCTGTTGGAGTTCTTTATCCCACATTTAAACGCTGCAAAAATGTCAAGATATACAAGCGCGGACTTATAAAATCGGCCAAAATGTTGCTTCAACAGAAAAACGAACATTCGGATTTGCAGGAGGATAACGTCCCGAAACATTGCAG
This sequence comes from Amphimallon solstitiale, assembly GCA_963170755.1. Lineage (NCBI taxonomy): Eukaryota > Metazoa > Arthropoda > Insecta > Coleoptera > Scarabaeidae > Amphimallon > Amphimallon solstitiale. The sequence continues at coordinate 89,566,126 of OY720680.1, forward strand.
CTGTCTCAGCAAGTCCAGAAAAGACAAAAATTGCCTCACAATGAACTGCCCTTCTCAGTCCCCAGATGCCAACTCCATCAAAAATGTGTGACTAATTATGAAAATTCATCTAGCCTGTAGGCGAGTTGTAACAACTACTGCACACTATTCGCAAAACTTATCCGCACTTTGTCCACGGATTAGGCGGAATGACTAGTTGAGAGTATGCCAAGATGGAGCCAGGCTATTCTCGACAACGATGGAGAGTCCACGGCATATTAAATACTTGCAACTTTTTATATAGAATATACTTTAACGTAAAAACAAGTATATAAATATCATACTTTTTGAAAAATCGCAGTTTCGTTCTTCTGACAGATTGATAATAATAATTTTGATGTGCTTCATATTCAAGAAAAGGCAAAAGACTTGATCTTTTAGAATCCACGAAGATTAATAGATTTAACAAACTAGCCATAGCTTTGAATAACCAAATTGCGAACAGTCAGCATCAATCACCTTTTTTGATATTTTTGTTGACGTTTATTTTGTAATTTTTCCGTACCCAACAAATTCCTCTTCACCGCAGTGCCAATTTTGGTTAGAAATATCTAAAAGTCACATGATAAAAGCAGTAGGGTAAAAAGAATTTAACCTAAGAGAAAGGTTTGTCTGTAAAATATGAAATTAACGTGTCCTAACATTTGTTTGAAATATATCTAGTGGAAGAAATCTTCTCTATTTGCATTACTTTACGGGCTGACTATTTACAATATTTATATAATATCAGACGTTTTCTATGTATATTGATATATACTGCAAAAATAATAATGAAGTTAATCAAAGTTATATACGTTTTTTAAAAATTAATTCTTACCCTAATATTTTATCTCATAAAGTTTCTTACGCTCGTGACTATAAGCTTTCTGTTTTGTAAATACGTTGGTGGAAGAAATAACACGCATTGTTTGAATAATCATGTTATTAAGGTAGTAAATATTAAGCGAAAGTGGTTCGGCTTATATCAGCACGTGCGCGCTTTTAATATACTCACATAATTTTGTGCAGTAGCAGTAAATCAAATTACATTTATGTACGTAACAGCGCGCCTGTTGATGTGAATTATCCTCAATTTAGTAAACAATAACTTCGCTGGCGTGTTTATAAAATTTCTTGCTTACCGCCCCAAGTTTTTGGGGTCATTAACCTCTGTGTTTTGTATATAGTATATTGACTGTTGCAAATATGAGAAAAGTTGAATTGGTTTTGTGATTGAAGAGCCATTTGGAACGTACAAGATTTAAAGAAAAATGATTGCCTACATTATTTTACGAAATATTTTTTGCCAGTAATGGGAGTATTTTATAAATGGTATTTAGTGTGAAACTTTTTGATAGCTTCAAGAAAAATGAATCTACTTAATCTAAACACGCGCAAGGTGGAATTGGAATAGATTAATTAGTAAAAGCAATACATAGTCCTAGAATATAACTTCGAATATTTACATGTAAGGAGCTGTATGTATACAACATATTGCTACAACCTTTAATATAATTTATTGGGTGCCTTGTAAATACGAACGAGTGCAACTAAATATGTGTACACATGTGTATAAGGCATCACATATATATCTTGCATATCGTGAGTTCTACAATACTTTATTTTACATTCGATTATGCGTAAATATAGAGATTAATTAAATTACTTATTATGAAACTCATATTGTTTAGAACAAACGCATGTAGTATAATAGTAATAATACTTGTTTGATTAATTAAGCTTAAGAAGTAAAAGCATTGCTGAATTTTACATAAAGTTTTTCACAATATTCTCGCTTCGCGAACAACACTTTCATTTCCAGTTAAATCCTACTGATCAATTAGGCTTCCACATCTGGTATTATATTTTGAATTCAGGAAGCACATACTTAATTTATACAGTCACTTGCCAGTGTCTATGCGTAGACTGATACTGATTTTATAACCGGCATTTTTGTGATTTATTGCAGAGTATTTGCCCAAAGCGTTTACGTGCTAGTAGCTCCAATGTAAAATAAATATAAATTTTAATTTCAAAACAATTATGAAAGTTATTCTCTCTTAAATAATTGTTTTATCCAATCTAGATAAAATAATTTACCACCAAATTATTAAAATTATTACCTGAGACATCAATCATTAATTCACGCTTTATTATACCTTACATACCTTAATAATATTAAATTTTAATAACTACAGCTTAAATGCAAATAGAATTTGAAATATAGCAAAATTAAATCAAAATTTAATATAGGTACTTATATAAAAAAAATTAAATATCTATTTAAGTTATTGCCGTATATTGACTAATAAATTTCTACTCTATCGACTTTAATAAACATTTTTGAGGCAATTTCTATTGCCAATCTCTAAACGTACACCCAGAAACTATAATCTGCGAAACAATGTTGATAATTATATCTAGGTCAAATGTTGTTTTTCAAATAATATGAACATTTCACGTCCACAACATAAAAATATATAACATGTTTTTAGCACATTGGGTAGGTAAAAACAATTATTACATACAACTATGTTCAAATTTTATGGAATATAACGAAAAACTAATTTAACACCACTTGAAATTTAAATTATACATTTGATGAGTACTATCTATAGCATACAAGAAATAAGTTACAAATAATCGGAATTGTTCTAATTCTTTCTGCAAAAACATCCATCGACAGTAAGACCACCGCATGTCAGAAGATATACTCAATTCCAAACTACAAACATGGGTAAAGTGTAAATATGTATTATGCTTGACTTACACTTAATTAAATAAAGTTAAGGATAACGCCATTAACTTAGTTAATATTCTTTTTTTGAAAAAAGTCTCGAGGGGGTATAACGATTTTAACTAAGAGAAATATTTTCATTGCATTTTCAGTTTCTTACCTCATTTGTTTTTTTATGTTATGACGTCACCGATTTTTTTCTTAAATGACAACCTGTAATTTTTTTAATTGATTTCGATGATATTTTCAATTCCCTATCCAACGGTATAAAATTTTTAATATCTTGTATTTGAAGAAAATTGAGAAAAAGAGTCTTAAATTTCAAATATTAAAAATTCATTAAACGAATTTAGTCATATAAATTTGATGGAAATATTAACGGCATATGCGTTTTTATTATAAAATTATAAAAAATCGAACTATAAATTTACTATCTACTCTATTCAAAATTAGTAATCACGTTAAAACTAAATGGAGTGAACAGGAAAAACTCATAACATCAAAGACAAAAATAAACACAGAAATAACACTGTTTAAATTACATTTACACTAAGTGTTCAAAATAACGACCCTGTACCATCTGACAATTCCCAAGATGATTATAAAACTCATTTCTCACATTCTAAATAGTTTGAGCTGATATTAATGAAATTTCATGTCGTATTCTGTGCTTGAGATCTTCTAAAGTATTAGATTAATTTTCGTTCACTTAACTCTTTAAGTACCCCCATAGAAAGAAGCGTTGGATCTGGAGACCTAGTCAGCCATTCCATTGGAACACTTCAATTCTGTGTCTCTCGCTCAATAGTATCATTTTCATTAATAAAATAATTTGCAAAAGGTAAATTATTTTAAAATAATGAATTTTTAATATTTGAACTTTAAGACTCTTTTTCTCATTTTTTTTTCAAATATAACATATCAAAAGTTTTATACCGTTGGATAGAGAATTAAAAGTACTATCGCAATCAATTTAAAAAAATTACATGTTGCAATTTAAAAAGAAAGTCGGTGACGTCATAACATGAATAACAAATGACATAAGAAACCGAAAATGCGATAAAAATATTTCCCTTAGTTAAAATCACTACACCCCTTGGAGTTTTTTTTTCAAAAACTAAATATTAACGAAGTTAATGCCTTTATCCGTTACTTTATTTCCACATTGTATATATGATATACTTAATTGGCAAATTGGGGTAATGCCCGAAATTTATCTCCAGATCTCGATGTGGACTTTGCAATATGCTCAGATCTCAGTGTGAGTAAATTTATTAGTATTGTTTAGGATATTGAATAATTTTGATAAAAGAAATTGAGAATTCAAAAACACATTTTGAAACCTTATAGAACATATCAGAGTGTAAGAGAAGAAAGGTTGTTTAAACTCGCAAAAAAGTTGCAAAATTAAGGCAGTAGCCATGGATTTTCAGTACTCAATTATCTGTACTCAATATAAGCACTAATGATCTTTACTATAAACGTAAACTTTCATTTTACTATTTTAACTTTATGTGTAATCTACTAGCGAGTCGTTTTTTTTTATACTCAAATAGAAACAGGGGTAGAAAAAGGGTTTTGGATGATAGAGTAGATGAATTAGAAATTTCCTGCGATCCATGTGACGGCTAAAATAAAACTTATACTGTTTCTCATTTGCTGCACTTTATCGTTCATAAAACAAAGCTCTTAAAAACATTAAAATGACATTCCCAGTTAGGGGAAACAATTACTTAGAATGCAATCGTAAAATTGAATTGTTAAACTAGAAATCTAACGTCGAACTTGAACAAATTGTAAATGCCATGAAAAGCCTGGCCATTGTGTAAATGCCGATATTTTTTGATAGATTCACTTAGATGAATTGACGGTCTTATAAAATAGTTTAATAAAACATCAAAAAACATTACAGAAACAATTCTCATGAGGATATAACGAGAGTCCTTTAATCGACCCCACACTACTTGAGTGGTAATACTACTCAAACAAAAGCTATGAAATATTGAGATACTGCCTGATACTGAATTTTGAGTTATTTAATCTGAAATACCACGAACAACATCCTTTGCTTTTAAAAAAAGTACTAGATTCTCCAAGATTTGAAGGTATTTCCGAGATCCTAGTGTAAGCAGTTATTTTGAAAATTGACCTTATAGTTAAAATGATGTTGATGTTTAATTTCTTAAAAATACCGTTCCTTTTTACTTAATTTTGCCGAACTTCTTTTGTGATTTCTTACACTTTTGTAAATGTTCAACATATTGATATCACCCCCATACTGAACTACAAAAAAAAGTGTTCCCAATCATTTTGCATTACGTTTACTTTGTTTGCTTTTAGTGTACGCATTTATGTTGGAAACACATTCACAAGCATTGCTATTTTATTGACCGTTTTTAATTTAATTTAAAATACGCTGCACATAAGACATATTTATATTCAAAATTTACTTAAAATATTCAGTTGTGTTTACATATTTGCATATATATTGCTTTAAATGTCAAATCTGGTTAACTCCATGAAATGTATAGACGCTTTTATAACGCATAAATGTGTTAGGAGCATTGACGATGACATAATAATAGGCAATTAGCTGAAGCTAATCCGTACGGCGGATGAATAAACCAAACTTTGGTTTATTAAATTTAAAGTTGTAAACTATGTTTGCGCCTGAACAGATGCTGACGTTCATTATTAACTTTGCAGTAAACAATAGATGTCAATATAATTGTAAACAGGTTAACTTGAAGTCGAAACACCGCAGTTCCTCGCAAAATTTTACGTTATCGTTGTCTCGTAGTTAAGGTGCATTATTTTGTTGAATTGTCTAGTATATACAGGGTATTCCACGAGAGCCGTTCGTTAGAAGTTTTCGTGGTTAGAAAAAACTTAGAATTCTGAAATTTTGGGTTCCAGGGTTATTCAAGATTCTCTTTCATTTTAAAATATTTTCAAGATCATACTACTTCCGGTTATACCGGAAGTCGCCATTAACTTCCTTATTTTAAATGGAACACCCGGTACATTATTTCATTTTTGGATTCCTGAGAAAATTTCATAGTGGGTTTTCATCAGGTTTCCCTATACCTATTTTCAATTTTTTCTTAGATATCTTGATGTTTTGAGAATTTTGACAGATGTAGCCCTGTTTTGAGTATTGCGCCCTTTAACCAATTTCGAATGGTGGAAAGCGCTTCTGGGGTAGACGGAAGCACAGGAATGATACTTTCGAATGCCATATTGACAACTGATTTATCGCATACAGGGTATCCAAAATTTAATGACCAATTACATCATTTTAAAAGTTGAAAAAGCTCGTTTTTTCAAATGGGACACCCTGTATTTTATTGGATGGTCGGATGCAGAATTTGATTCTGCATCGATTTGCTATAACATTCCCTAACCTATTTCCCGTGGTTTTCTTGTTAATCCATATTTTTATCAAAAAGTGATCAAACTCCAAAAATTCTACCTAGTAAGCCTTGATTTTGACAGGAATTGAAACAATGTTGATTTAATGTCAAAGCAGTATCATCGTACAGATTCGTGAGGTATCTACTTACAGTTCTAGGGATTTTGTTAACTTGCTTAAGTACAGTTTATAATGGAGAATGTTGAAGAATATTCCAATAATGATTTATTAAATTTGTTTTACACGCACGGTGAATGTGGACGAATTGTTTGACGAACATGCAGACTATTTAATGAACAATATCCGGACCTACCAACAATGACTCCCGGAAAATTTGCAAGAATCGAAACTCGCTTTATAGCAACTGGAAACGTAAGGGCAACTCAAAATAACCTAAAGCCCGTAACTGATAATGAAGATAACATGGTGAATGTGTTGGCATTTTTTCAAGCTTATCCGCGGCGTTCAATTTCGACAGCAGCGCTGGATTTGGGTATTTCAAAAACATCAATCCACAGAATATTAGAAAAACATGGAATGCATCCTTTTTGTGAGATAACTGTTCACGGATTACGTCTTGGTGATGAGGCAAGACATGTCAACTTTTGCGAATTTATGATTTTGAAAATGACCGAAGCTCCGAGATTTCTTCATCAGATTATGTGGACTGATGAATCGAAATTCAGCAAATAAGGAATTACAAATCGCCGAAATACTCACTACTGGGCACAAGATAATCCACATGTTATTAGGGAACATAATCACCAAGACCGCTTTAGTTTCAATGTTTTTGTTTAATTATGGACAACAGAGTGGCTTATCAAGTGTACGATGAAAATTTAAATGCGGCTAGATATCTGGAGATACTGAGAGGGTTTGTTAGTGATTTTCTAAATGCCCTACCTCCACGTGAGAGAGCAAACAGTTGGTTTCAGCTTGATGGTGCTCCAGCACATTCAACTATAGCTGTACACCGGCAATTGTCAATGATGTTCGAGGATCGGTGGATTGGCCCGCGGGGACCTTGGAACTGGCCACACAGATCATCCGATTTGACCCCCTTGGATTTTTACCTCTGGGGTCGTATAAAAGAACTAGTGTACTTCAGGCCGGTACAAACTAGAGAGGAATTATTGAACCGTGTTCACCATGCGTTTACTAATATAAGTCCAGACGAACTTCGGAGATCTGTTTCGCGAGGAGTATATGACAGAGTTATTCAGTGTTTGAACCAAAATGGAGGTCATATAGAACAATTATTGTAATTTTACATTCTCTTATTATTTTTTGTCATTATGTTCCAATTTTTTGTTTTTATTTTATATTTCCTTCTAAATGTTATGTACTAATGTCATGTTCTAATTAAAGTAAAATTTTTACCGTTTCATTGATGTTTATTTGGCTTCGAAAGGCAAGCGATGTTTCGGGTTCTGCCAAAAAACCACATTAAAATAAAATATTTGCATGAACAAGAAAACCACTGGAAATAGGTATAGGGAATGTTATAGCAAATCGATGCAGAATCAAGTTCTGCATCCGACCATCCAATAAAATACAGGATGTCCCATTTGAAAAAACGATGTTTTTCAACTTTTAAAATGATGTACTTGGTCATTAAATTTTGGATACCCTGTATGCGATAAATCAGTTGTCAATATGGCATTCGAAAGTATCATTCCTGTGCTTCCGTCTACCCCAGAAGCGCTTTCCACCAATCGAAATTGGTTAAAGGGCGCAATGCTCAAAACAGGGCTACATCTGTCAAAATTTTCAAAAAAATCAAGATATCTAAGAAAAAATTGAAAATAGGTATAGGAAAACCTGATGAAAACCCACTATGAAATTTTCTCAGGAATCCAAAAATGAAATAATATACCGGGTGTTCTATTTAAAATAAGGAAGTTAATGGCGACTTCCGGTATAACCGGAAGTAGTATGATCTTGAAAATATTTTAAAATGAAAGAGAATCTTGAATAACCCTGGAACTCAAAATTCCAGAATTCTAAGTTTTTTCTAACCACGAAAACTTCTAACGAACGACTCTCGTGGAATAGCCTGTATAAAATAAAGATAAAATGAAACGTTATAATAAATAATACTCATATATAAAATAAATGTAATGTAATTATATTGGTGTGTGATAAGGGGACACTACATAAAATAAAAGTTATATTCCTTTGTGCTTTTATATACAAAGTTAATTATATTTTAAAGTTTATCTGATCCATTTATATACTTAAAAAATGAGGTGTGGCCATCATACGACCTTCTTATACGTATGTACCAAATTATGTTTAAAATTCTGTACTTGCTTAATAAAATAAACCTCTGTGTAAAAAAGTGCTTTTCGATGAGCGTAAAATTTTTACTTCCGTTCTAAATTTTGAAATTTCTTTTGTAAAAAAAAATTATTCCATATGCAGCTCTAGATACTTTTATGTTCTTACTGAATCTGTATTGAATGCAAAATTTGCGAGATATTTAAAACTGCTATTTGCAAATCTAGATCTAAATACTTTTTCAATTATAATAAATGCATAATTTTCGGGGTATTCGTAAAAACTATCATTCGATAAGAGTAGAAGTGTTACTTCCGGTCCGAATTTTGAAATTTGTTATAAACAAAACTTGTTCCAATTTGCGCTCTAATACTTTTATGTTTCTGATAAATCTTTATACAAAGCATGATTTCCAAGATATTTGCAAAACTCTCTTTTTGATTAAAACATGTTTTTGTTTTACCTGTTCACTGGAACAAAAACACCTATTACGGTTGGAATTTCGAAAAAAAAATTTCCAAAAATTTATCTAAAATGCAATTTTTATGCAGTTTGAATTTTGATTTTGTTGTACATAAGTTGTTCTAAATTTAGCTTAAATTTTTTTATCCTATTAATCAATCTGTATGGAATGCAATATTTCCAGGATATTTGCAAAAATATTGCTTCTTGGTAGAAGTGGAAGTTTTCCAGTAAATTTTGAAAGTATTTGTATACAAAAATTGAAAAGATCTAGATCATTTTACACTGTTAGTAAATATATGTGAAACTTATAATTTGTGAAATGTTTGCAAGAAAGTTGCTTTCGTTGAAGAAGAGTTTTAAGTAATTATGGTCCAAATTTAATATTTTCCTCATTACTTTGAATACGTTCATACTTTTAATACTTTTAATAAATTTGTAGAGAACGTATTATTTGCAAATAAGACTATTTATCACTGGTATTCTATAATCGAGTATGAATACAATATTTATCTGTTAGTATATGTTTACGTACTTAAAAATTATAAAAAGTATTTACTTTATAATTCTCATTGGCTGAATATACTCTTTTCTAACAACTTTTCTGCTGTTGTACACTCTACATTTATCGACTTAATCGCAGTTAAGATTATTACTTTTAACTACTGATAGAAACCACTGTTTACGATAATTTTATGTCAGCTTTAATAATAATAAGCATACATGACAAAGCTCTTATGCAATAACAAGTTAGTGTAGATAAATAATAAATTCAATTTGCTCTAATTACAGTACCAAAATTACAGATGCTATGAGGAAGAAAATAAGAAAAATATTATTATAGATCGATATACGCATAATTAATTAAGTTAGTTAGTAATTCAATCAATATAACTTATCAGATATGTATTTGATTTTAAATATAAGTATTATAAATACTTTGTAAAGATTTGAAACTTTATCGTGTTGCATCGCTTTAAAAGCATGCTTACACAATGATATTCTGCTTTTTGTAAGCCCGAATGTAGGGCCAATCTTCCTACGCCACGCATCGGTTTTTAATAGATGAAAAACCTACATTTAAATAATATCACATAATTTAACCGTTTTTTCAACATTTATTTTCTGACTCTTAAATATTATTATTTAATTCCCTAAAGGATTTTATTTATTTGCGTAACAATAATTTTCCAAAAATATTCTTTCAGATATTAGTTATATTTTTCATATAATTCGATGCCACACGTATATCTCAGTTTTATATGTTATTAGATCAACAACCCTCTTTTCTTTCGTTAATAATACAATTTCTACATCCTTTATGTAAGGAATACATCCGAAGCCCTTCGAAACCAATATAATCAAAATGAAATCTCGTATCCGAACATAATTTTATACATATCGTCTCTTTTTCTCTAATTTATTCCTATCCTATCCCGCATTTCGTTATCAAATATTCTCTACTCGAAGAAAAAAGCGATGAGGACAAACCGCCCGCTCGTCTTGCAACACGAGAGGCCGTAATTGATCGATTTGAAAATTCGACTTGTCTACGCGGAAGCTGTATTATTGTTGTAGGCTTTGGTGGCGGTGCGGCGTCCGGAGTTTGATAAATATGAAAGCAATTCAATTGAGCATCATTTTCGGAGTCTTTCATCTAACAGATGGATGAATGTCTTAACTGTCAGTTTTGCGCACCTATAAATCATTCCGGTTTTCCGTCTATTTCATCGAAATAGACGTTATATATATAGCCTTCGAAACAATTAACGTATACTGTTTTCGAGGAAATTGTATAATTAATTGTTCATATTTACATTTTATATTATAAGTTAATTCAAACTAGAAACAATGAAAGCTCAGTTATAAAAAAAAATAATTTCATCCATTTAATAGAGTTCATAATGTTTATTTTGTTATATTATGAGTAACAATATAATTCTAATACTTCAAAGTACATAAGTTCATAATATCAAATTCGTTCAACAAGAATCATTTTACTGACTTGGTACATAAATAACTATTATATTAAATATAAAGTTTAAATCAGTTTGTTTCTACTCCTCTCAATGTGAATTCGATAGCGCGCATTTGCAAATATAATTGTGACAGCGTTGTTTTTCATCAAGTGAGTAAGAGAAACAAAAGTTACGATTTGCATTAAAATTATTTTTTTGTTCTTTGTTCTTTATTCATAATGCCTACATTTTCTCTCCTCAGACATTACACATAATGTAAATAAAATTATAAATTATATGTAATTAAATGTACTAGTATGATCTTTATATGAAATTTAATATAAAATAAGATTACAACATACGTTATTTTATGCACAGCTAACTAAATCAAGTCTCATTTCTATGAATGTCGACAAACAGAAAGGAATACAACACAAAAATAATACAAACAGCGGTAGAGAGACTATAAGATCCCGGCTATTGTGTATGTTTCTTCCAAGTTTCTAACGTACAAGGCGAGTTTAGAATTGAAGTAACTATGTTATAAGTAATGAATACGGTTCAAATCCTGCAGTAACACTTATGTGTCACTTAATTACAGCAGTTTCGTGTAATGAAACCATAAAACTTTTAAATGAATGTCCCCTGTGTCTGAAACAATAGTCCAAAGAAAGCATACACTTTATGATTCCCCTGCAATTAAGAAAGAACTTAGGGAAAATTTTAATATCATTAAGGAAACGTTTCTAGACTATGGTGGTTTGTGGAGTTTTGAGATTTGTGTAAATGGAACATTATTTTTCTGATTAGGATATGCATTCGATCCAAAATATTCTCTGCTTGTTGGTGTAGATACCAAAATATGTTGTAAATTGAATTATTATTACTATTACGTACTAATATATTTTCTATTCATACAACTATTTAGTCGAATAACCTCTTTTTTTAATTATCGTTTTGGTAGTTAATTCTATTGTAATGTGTTCGGCAAATTAAGTTTTGTTTAAACTACTATTTTGTTTATACAAGATTATTTTTATTCTCTAATTTATCATCATTTGTTAATACGACTGATAAGATACTTATGTGAATACTCATTCAAGTGTTATATACTCGAACATCAAAACTCTATATCGTTGTATTAGTTCGCTATGGGTTTTGGTAATTATTTTAGGTTTATTAATACTTACTTGCAGCTTCATCTTGTTTATCTCTTTATCCAAATCTTCATTTTTCCCCCGTGCTTCCGCTATTATCACTTTATAATAATAAAAGTAATAATACGAGGGCGTATTTTTATGTTATCTACCTAGCCATGAAAAAAAGCACATAAGAGAGCAAAAAAATTTTTTTCTATTTAACTCCTTCAACACTAATACACTTATTCCATCTCTCTTCCAGTTGCCCCATACCTTCAGAAAAAAATTGCTTCGGTAACATTGCAAAATATTCTTCAATAGCTTCTTTGAGTTCTTCATCAGAAGCAAAACGCTTTCCTCTTAGATGCTTTTTTACATTTTTGAATAAGAAGTCTGACGAAGCTAGGTCGGGGCTATAAAGTGGATGCCTTAACTCTATAAACCCACAGTCATTGATTATCTGCTGAACTTTGTTTGCCTTATGACCCCCACAACTGTCGTGCAGCAACATGTTTTTTTTGTGGATAAGATTGTGGGCGTTTTTTCACCAGAGCAGTTTTTAAATTTTTAATTATGCTTCCGTAGGCCTCTCCATTTATGGTAGACCCTCTCGGCATATATTCAATAAGCAAAACTCCTTCAGCATCCCAGAAAACAGTTGCCATCAGTTTTCTCCCAGAAAATTGTGTCTTGGCCTTTTGGGTGGTGGAGAGCCCTTATGAAGTTGCTGCATGGATTCTTGTTTAGTAGGAGGGTCCCAGTAATATTCCCAAGTCTCATCCGCGGTAATAATTCGAGATAAAAATGTTTTGTCCCTCTCCAACTTGACCAAATTTTCTTAAGAAACTTCTTTTCTGCACAGTTTTTGTTCAGGTGTAAGCAATCTGGGTATACACCGTGCAGACACCTTCTTCATACCCAAATCGTCATGCAAAATTTTGAGAACACTTGTTTCGGATATACAGACTTCATTGGCAAAGGCAGAGATCTTTACACGCCGATCTTTCAGTACCAAATTTTCGACTTTTCGCACAATGTTTTCAGTTCGAGCTTCAACGGGTCGTCCGGACTTTGGGTCATCCATTGATTGACTCTCGGCCCCATCGAAAGAGTTTAGACCAATATTTTACTTGGAAATAACATGGTGTATCTTCCCCATATACAGCAACCATTCTTTCATGAATTGCTTTTGGACCATTGCCTTCATTTGTCAGGAACTTTATTACGCTGCGAAGTTAACTTTAGTTTCATTCATTTTATCGAGAAATGGACCGTCTCAAATCTGTATACACAGCATAAACAAAACACAACTTAGCACATGTACTTCTAACAGTGACGGCAATTTTTCAATAATTTGTTTTACATCATCACTCTTTTGTTTCATTTCTAGGTAGATAACATAAAAATACGCCCTCGTAATAATAATAGGCATGTCTTTATTCTGCACCCCATGATAAGAATTCATATTAAATTCATACATCGAAAAAAGAAGGAAAAGAAAATAACAAACATGTGTTATGCACAACTACATGGCAGGATGCAGAAAGGTTGCCCTTTATGATTAACCCGACTATGAATACTAAGAGTATTAAAATAAATTACAATTAAATGCCTACACTATAATAACCTAACATATGCACTACATCGGTGATGCCTGATAATAATAAAAGCACACAAAAAATAACTACTATTCCAGTAATGTTCCCATATATAAATTAATTACACTTCATGCAAATTATAAAAATAAACAACAAATATGAGATTCCAAACGTCAAATATGATTGGTATTTTGTAATAAGGTGAAGTGGGGTAAAAGTAATATAGTTTTTCATTAGTTCAAATTTACAAGGGTCTGTACTTCAGGTCTTTGCTCAAAAAAAAAAAAAAAAAATCGGACGTCTTCTTTGGAGACTTATCTAATGATTGCATCAACTTAAATAAATTATTTTAATTTAGAAAAAAGTTATGATTTTTTTTTTAAAACATGTTACTATATTACAATAGCCCCGATATTTGGGGCTAATGTAATAATCGCTGATATATTTGTATGTGTAAACACAAGTATATGTTGGTGGGGTTATTGTAAAAATACATAAAAAAATACATATTTTGGCTTTTCTTTTATCAAAAAATTTCAATTCGTAACAAAGTTATAAACTCTTATAAAAGAACATGTTGTTTTGAAATATAGGCACATGGTATGTAATCTAAAAAAAATAAAAAAATTCTCTAAAAAAAGAAGCAAAGGGCATATGTACGCGATTTAACATTTTAAATTGTATCCATCGAACGAGACCTTAAAACTAAAACAACCCCTTCTTGTAACTTCAGGTTCTGGTAGAACCCTCAAAATATCAGATTCTTCTATAATGTCAGAATTTTCTATAGTTGGCCACACAAAATGTTCTTTTGAATATTTTGTAAATTTGATTACCCAGCCGTTTTCGTGTTTGTTAACAACTTGTCCGACAAAATGTTTTACACGTTTTTTCGTAGTGTATTGCACTAATACCCAGGAGTTTACCTGAATAATAAAGGGAACATCTTGTTCATTAACTTCATACTCTGTTAGGTTCTCTGGATCAACGTCATCATCTGTATCGATATAGGTTGGGGTAACTTCACTTTCCAAATCACCCTCACTCTCTGATAAAGATAATTCTCGTTGTCGCCTTTTCACATTATTACCCTTTTTGTCCTTTGGTTTTGGATTTTTGCTGTTTTCATTTTGTTTCAAACGTTCAACAGCTTGTTCGGATGTTAGCAATTCTGACCCGATGCATAGTCTCTTTCGCTTTTGTTTTTCAGGCAACGGTTTTTGTTTAATTTTAGATAATAACAAGTCCTCAAATGTAGTTAATGAGTCAGATGATAGCGGAGTATCTTTTGATGTGCCGGGTATGATGGCATCGTCACTAAGTAGGACAGTTTCTTTTGACAATGGAAGAGCAACGGACATATTTTCGGAAGACAGAACTTCTTTAGTTAATGACGACTGTGGCAGTTGTTCTGTAGTTACACTTCTGTGTGGCAGTTGTTCTGTAGTTACACTTCTGTTTTTCCATTTTTGCAAGGTTTCCGGTGGAAACTGATCCTCGGAAATTACATTCTTGTTTAGGGGAACTATGCCTGCTTTTCTAAACCCATTCTGTATAACTTGAGAAGGAACTTCCAGCCATGTTTCACCCAAGAATTGTGAAAAAAATTTTTTTGGTAGCTTAAGTCCCACATGTTGGCGTTGCCATTTAACAAGTTTTTCGTCCCATCTGGTCTTAAAGGACTTGAACACCGCAAGATCGAGCGGCTGGAGTAAATGGCTGGTGTGTGGAGGTAACTTGATGATCGTAATATCCTCCTGTAAGGCTTTTTCAATAACGGATAAAGTAACGTGCGTCGAGTGTCCGTCATAAATTATTAGCACAGGACGTTCTTCTCCAACAGTGGTTAAAATAGTCTTTATAAAATAATTGGCAAAAATTTCGGATTCCATCCATCCATTTTTACTAGCCGCATACACTGTTCCTGGATATCCTTGGCCTTCAGCAGTCATCCACTGATCCCAAACGTGCAACCCCTTATAAACGATTAAAGGAGGAGCTTTGCCTCCAGCTGCATTACACATCAATAAGACTGTTACATTTTCCTTTCCCGGAGTGCTTATTGTTCGTGACGCCGCTTTGTTTACACCTCCTACTACCTTAGTTTTTCGAGGATCAATGCTTAAACTGCTTTCATCTAGGTTCCAAATTCTTTCTGGTTTTTCTTGTAAATGAAGATTAATTATAGTTTCCTCCAAAAGACTGAAGTATTCGTAGATTACAAATGGGTCCAGTGCTTTCTTCCTTGCATATTCTACGTTCTGAGGCACTTTTAGACTTAGACGATTTCGTTTTTTGAAACCCAAAAACCAATCTTCTCCAGGAATTCCATGTTTAAACGTCGTTTTTACATTATTGCTACGAACATAATTTCCAACTGTTTCTAAAACTTCCCGACGAGTCATCCCAAAACCCCATTTTTCCATTGTTCTCAAACACTTTGCCAGTTTGTTTTCTTCTAATGATGATAAACACGTTGGACGACCACCTTTCTTATGAATTTTTCCTCGACTTCCTTTCACATTTGTATATAGAGTTGGATATGGAATATTATAAGCTTTACTGGCTCTATATATTGTTGTCCTACCACTCTTCACTTCGTCTATAGCATTTTGTAATATTTCCTTGCTATAAGTCGTTGAAGACTGAGATTTCTTACGAATGTAATTTCGTACCATGATGTTTCTGAAAATGGGGTAAATGTGATATACATATTACAATAACCCACTCGATATATATTACATTAACCCCCAGTGTTATATTTATGGGGCAATTGTAATACATCACATAATTTTAAGAAAATGCGCAATTAAGTTAATAACAACAATTTTACCCATTATTTGAAGTTATAAAAGAAATATAAATCACTTATCGAGGACTTACCTTTTTTAGTTCAACTACAGTGCACGCCGAGACCACCCATGTGTCAACTAGTCTTTTGAGGTTAAATGCAGTGCTCACGAAAAATTTGCCGGCAAAATTTAACCTTCACGCTTCACAGGTTTCTGTAATGGTGGCGGTATTTAAGAACACTTTTGGTATTCTAATACCAGATGGCGGGCTTGTAAAACTACAGAATTTTAATTTACTAAACATTATTACACTAGCCCCATTATTACATTTACCCCACTTCACCTTAGCTTCTTAATTTTATATAAAATTGCAGAACGCTTTCCAATCTGACTTTAGAATGAATACTATTATGTTTAATACAAACATCATAAGAAAAGAACCGTTGGAGTAAAGAAGTTTTATGTTTTGGTGGTGAGATCAAGTCACGGAATCTTGTGGTATTATTATTAGCGTCACATCTAAATTTTATTATATAAATATGGTGGAGATATACTAGTAATAATATTACGATAAAAACACAATGTCTGAACCTCCCCCCTGCTCCCCATGCTTAATCACCCTGCGTCAACAAACAAGACCATGGGAGACGTGGTCGAACTTAGTATACCATATATACCAATTGCTTGCCTGCAAGATGCTGATGCATTTTCTGTGTGATAAAACGACGACACCGAGAGTTTGTATGAGTTAATACGAGAAAGCAATATACAAACGTCTTTTTGGTCGAGTGTAGTGTTGGAAAAGAGGGGATTCGAGTACATTTACGCTGAGGCTAGACTGACTCTCGTTTAATCAGTGCAACAAGGATAGCAGCTGTACTTGCGCATTTCATTTGAATTTTGTTCACGCTCGATCTCTAGTCGACTAGCACATTATTAAATCGCGTTTCGTCCATCTAATTTAGAACAATTACGTGCCAAAATTATTGTATTTTCGAATCATGTTACCCCGGAAATGTTAACAAATGTCCGTTGAAATTTTTATAATCAGCTGGATTACTCCTCAGCTCAAGAGGGATGCTTATTTGAGCATTTAATAATTACGCAATTGTAGAAATTCATTTTTCTTTAATAATTCCATTCTTAACTTCCAATTAAATTCCTTGTTTTTGTGTTTATACTTACTGAAACATTTTGTTTAGTTTCATACAAATTTATTGCTTACTTTCAGAGTTTTAGTTTGTTTCCTTTTCTATTTTATAATACTACGGAATTATTTACTTTTTGTCTTAATAAGAGTTTTGCTATTGTTGGTTTCGTTTTTTATATCAGCTATATTTCTTATCTTTGATATTTTAAGAAAAAAATTACTATTTTAAAGTTTTTAAATTGACGATAATTTTTTTATTTACTCATACAATTTGGGAAGCTGTGAAGAAATCCGTTGCTAAAATTAATTAGTGCGATCATTTGATGCTTCATCAAGTCTCTACTTATAAATTATCTACGTACAGCAGTAAATGACTTTATTCTTGGTTAAAGAATTTGTTCTGAACAGTAACAGTAGCAATTTTCACGGACTAACGCAGTAATGCTTTCTGCGGTATCGACTTTAAAGTAGCTCTAATGTTAGTAACAGAGGCTACCCCCTTATTCTCCCACTTATAGTCGACCAGCTTGTCTAGTATATTTAGCCGCAGGTAGATCGCGTGCACACTGTAAACCGCAAGCAGAAATTCTGCTCAAGTTGAACTCTACGTAATGAAACACTGTCAATAGTTGTGTGATAAACAGTAGCACAGTAATGAATCTAGATAAAATATACGCCCCATATAACCTCTTTTTGGCACTGATGTTTAGTAGGTTTTGTACGGACAGAGGCGTTTTAAATAATAACATTAATTTCTGATATACTTTGAAATTTGTGTGCGGGGTCTGAAAGTGTTGTCAAGAAAAATACAAGGCTTTTGACCTCATTAACAAAGCTAATATTGTGGTCATTTAGTTTTATCTTGCTGAACCGTTGCAAGTTAGCACATTGTTTACATTTATCTGAGACTTTAAAGAATCTGCTGTTGATCTTTTCCAAATCTCATATTATTATCCATTGCAATATCCCAGTGGGAAGGCTCTAAAGAGTAATACAACTATGTATGATCTGCATACATGAGTGTCGTACATAAATCAATGTCATTTAACAGTTGTGATGTATAGAGAGAATAAAGTAGCGGGCCGATAATAGATACCTCCATTTACAGGCGCATATGGAGAGGTATCAGTTCCCAATCTTACTATTTGCTTTCTACCAGAAAGGTAGCTACTAAAAAGTTGTAAAGGACCAGTATCGAAGCCTGTATATTTCAAGATTTTCAGCATATTCGCATAATTCTCCGTGTCGAAAGCCTTACAGGACTTCCTATCCATCGCATTAAGTATATCATCAGTAACCGCAAGGAGCGCAGTGTCACAACTGAACCCCCTCCGAAACTCCAACTGTACAGTCGGCAGTAACTTAGCTATATTGCTGTGGTATCTACGGTTTAAATATCAGAAATAATAATGATACCTTAATGTCTGACTTTAGCATATCAGCATAAATTTTAAAATTTTTACGTGGATTCTAACAGCGGTTTACTCCTTGCTCATCGATCTTTCTCTTATCTGTATGAGTATGGGATAGGGTAAAGAAATTAAACACAATTTATAAGTCTTAATAATAATAATGAATATCCTTTATTCATGTTTGTATTTATCTTCCTTGCAATACATTGCTATCCATCTGATTTATGAGGATTTATAACAATTAACATAAAACTAATTCTGTTCAAATGAATCTTATATTTTTAAAAATATATATAAGTATATATATAATTTAATGTACGTTCACTAGATATTATTAATTATTTAAAAGAGTTTTAGTGAATATTGAACACTATTTCACCAAAGCAAACATTTTCACATAGTACCTCAATGGTTGATTCCACACCATTAAAAATATTTCGAATTAATAATGAAAAGCCAAATTTTAAACCAAGTAAACATTCATTTAATTATCAAAAGAAATAAAATAAAACTTCTATGATTATAGCTCCAATAAAGAATATCCTATCACTTACTTATTCTGTTCAAATAATTTTCAAATTCTTTAATGTACATGTCCTCTGTTTTTATTTAAATTTTCTAAACTAATACCGATAATATTTACAAATTCTGTCTATTAATGAGATATTCCAATATTTTAAAACGAATAGTGCATACAGCCCTACTGTATTTCCATCTCTATATTTCAGTCTTCAGTATGAAGAAATTTTAAAATATATCGCCGGAACTCCGTTTCAAATTTTAAGTTTAAAGCGCGATATAGGCCAATGTCGAACTCCCTTCCTTCCGTATCGTTCTCGCATTTTATAACAATGAACAAATAAACATCGATACTTTAGCACCCTCTGACTTAATTTTTGGGTTGGTCCTAATGCTACTTTTTTGGTTGAATATTCTTCTTACTTAATTTAAGTTGGTGCATCTACTCATTCACTTTGACAGTTATTAAATGATGTCCGCAAAGTAAATCTTCATTATTCAAATGTATAAATTTACCTCTGTCAATTTCAGGTAAGTGTGTTGTTTATATTCCTTTTTAACGTAAACATCTGTTGTATCTATATATAAATTCATGACTCTTGTAATTGTTTGATAAATATCTTCTTTCACCACTTATTAATCGTATTCATATTTTCTGTTTATTAGTCTTTTCGATTGAAAATAGAGGAAAAACATCGCAGATGACTTCTATCTTCCTTGCTGATGTCTTATCATGAAGGCTCGTTGCTGTTTCCCTCTCTTTATTT
Organism: Amphimallon solstitiale; assembly: GCA_963170755.1. Classification (NCBI taxonomy): domain Eukaryota; kingdom Metazoa; phylum Arthropoda; class Insecta; order Coleoptera; family Scarabaeidae; genus Amphimallon; species Amphimallon solstitiale. The sequence continues at coordinate 89,586,370 of OY720680.1, forward strand.
TCAAACCAATTCCTCTTCTTAGGTGAGATTGCTAATTTTAATATGCCACAAATAAATTACTGATGTTCTGTTTTCTTTTGTAGGTGTTGGATTGTTGTTGATGTTTCAAAAGCACAAAACTACAAGTATACGAACTAAAGAATATATTTTAACATCTTATTATTGTACACAATATGTTTTTTGTACCAGTAGTAAAAAATCATAGCATTTTTACACATAACAAAGCGCCACGAAAAGTCATTTCTCGACTTGGAACTAATAAGAGGTAAATAATGAGGCTATTATTGACCTAGGGAAATAATGAAAACAAATAAAGGGAATGCCGCAACTATGCAATCGCAGTAGTGTGCGCAGTAGTATGTATGTATGTCAAGTTGTCAACCGTCAAATTCATTCATTCATTGCAGTTTGTTTATTCAAGTTTATTTTTATTTAGATTTATACCACAAATTAATCATACTCTAAAACTTATAAATGCTCGGCCTCTAAGGTAAAATAACTAACAGTATTTTAACAATAGCAAAATATGTATGACAGAAGTATAATTGGAAATAAATATCCTAACAGGTAACTATTATACATGTAAAGATATTTTACTTTCTTTACATAAAACTGTATTTTAAGGTTATGTAACAACATAATATGGAAACAATATAACACGTAACTATTATACAGATGTACAGAATTTTAATTTATTTATAAAAATTGATAGTGCAATTATGGCATGTCAAATTTATTGATGGTTCAATTCTGATTCAGAGCTGTAGGCACATTAATGACAGTATTGTTAATTGTGTTAATTCCATAAGTATTTACGATATCTTCAGTTGAAATAGAGCCTGATTGTATTGCTGATGTTGATGGAATTTGGTTCATATCGTGTGTAAGTAGATGTAGGTAGGTAGACCTTGTAACATATATGCTATATTTTTTTTATTTCTAGGGAATCTTCGATATAACTTTCAGCTACACTAGATTTCCAACCACCATGTACCATGTTGTTTTAACTGAAGGTTATTACCACCATTGACAGCTAAAAGTGTAGCCTAGGTTCTACGGAAGGGCAATTTCTTTTGGCATCTGTCCTATTGTGTTATGTCCAATGTTTTATCTAGTACATTTACCATTACGTACACTAATAAAGAATTTTGCTATATCTGGAATTGGTCTAATTTTTAAATAGTTTTTAATTATTTTGATCCAAAGTGGCTCCATTATTAGAAACTTTAGAGATGAACCATTTTTGCTATTGCAGATGTGAATAATAATTAAATCGGCTTTCATGATGACATCAGAAATTAATAAATTACACAGCTCATCACTTCGGCATGCACCAGCAACACCAATTACAAGAGCAGTCTACAGAGTTATAAATTGTCAATAATTTTGAAGTATTAATATATAAACATACTACCTTAGTTGCAATGTAACATGTATCGGGTGCCTCAGTAAGGAATTTTATAATTTCCTCTAGTAAATACTAATGACTTTTTGGGCTTATAATTTTCATTTTATCTTTTTAAAAAGGCAACTAATTTAGAATATTTTGATATGTTAATATTCTCTGTTAAGCCAAGCGTAGCTTTCAATATTGAATAATGGGTCCATAAAGTCAAGGCTTTTTAATGTTGTGTGTTTAATGGAAGTACGTTTTGAGAAATTACTACTATATTTTTGGAATCACACGATTTTTTAAATTCTGTATATGTTTTTATGTATAAGTGTTTAGATATATGCGGAAGCAAGTTCTCAACTGCCTGTTCTGCAATCTCGCGCATTGCAGGTGGTGTAATCTAAACTCTTCAGATATTATAAATGGAATGAAAAATAATCTAATAAATACCTACTTGACTTTTACTTTCAGCATTTATGTCAAAACTTATTTGTCAACATCAAAATATAGCTTACTTATTTGTTTATATGAAGTTTTATTACAAGGGAATTCTTACATGTATGAGTAAATTTATTCATAATTATTAAGGTTTCAAGATCCAATTAGACTACTGGTACAAAAATTAGTATACATACTACGGTTGAGAAGACTATTATTGCCCTTGTGGCTTAAATTCCTCGGCGCTGCGCGCCTCGGAATTTAATCTCGCCACTCGGGCAATAATAGTCATCTTCTCAACCTTGGTATGTAATATACTATTATTTACGATTCCACATCTAATGTAATGAATATTGTAGTTATATCCTTTTTTTAAACAGTACGTATTTTATAGTATCTCTTTATTCAAATATCACTTCTTCTTTATCGTTTCTACAAAATAAAGTTTATTTACTTATTTGGCATGTATATTACATTTCATTGATCTTTGTATATCCAATATTTAAACTTTTCTAAATAAAGTTTATAAATGATTATTTGTATATTGTTTCATTTACAATATTTTCAAAGAATGAATTCTTCATTTATTGAATATTTATAGTATCTGCAACCTATATTACTTAAACGATGCATTCTAGCATATGTATATGTTACTTATTCGATATTGTGAATTATTTTTAATTCATTCTAACGTCCTTATTTCTATACTCATTTGATAAATTGTTTTTAACTCTTTATACAGATAGAACCACCGGCCATCTGCCTATAGGGAATTGTATGCAGTACACATTTATATGTACGTATACCTATGTTATCAGAAGCGTTGTCTATGCCGACGCTAGGGATCGACAGTCAACCGCGTCAGTCGTGTCTTGACTGCGGTGGAGTATACTCATAGTTGGTCGAACTTGCAAAAATAAGCAAATTCTTGCTGTCTGCATCTTTAGGGTTTAGAATTATTTAGAGCTCAGTATTTTTTTCTGTTTTTTTACCGATATTCATTTACGTATTTACTATGCCGTTAGTTTATAGTAAAGAAGAAAAAATAAATATTATTAAATGGTATTACTCATCTCAAGGAGGTACGCAAGAAGTGATTGGTCGTTTTGTTTTTTCGTTTCCTGATCGTCCAGTTCCCTGCCGTCGGACGATACTAGATATCATACATCGTTTTGAAAAGTCGGGCTGCATTAATGGATGTTCGAAATGCTATCAGAGTAATTTCCATCCTATTTCGGAGGAAAGAATAGAGAAGGAAGTCAGTGTATGCGCCTTTGTAGAATCAAGTGAGCCCTGCTCTAGCCGCCAAATTTCTGAACAATTAGGTATTCCAAAAACCACAGTTAGGCGTATATTACACAAAAAGAAATATAAGTGTTATAAGGTTAGAAAAAATCAAGAAATATTCCCAGATGACCAGTTTAGACGTCTCGAATTTTGTGAGGCTATTAGAGAAAAATGTGATAATGATGATAATTTTACACGAAATATTTTGTTCACTGACGAATCAACATTTTCCCTTCACAAACGCCATAATCCATCTGCCGTTCGCTACTGGTCTCAGAAAAACAAACATTTGAGCAGGGATGTCAACACTCAATATCCACAGAAACTAAATGTCTGGGCAGGAATCTTAGGGGATCACATCATAGGGCCATTTTTCCTAAACGGAACATTAAATGCGCAGTCATATTTACAATTACTGCAAAATCATATTGTTCCTGCAGTGCGTGACCTTGCTGTAAACTTTAATGATATTTGGTTTCAGCAAGATGGCTGCCCAGCTCATAATGCCAGAATAGTACAAGAATGTCTTTCATTGCATTTTCCACATACCATTAGCACTAGAGGTAATATTTCTTGGCCGCCTAGATCCCCTGACTTAACGCCATGTGATTTTTTCCTTTGGGGATATTTGAATGAAACCATTTATGTACACCAGAATGAAAGACCCCGCACATTAGATGATTTACGAATGCGAATTACACAACTCTGTAATAGTATTTCACCTGTAACTCTCTCTAATGTACGTAGAGAATTTTACAACAGACTGGGCTACTGTGAGGCAAACAATGGAGGCTTGTTTGAAAGAGATATTTATTAGCCTCTAGAATTCTATTTTATTTTCTCTAGAATTTTTTTTGTTTGACATCAATTATTACTTTTTGAACGTTTTTTAATTTCTCCATGTTGCTTCCTTTTTAGAATTATTTTTCTTATTTTCTCTTGGTTTAGTAATTTGCAATTTAATTTTATTTAACTAGGTACATTCAGAATCACTAGTTACTACTTCTTTGGAATCTCAAACCTTCGTTTTCATTACAAATCTACTACTAATATTTCTACAACACGAAACATTATGCCGATGATTGATTCTTACAAATATCTACGAAATGAAATGGCAATATCTGTGTCATATTTAAAGATTAAATATGCTTTATCGACGGATGTGTATTTATTTCTTTTTACGCCACAAATTATTATTGCCGGTACGTAGATATATACGTAGGCGTATATAAATGTGTACTGCATACAATTCCCTATAGGCAGATGGCCGGTGGTTCTATCTGTATATACATAGAGTGTATAGTGTAGACGTGTATATATCGGCTCCGGATTTTTAACCCAATAATAGGGAGAAACCGAGTTAATAATACACAGAAAGGTGACACTGTGAAGAAGAAGAAAAAGTAGAAGTGATACAGAAATACAAGAAGAAAGTAGAAGGTAAGACAATTTATTCAGATTAATAAAACATGTGTTGACTGCCTCCGAGAGGTCGACTCGGGCATTCGACACACACGGATATATTTCAACAATAACAACTAAAGAAAAAAGTACGGTGCTGCGAACCATACCAGAGATTTGGAAACAGAAATAATAAAATAAAGTACGGTACCCTGAAGAGAAGTCGGGCGTCAATAAAATAAATATAGGCGATAAGAAGAAAAGGCCCGTCATAAGACAAACTAAAATAGTAAGAACACTGTTGGAAATGGATAGCGATGGGAGCACAACAGATGAGGGAAAAAGAAAGAGGGGACAAAGAGATATAACCGAAATGCTTAGGAAGAATAAAAAGACAACTAAAACAACGGAGAAAGGAGCAAGCGATGACGAAAATAAATTAGACAAGTTAATGGAAATGATACAAGGACTGGTTACACAAGTGCAACATATAGAGGGAAAACAAGATAAATATATGGAAGAAATGAAAGGAATTAAATTGGAAAATGAGAAAATCAAAGAAGAAAATGCAGAACTGAAAAAAGAAATTAGGAGTGTGAAAGGAAGACTAGATAGACTGGAGGGAGTGAATAGAAGAAATAATGCAGTTATGCAGGGATTAAAAATAGATGTGAGTGATCAAGGGCACCTAAAAGTAGTGGTAGAAGAAATTATCCAGAAGTACATGGAAATACAAATAGAAATTAAAGCGGTGAAACAACTGGGCCCAGAAACTTGCTTAATAGAACTGAAGAATACACATGATAAGATACAAATGATGAAAAACAAGGGTAAATTAAGAGAATACAAAGAACAAAAGATATATATTAACGATGATATGACGAAGGAGGAAAGAGAAATACAAGAAAAGATACGTAGAAAGGCCAAAGAAGAGAGAATGAAAGGAAAAACCGTCAAGATAGGATTTCAAAAGAAAATAGTGGAGGGAGAACAATGGAAATGGAATAGAGAAAAAGAGAATTGGAATAAGAAGGAAGGAGAATTGGAAAGAAAAAAAGAAATCGCAAAAATAATGTCAAAAAACTAATAATAAAGACTAGTAGAAATGAAGATGATGACCCGGGCAAGAAAAAGGACACGATAAAGGAGAATAAACAAAATAATGCTAAATATGATAACGATGACACAAAAAAAAATAAAAAAGATAAGGAAAAGTAAGGATAAAGAAAACATAATATGGAAAATTGGCACGTGGAACATAAAAAGTATAACAGGAAAAGAAAAGGAATTAGAAAAGGAATTCGAAGAGTTAGAAGTAGACATATTAGCAATTACGGAAACGAAGAAAAAGGCACAGGGAATAATTAAGATGGACAATGGTCACACTTTATTATACAGTGGTGTAGGAAAAGAAAGAAGAGCAGCTGCAGGAGTAGGATGCATTTTACACAAAAAATTAGAAAACCAAATTCATGATTGGAAGGCATGGTCAGAAAGAATATTACTAATAGAGATGAAGGAGAGAAACATAATGAAAACAATAATAGTAGTATACGGACCAAATGAAGACGACACAGCAGATAACAAAAATAAGTTTTGGGAAGAATTAACAGTGGTGGTAGAAGATGCGAAAGGAATAATTTTTGTAATGGGAGACTTCAACAGTAGAGTTGGTATAAGAGACGATGAATACACTGAAGTATTAGGAACAAACGGAGAGACGGTTAGAAATAACAATGGAAGAAGAATGCTAGACTTTTGCATGATACACAACTTGATAATAACTAATAGTCTTTTCCAACACAAAAATATACACACATATACCAGGGAAGTTAAGAGCAGGGGAGAGAAGTCCATAATTGATTATATATTAGTTGACAAAAAGAATAGAAGAATCGTGACTGATACAAAAGTAAGAAGAGGACCGGAAATAGGGAGCGATCACTTTGTCGTTATATCAAAAATAAAGGAAAAAGTTCAAAATAAAGAAAAGAAATATATATACAAACAGAAAGAAAACCAAAAAGAATTACTTAGAACATACAAACTAAGAAGTAAAGATATCGCTGAAAGTTACCAGAAAAGGATAACTGGAAGAGTAGAAAATGTAGAAATGAATAGAAATATTGAAGAAACTTGGAATACGTTCAAAGAAATTATAATAACTACAACTAAAGAGATATGTGGAGTAAGCAAGAAGAAAAACAAAAGACAAACAAAGTGGTGGACAAATGAAATGAGGTATCAAGTAAAGTCAAAAAAAAAGGCATGGAAAATGTATTTAGCAGAACAAACAGCGGAAAAATACAATATATGCAAAGAAGAAAGAAAAAAGTAAAACAGTTAGTGGCAGAATCCAAAAAAGAGACATGACAAGAATTTGGTGAAAAGATGGAAAAAAATAGTAAAGAAAACCAAAAACTATTTTATAGAGTTTTGAAGTCAGTAAGGAATGAAGAAATGTCTCAATCTACACACCATAATAATATACAAAATAAGAAGGGAGATATACTAAGCGATAAAAAAGAAATCATAGAAAGATGGAAAGAATACTTCCAAGAATTGCTAAACGAAGGAGTGGAAAATGAGAATACCGATGAACAACAAACAATAGAAGAAGAAGATACGGAAGAAATAATTACCATGGACGAATTGGAAGAAGCAATACATAAACAGAGAGATGGGAAAGCACCAGGCTGCGACAAGATTACGGCAGAAATGATTAAAAATATAGGACAAAAAGGAAGAAAAGTAATGTTGAAAATATATAACAGAATATGGAGAGAAGAGGAGGTACCAAACGATTGGAGGAAGTCATTAATAGTACCAATATACAAGAATAAAGGAAACAAAAAAGAATGCAATAACTACAGAGGAATAACCCTTCTAAGCACTGCAATGAAGATTCTTGAGCAAATAATAGATAAAAGACTAAGAGCAAAACTCGAAAATACGCTACACGAATCACAAAGTGGGTTTAGAAAAGGAAGGAGCACACAAGACCAAATATTTTCCGTGAAGCAAATAATACAAAAAGCCTATAGAGAGCAGAAGAAAGTATTTTTAGCATTTATAGATCTAGAAAAAGCATTCGATAAGGTACCAAGAGAAAGACTGTGGAATATATTAAAAGAGAGAGGGGTCAATGGAAAAATAAGACGATTAATACAGAAAATATATGATAATAACACCAACGCTGTAATAGCTAATAATTTAGAATCAGAAACCTTCAGAACAAAGGAGGGACTTCGACAGGGAGGAAGCCTGAGCCCAATGCTGTTTATAGTTTATATGGACGACATTATCAAAAGGTGTACAAAAGAAAGTAAAAAGATCAGAGTTGGACACATTAACTTAAAGCTAGTCGAAGTTTCACAGGGAGCATTCGCAGACGACATAATAATTACAGCGGAAGATCTACAACGGAACTTAATAACATGGAATACGACACTAAATAACAGTGGAATGATGATGAATAAGAATAAAACCAAAGTAATGGTAGTGGGAGATGAAGAGATAGATATGAAAATCGAAATAGAAGGAATTGAAATAGAAGAAGTGAGAATGTTCCAGTACTTGGGAGTGAGAATTGATGGAAAAGGGACCCAGGACGCCGAGATTAACCAACGAATAGAAAAAGCAACAAAGCTGTATTATAGTATGAGGAATAAGTTCATTAACAAAAAAGAGATATCCCGCGAAACAAAATTAAAAGTATATAAGGCAATATACCGACCGATATTAGTATATGGATGCGAATCCTGGATATTAAATACAAGACAAAAAAGTAAAATACAAGCAGTAGAAATGAAATATTTAAGAAGAGTCAGAGGAGTTACAAAGATGGAAAGAATAAGAAATTCGGAAATAAGAAAAGATCTAAATATACAGTCAGTGTTGGAACATATTGAGCAAAGACAGTTGGGATGGTAGGGACATCTATATAGAATGGAAAATACGAGACAGACAAGAAGGATATGGGAAGCAAGAATAATGAAAAATAAAAGAAGAGGAAGGCCAAGGACGACATGGAATGATGTCATAGCAGAGATTTTGAGGAGGAAGGGTAAAACTTGGACAGAGGCGAAGAGCATGGCGAGGAATAGAAATGAATGGAAAAGATTCATAAAAAGTTAGAAGAGGATAAACGCCCCACACCATTAATATGGTAGAGGGGATTATTAGATTATATATATATATATATATATATACATACATACATACATACATATATATATATATAATTATATATATATATAAATGTAAATTTTAAATAATTTTAAAATGCGTTTTCGTCAGCGTAGGAAATGTCAAATATTTACGAAAAAACATATAATAGCTGTGAAAAGTTCCACAATATATTAACCACATTTTTAATAGAAAAAAAAGAAATAGGTGTGCTTAAGACCACACGGCAGAAGTGAAAACTTCATCAAGGCGAGATTAATAATACGAAATACAACTTTTTTTTTCATACTATATTCATTTACATTTCCATTTTCCATTTTCGTTCTATATTACATTTAAAAAATATATATTTATTATTATTGTGTATACATTATTCTAGTACATTTCGCTCGGTGTGATCAAGTTTTCACTTCAAAAAGTCATACGAACGCATGTATATATACAATTATGATAATTCTCATACGAGTACCCGCGCTGGTCTAATGGTAACGTGCCGGCCTTATACCCGGGCGGCTCGGGATCGCAGCTGCACCCGGACAAGAATTTTTCAGAAAATAAAAATATAATATTTCACGTATTTATTCTAAATTTCAACTTAATTGAAATTAAATACCGCTAGTTAGTGTTATAATACAAAGCCGAGCGCGACTCGAGCCGACTTTACCCAAACGAGCGTTACATTCCCAGCGTGACGGCTCAGTCTCTTTCAGTGCCCAACAATCAATGCATCAACGCACCCATAGAAGTTTTCACTTCAAAAACCATCAGCGCACGAAATATATAGTTTGGCTGCTCCTAAATAATTAAATGCTAGAAAGCTTTGCCAAAGGTAACTTTGCCATACTCTGTCATTTACAAGCCACAATTGGAACGAAAAATATTTCAATTTTACATATTTTTACAAATTATTTAATTAATTTTCATGGGCTTTCGAACTAAACCAATGTAAGCTTACTGATGTGCTAACATTACATTACAATCAACAGATTAGTGTTTCAAATTTATCTTTTTTTCTTCCAATCCCTATTTTTTCTGTCTAAATATACAAAGCCAAAAGTAATAAGGAAAGATTTGGGTTTTCCTAACTTATTATATGAGTACTATAATTAACATGATGCGCTACTTAGCTGCCGACCGCATCGTGTATCTAACACACGTACAGTAAGTAAATTGTTATCTTAATGTCTGGACAGGAAGCACAGGAACAAAAGACAAAGAAAGTAGATAACTGAAGTGGAATAGGTACACACACACGTACACCATAACCTATCTTATCTTTCGTGGTATATGGAGCGTAATGTAATTTGCTACACCTTTATGAATGTCGGTATGAATTATATCGCACGTTAGGACTGTTCTCCAGAGTGTTTTGTATCGTAAAGGTAATGTGTGTGTGGTAATATTATTTTAATGCTGCGTTTAAAGCAGGTACAACCGAGCGAGATCTAAATAATAGGACGTTACCGTACATATTTCACGTTTTTGTCCAGAAAAACTTCTAAATGCAAATTGGAGCATTAGTATTTGTTTACAGAGTATGTCGAAATAAATCAAAATAACGAGACCATTAAAGAGAACCAACGGAAAATGCTTCAGGGTAATGCATTGCTGCATTCCGCAAGGACAATTTATCATTTTTCATCCTTTCAGCATATGTTCACACTATTGAAACATACAGAGATATATTCAAAATTCAAAATATATCAGAAATATTTGGTACGCTGTATGAATCTTCGAGAAAATGTAGGTAGCTGCAAAATCTTCTGCCAATAAATTCACGCGTTCACTCTTTTTAGTAATTGTGCCAATATCATTTTTAAATGTTACTAGTTATTTATTTTAGTAGAAAATGAGAAAACTTCGAGTATTCGCACCCAATCATGCTACAAACCTTTTCGAATTATTTAGTTAGATTATAACTTGGTGGGTTAATTAATTATAATAATTAACCGGGACCACTGTTAATAAAGACTTATTTCTCTTAACCCTCCTTATATATAAGTTTACATCGACAGTTGTGAGTGTTTTGGACTGCCTACCCAGACGTACCAACGGCGCGGTGCTTCGGTAGACCTTCCTTGGTGCTAGGACAATTTTGATAGGTAATACGGTAGTACATGCTTATTGCCAGGTAGTGCTGTAACCACTGATCTGTATAATATAAATGGATAAGCAATAACATGTTAGAAATTGTGATCAAATACGACCTGCGCACGGGGCTGACGCACATGCGCAATAACATAAAATAAAGGCGCTAATTTGAAATCCCTATAATCTTTGAAAAGTATGTAACAGAACATGAACTTTCAAATTAAAATCTGCATCTGAGGAAAATTTAAAAAAAATACTCAAAAAAACAATGCATTCCTTTTCAAATATTTATTGGTTATAAAAAAGTATTAATTTGGAGAGCTTTTTTCTTACAAGTTCCCCACGTTCTACTTCTGTTTGTTTCTTTACAATGCTATAGCAACGGATTTTCGTATAACATCGCACAACATGCTTAATTAGAAGAGAACCGTGACTTTCATGTAAAATAGATAAATCAAGCATATGTGTATCTAAGGATACAAAATACATATTTTCTACTAACATGGTATTAGAAATTGAACGTACAAATAGTTCAAAAAATACTGCCTCTGCAGGAAGTTTATTGTTTTGTACAAGAATATGGTGTACTTGGACTTCAACTATTTTACATACTTTGGTGACGTCTTGTGAAGGACGTATTAAACCACCATGATATCTTCGGTTTAAAAAGATGAAAACAAAATGGTCAGAACATATACAACTGTTTGTCGATAAAACTTCATTCTCACGTCTATTTAAAGCACGCCTTCCATATAAGAAGACGAGCTTTGGTTAATCTACAAAACCAACAAATACTTTACCCGACTTTTACACTGTTTAAAATAGGTACCCACATACTCTCAACAATTCCTGTAAAATGAATTATACATTTAATCTTTAAATACTCCTAAAAATCACTCACCTGAAGTAACACACTCACTCCGCCAATACCTCCCTTATTACCACAAAAAAGCACTAAACAGTTTCGCATTTTCGTTAATGAAAATACAACAAAAATATAAACAAAAAGCCATTCTATTCAAATAGGGGTTCAGAATTTTAGTGACATTCGAATGTCAAATGACTAGCGACTGCGCATGCTCGTAAGACCCGAGTTATATATTCAATTTGGCACAAAAATTCCACACGCATCCTATCGCATTGCTTATCCATTTATATTAAACAGATCAGTGACTGTGACTCGTGTTCGTCGATTGGGGTTAATTGAAAAAAATGAAACACAACGGCTAAGCTACAGTGAAGAGTAGTTACCAGGGCGAGAACGGTTTGTCTTTCTTTGCTTTTAATGTACACTAGGAGAAATACCTACACGTTTACGTAAAACGAAAATGTAAATAAAAGTCATACAGAAACTTGTATCAGAAATAATAATTTATTCTTTACGGTAACCAAGTTCAAAAATAGACACACATATATACATATTATAGGTTATTAAACATTATCAACATTATAATGTAAAAGAAAAGAAAAAGGTCAACATAATGAAAAGAATTTAATTTTTTATAAACATGCGGTCCGTCACTTCGATACATAACCTTAAAACAACAAGATTTGTACATTGCGGAATTGTAAACAAAAGTATGCTTTCCTAAAATTTGAACATTTCAACAATAATCTGTCTATCTTACGGTAGGTTCATTACAAGCCATCGTGATATCGCGGTATTATAAGCTAAATGAAATGTTCGCGAAGGTTATGATAATTATTGTGGTATTTTACTTAAATTGTCTATGTCAAAGGAAGTTTTATTTATATAAATACGCGGTTTGCATCTCGCAAGGTGATTTTAAATATTTAATGTCATACGGTGATAACGGTCGTTTCGCGATCCTAGAATCAAATACACTCAAATATTATTATTGCAATTGATAGACGGTTGGAGACCCCCTTGACGATAGTGCACCTAAATGAGGGTTTCCTGGAGCAGATAGATTTCTTAACCCCTTATCGATAGAACACCTGAATGGGGTTAAGCAGGTAGGTTATACAGAGGGAAATCTCTTCACGATAGAACACCTGAATGAGAGTTTCCTGGTGTGGATAGATTTCGTAACCCCTTCACGATAGAACACCTGAATGGGGTTAAGCAGGTAGGTTATACGGAGGGAAATCTCTTCACGATAGAACACCTGAATGAAAGTTTCCCGGTGCGGATAGATCTTAACCTCCTCACGACATGTATGGTATGAGTGAGGTCAAGAGGTAGGAAGGATGTTTCACGATAGATCACCTGAAACTGGAATGGGAGCTCTGCCTTTGCCGTGCTGGTGGACGGCCTTTTATATTAATTGTATACAAACAAAAACTAGTTTTAATGCATTGAATTTGCGCACTAGACTTGAAACCAAAGAGATCGCGCGAAAAATTTATCACTCATATATAATTTGATATTTACAAACAAATAAAATATTTTCTAGTTGGCCGTTTGATCCCATATATTCATCATAGTTCGTAGTTTTTTCCCGAGATTTAGAAATTTGTTCTCATTGTGTTAACATTTAAATCTGGCAATTATTCTGCAATAACCGATACCGTCAAGCGGCAATATTGTCGAGCTTCTTTTAGGTTTTTGAACGATTACTCCATTCTGCAATTTTTTGAATGGACCATACATATTTTTTTTCACTTTATCAACATGGTTTTACTGCAATTGGCTTCACTAAGTAGTGTCAATTTACTCAATTTTTATCTTGAGTTCTAAATTTGAGCATATAAGTAACCATCTGCTAAACTGACTTTTCTAAAGCGTTTGATCATATTGGCCATTCTGTTATTATTCGTCCAATTTTAGTCCTGTTGGATTCAGCACCTCCCTGGTTTCAATTTTAAATATTAATTTACAATGGATAAGTTTCTGATGAATATGTTGAGACTCCATCAGGAGTTCAAACATGGTTCATTTATTTTCATTGCGTTCATTAAGTAAACATCTATTATTGCTGTTGCAGCTTGATGGTCTTTGACGATTCGACAATGATTTAGTGGTAGCTCGTCTCTTGTAGCTGCTGAAGGACTAGTATGCTAATGGGAATACACCATGTTTTTTACAGTCAAACACTTCCTTGTTGTTAAATTAATATCTTTACAGATAATGTGGAATAGGTTTGATAACTTATGAATAAAAAAAATAAAACACTTTCGCGATTGCAGGTACTATTGGTTGTTACCGACTAATGTCGATACTTCGTGAACTGCATAGGCCCTATCGACTGTCTTGTGTGAATTTTAAATTGTTTATGCTTACTGTTCACCGGACTAGATCGTTCCCTTCTTAAAACCATTATATTCTCCCTCTTAAAAATTCAAGAAACAATAAAATAACCTGTTATTTCTGCATCACAATACATTCCCTTATTACAAGCGAGATGGTCTAATTGTTTATTGACGGTAATAAAAATAGTCCTTTCAATATCTGTTCAAATATAAAAGTATAAATTATTTCACCTGTAAAACTATGAAATATCATATTTGGATGCGTGACTATGAATAAGTTATAAGCCCAAACAGATTTAATGATGATGTTTTTAGAATTACCTTCCAATAGTACCTACACAATTTACAATATAATTTGCAGTTTACTAAATTAATAAACCATAGGAAAAATAATTATTATTAAATTTCGCTGGGCCGAAACAATATAGACTTTACTTAAGTTTATGATCTTAAATCGCTCTGCAAAATATTGTCTACCGAAAAACACAATTTATTTCATAATGTTGAGGTGTTAGGTGTTACACTTGACACTAAACGTACATTTGCGTAACACATTGAATATACTGAACAAAATGAGGTCTGGGCACCATACGACTTTGTTATACGTATGTGCCTTTCAAATTATACAAAAGTTATTCTAAATTAAAGTGCTACTCGATAAGAGTAAATGTGTTACTACCGGTCCGAATTTTAAAATTTGTTTTATATAAAAATTATTCCAAATGTAGCTCTAAATACTTTTGTACTCTTGATACATCTATATAGAATGCATAATTTTGGAAATATTTGCAAAAAAACGTTATTCGATAAGAGTAAAAGTGTTACTTTCGGTCCAAATTTTTAAAATTTATTTATACAAAAAGTATTGAAAATAAGACTCTAAATTCTTGTATATTTATACTGTATCTGCCTAGAAAGCATGACTTACGAGATGTAAGCAAAAAACTGATTTTCGGTAAGAGTAAAAAACCTACTTAAGCTAGGAATTTTGGAAAACTTTTTTGATAAGATTTTTCTCATATTCACTTTTGAGTACATTTGAATTCTTTATAAATTAGTTTGAACTCAGTAGTTGACGAAATATTAGTAAATTTGAGTTTTTCGCTGAAGTAAACTGCAACTTCCGGTCTACCGATTTTACTGAAAATTTAATCAGATCTCAAGACGGAGATTATAATCGTAAACATAAAATTTTCAATTGATAACTTTAACCGTTTGACCGCTTTCGTGGTCAGACAAGGAGAGAGAGGGAGAGGGAGAGATTGGGAGGGGGCGAGAGGGGGTAGAGAGATTTTTAAAACCAATTTTTCGGTATCAGGGGACTACAACAAAACGTGGATATCTGCAAAAATCTCGAGGTCGAAAATGTTCATCATCACAATACACATCACATCACAATATATTATCATCAATTATCAGAAAGTGTATGGCGATAAATTAATACAATCAAAACAACAATAACGCAAAACTATTAAACTAAAAAAGTATAGAAGTAATAATATTCCAAAATACGTCATTTCAGGTTCAGTTTTGATATCAACAGTTTGTCTTACCGGTTCTTTCATACTAGGCAGCCTAATATCAAATACCTCTAGAATTATGTTAACTATTTTCTATCAGCAGCACCGTACAACAGTAGTCAGCATTCCGTGTAAATTGAGCCACATTAAAAGGATTGTTTTCCATCATAACATTTTCTGTGGTTATCACTTTCTCACTATCCCGTTTGCCTGTCACTTGGATTATTATATTTCCAAATAGATATCCTTGACTCTTTGTCTAGCCCTTACAATAAATTCTACAATATTGATTATTTTAGGATATATAGGCTTTTTTTTAAAGATCAGAAGCATATGTAAAGCCATTGCAGCATAAGTAGTCTCAGCTGCTTTCTTGTATTGCTTTTTCAGAAATATGCAATATTCTTAAGTATGATTTGTAATTATTAATAGTCATAACAATTTTGAAATAATATCTAATCAAAATTTTAAGAACACCTCCATTAAATTGCTAAATATTAATAACTAACAATTAATTATATTTTAAAGAATAAATCTATTTTAATAATTTTTCTTATTCACGGGACTATTTTAATATTAATTTGGTACTGATATTAAAAATTACTTATCTGATTCTGAATTCATGGGCGTGAGAAATGAACTTACGAATAACAACCATAATTATAGTATACATGTTATAGCAATAATGCATATATTTCGTTTTCAAAAATATTGTACATAAATAATCGAAATAGTTGACATTTTGGGGCATTCGAGGGACGTCTCTAACAATTAACCGACGCCGCTTTTCCTTAATTGATGTAAATTATTCGCATGAAGTTGACCTATTCAGAACAGCCACCCAGCTAACTTCGGTCCGTTGACGCGTTTCGTCTGCGATTTATTATTCAAATGTGAGAAATTATATTTTCCCTGCGCGTTTACGCGGGCTAAATGGGCCCTCTGTTGTGTTTCAATTTTCTCTGAAAAGGAGCAAACTTTCTGGACAAGAGTGAATTCATCAAATTACGTCACCCTGAATCCCGAAGCGGGTCATGAACACATTTTATCTATTGAAATAAAATTTTAACTCAACATGTGTTATATTGTTCTACGAATTTTGAGTTAATGCATGGATGTTAATAAATTAGTTAGAGGAAGTAAAATGGCATTTCGTCACACAAAACCATTTCAAAACATAGGAAAAATTCAACTGCCCTTTCTGTGAAATGTATAGAAAGGGTCTATATCAGGGATGGGCTGCCAAATCATTATCAACCGGTTCGCTAATAATAACACTTTATTTCTTTATTAATATTAATTATTACTTATGATGTCAGTAAAAACAGATAGTTTTTAGCAATAGCAGTGGTGTCCCTATTGACCCTATTATATTTACAATACATATACTACAATTAACAGGTGAATTATAAAAATAAATTTACTGAAATATTTTAACTAATTGCCCATATTTGATTGATTGATTAATATTGGACCCCAGGATGGAGCATTTGGATTTTATCAAATTAAAGCCCATATTTGAAGTTCATTTTCTGAATATTTTATTTCCGCTTTTTTACGAATTCTCGTATCAGTTGCATCGCGATGCCTTTTTCGGATCCAAGATTTAACAAATGGAGTAGCATCCCATTGTGATAACGGTTTTCCGATTATTTTAATTGTCATTAAATCTGAAATATGTTTTATCGTAATATTACTTCTTTCATTTGTTGCAATGTCATTCATTACGCTAAATCCTCTTTCCGCTTCAGCACTACTAATGCTTATGGTATTTGCGATTTTTTTAGCACACATGATGGATGGAGGAACATTGTTTCTTGATTCTAGATAGGAATCAACAAAATCTCTAAATTCATTTCGATCAATTTCATATTTTAATAACTTTTCTAACGCCGGTAACTTATTTTCTGCTTCAATCCATGGAGAAAACACTTTTTCTAGGCACCACGATGATGTATCGATCAAGTTAAAGATATTAATTAGTTCCTGATATTTATCTTTATCCTTTAAATTTTTATCAAGTGATGATAAACATACGTGATCTGCAGACAAAAGTCTATTTTTTATATTATCTATAACACTTTGTATTAATCTGTTTCTGGGCAAATGTGTACATCGGTCATTTTGTTTAAAAGGTATATGTTTAAAAGTTTGAGAATTTAAAACGGTCTGTAATTCATTCTCGTATTTACCAGTACTATCTTTAAGTACTTCGAGTGCTCTAATTGTCCTTCTCATTAACCTGTCTGCTTTAGGCATTGTTGTTGATCGAGACTGAAATGCGTTAGATAATAATGATATTTCCTCCAAAATATCTATCATAAGAGCAAGATCGCATAGAAAATTTTTGTTAACCATTCTGTTAGCCATACCGGAAAACTTTTTAATTTTTGCAAAATGCGTGTATAGAGCTGGATATGCATTCCAAACAGCTTTAGCAGCTCGTAAACTACATGCAGACCATCTTGGCCCAAAGACTCTCCCAAATTTTAAAATCTCAATTTCTAAATCACTTGCAATTTGTCGTATATCTGTTTGATTTTTGTTAGATTTATGATAAATTGAATAAATTTCATCTAAGAAAATTTTAAAGTGATTGATCTCATTAATATCTTTAATGGAATCATCCAAAGCCAGTTGTAACCTGTGGTTCAAGCAATGCCAAACAATATTATTTGGAAAAATCTTCGAGAGTTGAGCACTCACACCAGATATCTTTCCTAACAAAACACTAGCACCATCGCAGCAAAGTCCAATTAAATTTTTTAATAAAAAATCTCTTGTAAAACCATGTTCGTTTAAACACTGTAAAAGTGTATTGAGGATACCTTCGGCCGTGGTGTTTTCAAGTTCTTTAAGTTCCATGAAAACAGTTATAGGATCTGGACATAAACTCAATGCACATTTCAAATATATAACAAGTACACTTCTTTTTGCAATAGTCGACGCTTCGTCTAATATTATGCAAACTTTTGCATTGTTTTCAATAATTTTATTAAAGAGTTGTTTTTTTATCTCCGAAGATATATGCTCGATAACTCGTATAGCTGAATATCTGGAATGAAGGCACGTTCCTAAATCTACACCGTTTTTTATTTGTAGTTCTACTTCGCGTTCCATATCTGACATTGGTCTATTTTGTTTTGCCAAACTATATACTATATTGAAAATTCTTGCAGTCACTTCAATAGACTTTTCATTAGCTTTTTCGATACATGTTGCTAAAGATTCTTTTCCAGATTGTTTCAAAATTAATTCGATTTTTGAATGAGACTGTGAAAGAGCATGCTCGTTTAGTTTTTTTCTAAAAGACGCCTGTTGAATGATTTTTGTTGAGCCATTTGCATTTACATTGTAGTTTACCCATGCAGATGCTATGTGAAAATGTTTTCCCTTTTCTACACCCAGAGAGCCAAGACGACAAATTTTACATCCAAGTTTACCGCCCTTTACTTCTAACCACGTATATTTTTCTTCAAAATATTTAAACTGTTTTAAGGACCAACATTCCGGCAACTCGCGATAAAGACCATTATCAGATATGTTGTCGTCAACAGATGTTATTGATGTTACTGAAAAATAGCTTAATTTAACTATGAACGTTCTAGATTTTAAAAAATAAATTTACCATCATGACCTGATCTTGATTCTTTAGTTTTTTTGTCACATGGCATGGATATAAAGATTTTATCTTCTATATTATCGGGTTCTAAAAGTGCGCAATTTATAAAAACAAGATTACTTATAAAATGAAGTTTGTTCATACCTTGCTCAAGATTTGTACTGGTTACTGTTGATGTCGTTGGTAGAACATCATCAGCTAATTTCATCACTTTTGGTTGAAAAAATGAAGAAAGAACACTTTGTCTTTTCATGATAAAAATTTAAAAATTGTCACTTACTAAGTAATCTAAACTTAACTTAAACTTCAACACTATTCGTAAACTAATTTTTTCAAAATCTACACGAGAAGTGAACAGACAAACGACGAACTATTACTGAAAATAAAAAATCATTGACTGAACTGAAGGTTCACAGGCAATATAATTTTTTGCGTTTCACATCAAACATCCCAGTCATAAATAATTGTCGGCGAGGACTCTACTAATAAAAATACACCGATCCGATGGGGTATTCGGGTTTTTTAAGAAAACTGCAGTAATTTGAATTTTGTGCATTCTGTACAGTTTGTTTATTTCCTCAACCAATTTTTTTAATACGTGTTCTACCTGCTTTAATTTTTCTAATTTTTAACAAACGGTTCGCCGAACTTCTTAAGTTTTAACAAACGGTTCCCGCGAACCGATGCGAACCGCCTCCAGCCCATCCCTGGTCTATATATCTAATTTGGCAACACCAAATAGCAATTTATCCAAAGTTCGTTTTCTCGCTTTGGTGTATTAAGACAACTTTATCAATTATAGAACTATTATATGGAAACTTGGCATGATCTGCTGTAATTTCATTAAAAATTGGATTGTATTTTATAGTTTTAAAATATTGGCATTCATGTCATACATTGTCAGATATGAGTAATATCTTTTGAATTTTTAGATGTTTCGTATGCTTGGCGCAAACCTCAACTTAATCAGAGAAGGGCTGAATCCAAAATAACTCGCTTCGTCAAAAAAAGCATGCGATCAACATTGTCAAACGCACGCAAGTAGTCTGCGTAAATCAAATTCAGTTGCTCTCCATCATCAAGAAAACAATGTGTTGTGAAATCTGTGCGACAGTGGTAACTCAAACCTCCCTAACATAAAACCATGCTATAAATAGATTATATAAAGGCGCAGGTCATACAAAGGCACAATCACGGGCCAAAAAGTATATGGTGATGGCCGGAATTAGTTTATTATCATTATTTATTAGAACTTCTAATTATTTTAATACCGCTCATAACATCATTCTCAGTAACTAAGAAAATACATAAAAGTGGTAAATAAAGCACAATACATATCAATGACCTTATTGGTTAAGTTTTCCTTTCATTCCACAATTACGACTTACGGAAAGGATTTCATGTTTTTATTTGCAACCATAAATTATAATATGGTAATAAATTCCCGTATTTGCATGAACAAATTACTTCTAATCCCAAATCAACAAGAATAATTGTCATTAAATTTAATTTTGAAACACACATCCAGTAAGAGAGAATGTGTAGTATCATGCATTCCGTTCGACCTTGGACATTGCGGCTCTCGTTCAGGAAGGTTCGAGTTTAATAAATGACATGGAAAAGAGATAGGGTGACAGTTGCAGCTTGCACGAGCATTGATCGGGTGTGAAATTCAGAATTATTAAAGCTACATTGAAACTTACAGGATTAATCTAATTAGAATGATTGCCTGGAAAAATAGATGAAGTTGCATCGTAAATACTACGTTTTAAAATTAACTTTTAGCACAGATTAAACATTCACTCGTGTATAGAACATCTTTCAGTTAATTAGTTGGTTAGTTAATTTGAAGGGTTATAATTCTCCACTAGGTGATTTGAACTTGCATATTTCACATGGCTGGAGATTCTCATATATATGTATTTACTACAAGGCAGATTTTTTCCATAGTTCAAGTTGGAATAACGATATATAATATGGTGGAAAATAAATATTTTCAATTAAATTTATAAGTAGATATTATCAGTTGCACAATACACAGAAATAAATATTTTATTAATTTAAGCTTTGAAGAAAATAAAACTATTAAATTATAAATTTCAGTAAATAAATTTTGTTTTTCGTTTTAAAAGAGTGAGGAAACAATGTATATCTAGGCTGCTTATATTTAAATTTCACTTCAGTTTCAATATTTTTTAATTCCTTGCATATATTACATCAAATTCCCTTTTTAAATATTTTATTATTAAAATATTATTTTTATTTCACTGAATGTGTATAAGCAAATAACAAATAAAACGTTATTATAGAAAACAGTATTACATGCAGTAATGTGAAGCACAACCTGCTACTAAATAAACTTATTATAAGAGTTTCAAAATAGGTCATGAAAATCGAAATATTAACATATTAGTGTTACTTTTATATACCAATTATACAGATTGTCCAGCTAATGATTCGCTTGAAGGCACAATACTCATAAATTATTAAATTGTACACAAATTTAAAAAAAAATTCTATAAAACTTAATTATGAACATTTATCTGACATTTATAATTAGTAGCAAATATATTTTTTAATTAAGAATTTTCCGGAATTTCCCCAAAAGTACTTAAAATATTTGTCAAATATTTTGTTTGATTGTTGTGCTTTGCAATCAAACATTTCCATATAATTTGAATGACTGACGTACTTCACTTTGCGGGACAAGCAAATTGTTTTGTATTATTGGCGTGCATCCAACCTAAGGAATTTTGCACACAATTAAATGTATAAAATATTTTCAGTTCTTGCTTGACGACAATATACCTTGAATCATCACATTATTAGGGTAAAATTTTTATGTATCGATTTTGCGTTATGATTATTGCAAAACAGGAAAAATCCGCTCTATACCTCTCGACAAAGGTTACGTAGTGAAAAAGAAAAGATTACCAATGTGCTAGCTTATGTTGAATATGAAACAAGCATCAGAGAAAGTCGAGAGATTCTGGGTTAACGAGATGCTTTGCGGAAGACATTTTAATGGAGCACAAACAGTATTCATGTCATATGGAACTACATCAACCCATAACCAGAAATAGGAACTTTTATTCTGTGTTCTTATGGGTTGATTATGTAAAACATTATAAATAACGGGAAATTGATTTTTTATCGTTTGCAATATTGATCAAGGCCAATGAAGTTGTCAATCAATATCAGTTGAAATGTATGTTTAATAGTGTTATTTTTCTCGAAGCTTTTCTTACGGCGTCGTAGCAAAAAATTGCAACACTTGAGTTTTTACCATTCTCTTCGGTTGGTTAGGTACTTCAATATTATGATATTAATGATATATTGTTCCATCCAAAATGAAATAAAAAATCTATAAATCAAAAACAACGCCACCCCCTGTTATTTCTTTCGTCAAGAACACAATGTTCTTTTACATGTATATAAGTAAATCCATTTGGCAAACGACATGCACCAATAAATTTAAGTGATGTCAAATTTCAAACGTAGCAAAATTTTATAACTCAAGTAATATAACCTACAAAAGCCATTTCAGACCTGTTATATCGAATATTCATACATCTTTTAACATTTGCCATAATTACCTTTTGACGTTTGTTATAATCATCCAAACGATATAAAATTGTCAACAAAGTTTGCCTGCTACATAGATTAGCCAAGTATTAAATAAAATGTTTTGAAACGGTTGATGAGAATTTGGGGTGGCATCGAATCGTTGTCTTTTGTTTGTATTTTGGCCGTGCTGGTTGCCAAAACGATTCAACCATACTTCACTTTTTTTTGTTAAATTCTCCTTTTAATTAGCCTAGAAACAATAAAACCCGTTAAGGTACACTGAATTTATGATTTCTTTTATACGCAAACTCATATGGTTAATTTTTACAAATTCGTAATTGCTAATATTTAGTAAATTACGGTTTATCAATTTTACAAAATATAGAAATGGTATATGTAGAGATTACAAATTGTACTGTATTGACAGTTGTACAGTTCATTATATGTGTTATTCACACTCATTTTGAAGATAATTAGTGCCACCTTTAAAAAAGCATGGAAAAAATAAAACGTGTTTCTAAATATGATACATTACATTTTTATGGTTAATATCGATTATCCGAAAAGACGAAAAAGAAAAATAATATAATTGAAGGTTATGATATTTTAGGTAAGTAGTTATTTTTGACTAGCATTTATATATTGATTATTATATGTACAATACTGGAAATATTCCAGTTGTTTTCCTTTTAAATTTGTAAGACCGCTGGCATTAATATATACCGGGTGTCTCTTTGAGCTCGGCAACTGTTTATCATACAACCTGGCGGAAAAGATCTTGATACGGACCATGGGAATTTCAACAAAAATATTTTTAAGTTTCCAAAATGATCGCAATTCTCAAGATGAATCAAAAATTTGATAATTTTTCATTAAATTCTAGATTAAGATAGAGTTAAATTTTTTTCTTTCCAAGGTGGGCCATGAAAATCGAAATGTAAAAGTTGTAATTAAAATTTTTGTACTTATATAGCAAATTAAGCCTTTTTGGACACATGCACATAATTATTAAGTTTGTAAAATGTCAAGATCTGACGTTGAAGCTTATGAGATGATCAAAATGTATTTTCAATGCTTTGAAAATGCATTCTTGCTTTCGGGCAATATTCCCTAAATGATCCCGAAAGAAGACATTGAGTTTTTTTTCGCCTTGCGAGATGTTCATGATTTTTATTTATGGGGCAGAATGGAAGACACAGTTTATCACAAAAAGCCGATTACATCAATTCCTGCCTCCAAAATTAAAGTAACACAAGTAAAGATGTGTATAGAAAATAATGGTGAACAATTTGAGCATTTGCTAAGTTGAAGTTGTTTTTCTTTCATTTTTTCTACTTTTTGATTTAAATATTTTTTTTTCCGTTAATATTACTTGGTCCATATATTTTCTTATTTATGTTTAGGTATAATAAAAGGTTTTCCTACTTACTGTTACGTTATAGGCGGGGATGAATTAGATATCAATTTTTATACCCTTTCGTTACTAATGAGTTAATGATTTGGTTATAACTAATGCATTATATAATATTATTTTCTGTTCTCGTTATTGTCTAGCTAAGTTCATGGGTTATGGAAATTATTTTTGCTGTTTTCCTATAATTAGATGTATATCTGTTGAGTAATAAAGATATATTATTATTATTCTTATTATTATTATTTTTATTATTTTATTATTTTATTTCAATGTCTAAAGAAACATGACGTGAAATTTAAGAATAGCTAGAGAATTTGAATGCATTTATAAGGAGAATCTAACGTAATATATGCAATGAATTAAAAAATCGACGAGAAGATTGAAATGTATACTTTCATGGAAGAGTATGATGAAAATGCAAGTGAAAGCGAACTATACACCGTTTAGTGACCCTCTTAAAACTAAAATAAAATTATTACTTGCAGGAAATAAATAAATTTATATTTTTTTTTTTTTGGATTGTCTTCGTATGACTATATCTTCGTCAAAAGAAAATGTATCAGCTTGCGGTTTTCATTATTCCCTTCAGTTTTTTATATGCTTCAATGCTACGATATTAAAAATATACCGTTCCATTTAAAATTTTAAAGAAAAAACCAGTAATATACATAAATTGAGAAAGCGCCCCCTGTTATTTTTTTTGAGAACCACGTAATTTTGTACTAAATATCAATCAATTCTTTGAAAAATTCTCTATCTGGTGAGCCCAGAAACATTGAAATCTGTTGAGGCAAACCGAAGTTATACGTACTTTTGTACGCAGACATATTCCCCTCCACCATCTCCTTCGTAAGGGACTTAGATCAAAAAGTCTCAAATGAAAATTGTATAAAATGTCTGAAAATGTTGCTAGTAAAAATTTTAATGTAGCTTATTTTAGGATTTTATGAAAAACTATCGAATTTTTGATTGATCTTGAGATTTGCACCCCCTTGTGATCATTTTGAAAACTTAAAAATATTTTTGTTGAAATTCCCGTTGTCCATTTTATTATCAAGATTTTTTTCGCCAGGTTGTACGATAAATGGTTGCCGAGATACTGTCGATGGCCGAGCTTAAACAGACACCCGGTATAATAATGAAGGTTTCTAGAGCATATATATCTAAGGAAATAATAATAATTTATTTTTTCTGATAATTAAAATATGCCTAATTGAATTAACATACATTTCAGGAATCAAATATGCGTAAATATTATTATTCTATAATATTGGCTGCTATAACAATTCATTTACTTTTTGGGTAAATTATCATAAATTTTCTTCACATTATCTACATAATCTGAACGAACATGTAATCTCTTTGTCATAGGGATTACTACAACATAGAAGCACATTGTTTGCCGAACAATGTGCCGAGGCTCTATTGATGTTTTTCCCTTTAATAAACCTAACTCGTAATCATTTACACCGTATTTTAAATGGGTCAGTGGTGCATTTTTTGTCTCCCTCCACAAGTACAGTCATATATTATGTTTTATTACATGTAAGAGAGAGGCCATCAATCTCCAGTTACACTGCATATACGTCGAGTTCCATAATTTATCACAGAGTATAATGGACAGTTCAAAATTGGCATAGCAGGAACGGTGGCAAACTGGGAAAACTGTATCTGTTACCACTTTTCTGTCTGGTTTTTATTTACATTTTTTCCCGCTTTTAACGATACATCTTCCTAACACCATACAATCGGTGTTTCACTTTATGGACGAATTATAATTATAAAGGCATTTTATTTTTCGCAGTGGTTTTGGATCTAGAATCCTGATAAAATGATTTAGGTAAATAAGGAACTCATATAACGATCAGATATATTAAGCAATATTGCAAAAATATGCTCTTAAGTTTTTTTGTGTGTATGATAATGTGATAAGAGTTACTTTGAGTTTTTGCCTTTCTGTTGGTATTGATTGAAAACTGTATATGTGTATACATGGTATTGAAATTAAGCTTTTTAGTATGTGACTGTGTCCCAGTGGTGGATTTTCCACCATCAATGCTATTTAATTGAAGTACTAGTTGTAGTATTGGAATTATTTCGTAATATAAAAAAAGAGAAGTAAAACTATTCCGGTATCAGCAAGCGTACAGAAGCTTACTTGATGAAGTAGTCTATTTTAAAGGTTAGACATTCATATACATATCATACATATATCTCATGGGTTAGATTCATTTACCTAAACCAGGGTCTCCAAATTCTTTAGTTTAAATGCCACACTCACGCATTCAGTCCGAAGCGCCAAGATCTAGCTAGCTCAGCATAATTTGTACACATTGTACTTTTGGATTACGCGCAAATTTTTGTTTCGGAACTAGGCGATGCGCGAAGTATCCAAAGCGCGGCTTATCTGGAAGATTGGAGTACTTTTGAGTATTTTCGAATATGTTCTACGCCTTGGGATGGCGTGTTATCAATATGTGGGACAACCGAGAGCTGAATCCGAAACAACATGTACATAATTTTGCTTTGAAGTTACGTGCCCTTTGTGTGGATTTATGCGAATATGGAAAATTAACAAAAGATAGTGAGTGCAGAACATTTAAAGTGCAATAGCGATATCAACATTTCGTGATTAAGTCTACTACTTGACTTAATCACAAAATATATATTTATGCAATATCAATCCTCAAAGAATATAAACAGTTACTATGAGAGTAAACGTTCTTACTTCAAATTTATCGAAAGTCTACAGTTACAAAAATGAAAATTTTTGAAACACGGATTGCAGCTTGTGCTAGTTTCCGCGTGGCTCATTGAATAGTGAAACAGGAAAAACATTTACTGACGGCGAATTAATCAAGGACTACATTGTTGCAGTAGCAGAAGAAATGTGCCCAAAAAAAAAAATAATGAAAACCATTAATTTGTCAGCTCGAAGAGCAGATGATATTGCAGCGAACATATTAAACCATTTGTCTGAAAAAAATCGACACTTAGAGTATGAAGTGCCTTTATGATGTTCACAGCATTCACGACACGACCACTGGAGAAGCTACTTTTAAAGGCCGTAAAAAATGACGACAGTTCATAAACATTAATCGTACATTCATCACTCATCAATAGGTTTTATGCGGAAAATGCTTGCATATATTAGAAGTTTTAAAACCACTCGTGATAGTTATTAATTATATAAGATCGCATGCTCTCAATCTTCTTAAGTTTTGTATGTTCCTTGAAGAGTTTTGAAAAATTTACCATATTATACTGCAGTACGCTGGATTATTGTCTTCTGGCTGAGTGGTATAAAAGTTATCATTTTATACAGATTTAATTAAACGTATAGAAGATCTTAATTAAAAATTACAACGAGAAAACCAGTTTCTGTCTGATTTATAAAATTGCTTTGTTTAATTACAAATTGAATAAAAAAAACTTTCACGTATTTTCCTTTAGACAAAACAAACTGAGAAGAATTGAAGCTTAGGCTGCTATAGAAACAAGCTTTTGTACTCGTTTTGCAGATATTTATACCAATTCGAACGATTTTTCATATTCCTTTTAATGCCGACATAGAAACTCTTGTTCTAGAACTTCAAATGGAAGTGATTAATTTGCAGTGTAGCGACATTTTAAAAAAAAACATTTAAACTTATCATTGCTGGAATTTCTTAAGGGTCTTCCACTCACACTGTTTGATCAGTTGCATAAATTTGCTCGTGGCGTTTTTCGCTTTCGGAACTACTTATTTGTGTAAAAAAGGGTTTTGCGAAATGCAATATTCAAAAAATTTTCCAAATCCAAGTTAACTGATGAGCATTTGAAGTCGCTGCTGA
Source organism: Amphimallon solstitiale (assembly GCA_963170755.1). Classification (NCBI taxonomy): domain Eukaryota; kingdom Metazoa; phylum Arthropoda; class Insecta; order Coleoptera; family Scarabaeidae; genus Amphimallon; species Amphimallon solstitiale. The sequence goes on from OY720680.1 coordinate 89,614,337, forward strand.
TAAATTCCACTGTAGTATCTGATCCACAACTGCAAGCAATTGTCAGTACGAAGTTGCAACTTCATAAGAACTGTTATTGACAATTATATTGTTTAATTCCTTTATTTAAATTACCTACGTATGTTACTTATTGTAAGTGTTTAAGATATCACGAATTATAATTACAATGTTAGATTTTATTAAGTATGTCAATTATTGTGTTTCTTAATGGGTCGTTAAATAAAAGCAACAGACTTTTTATTTCGTATGATTTACTTACATTGTAAATTTTAAAATAATATAATAAAAATAAACTGTGGCTGGCCCAGTTCTTTTAATTTTCATGCTCAGAAGTACTAACATTTTTATTTTAACAACAAACATTCTTTATCTCCACATTTATGTATATTGAAATATCAATATATAATAAATACCAAATTAATGAGGAAAAATATAGACCTTAAAGCAGCTTATACTCATGCTGAAAATTGGGCGGATGCTGTGTGGGTAGTTGTGTTAAGATAAAATATGGAAATATTCTGAATATTGTCAATTATACCTTTGATATAGCTGTTGTAAACATATTATATCAAACCGTAATGGAAAAAACACCTGGATTGCGAAGGGAATTTGTGTATCAGTCCAGTGTTTCAGGCTTATATAGGCTGACTATAATCGATGAAAAATATATTATTTAATATTATAAAATGTACAAGTGTGTGTATGACAAGGTAATTAGGAATGCTAAAATATATCGTAATAATTGAAATATAGAAATTTCCTCAACTTAAAGGTAGAGCGCTCTAGGATACTATTAATTCCCAAAAATAACCAGCAATTATCAAACAAACAACGAGGAACTTATCACGGAACCAAAACATATTGCAAATATTTTTAATAACTATTTTAATGATATATTTATATACAATATTCAATCTTGAAAGCCAAACTATGGTAAATATGCTTATAAACTGTAATATATTTATCTTAGAGTAGATGACAGAGATTGTTTAACTGGTTAGGGTAATATTATATAATATTGGAATGCTTTTATAAACAAATAATATTTTTATAGGAGGTACATTCATTGAAAAGCTGAAAATTTAAAAAATAAATTTCGTTTTTGAAAAAGGTTTTCACATTTTAATATGTACGTGCCTAATAGGGGAGAGTGGGGTATAATGATCCCTCTAAGACAAAACACGTCGTAGGCGAAGTACGGTACGAGCAAAAAAATTGAATTTATTGTAACAGAGAGAGCATACTTTTCTTAGCACTTTGGTATGGTCGTCAAGGTTGAATCATTAAAAACCATTCATAGAAATGGATACAATGTATACTTCGCAAAAGGATCATTTTGCCCCAAGGGTAGAGGTAAAATGATCCCATGAGGCGGGTAAAACGGACCCACCCCCCAGTAAAAGCATTTTTGATTGACACAGTTACTATAAGTATAGCAACACATTAGGTAAAGATTTTTAATAAAGTTGTTTTAACTGCAAATACAAAAATAATATATTTTCTCAAAAAAAAACATAACAAAATATTCTTTAGGAACCCAAAAACTTTGGCATAAAATAATGATTAAATTAAAATTTAATTTGTTGTTTAGCAGGGGCTACTTGAGTAAGGAATACACAGCTGGTACATGTATAATCCTCATCATCGTCGCTAACTGCTGCACATTCATCATGTGCCCATCCGCGACACGTAGTGCATTGGATCCAACCTTCTCCATTGATAGACCTCTTAAAACTTTCACCACACAATATGCATTCAGTGTCATCTGAATCGTCACTACTACACCCACTACTCTCCCGGAGCTTTTCTTTTGCTTTACTTTTCTTTGGTCTTTTTGAAGTCTTAACTGCTTTAGTTTTACCCAGTCTTGCTTGTTTTTTCTCCTTCCTCCTTTTTTCGGTTTCATATTTTTCCATCTTTTCTTTTTCGAGGTTATCCTTGTATGGAGTGCTCGTGAGAATTACAGTACCAGTTGACTTGCGTTTATTCCTACTTCTTTTCTTGTCAATTTTCGGAAGAGGATGACAAACGGAGGGAGTAGTAATAGTAAATGAAGAATTATTATTGTGCTGTTGTGATTCGGGTTCCAAAATGACGGAATCTGGGCGCGAACTTGAACCTGGAGTAGGACTTTCTTGACGTTTTTCTTCTACGACGTTGTCTAGACGCGAACTTGGACCTGCAACAGGATTTTCTAGACGTCTTTTTTGTAACACATCTAAGTTATCTAAAACCGGAGCATTTCGTTCTTCATTTGGTTCTTCTGTAATGTCTGCAGCTATGAAATCGACATCCGTAAACGTTTCTGGATTAAATGGAACAATACCAGTTTTTCGAAACCCATTGATAGCGTTTATCGGTGTAGAAGCTTTCAAGTATGCTTCGCAAAAGACGCTACTTATTTGAAACGTGGTAATAGTCCTTCCAGGGTGATTGTTCATCCATTTTTCTAGAGCTTGGTCCAAGTAGGTATTTAAGGGGAACATAACTCCAACGTCTAACGGCTGGAGTTTATGTGTTGTGTGAGGTGGCAGACACAACAAAGAAACAAAGTTGTCCCTTGCTTTTAAAATTACATCCAAATTTTTGGTATGTGTTAAGTGTCCATCCAAAACAAGTAATACAGGGTCATCTTTAGAGGGCTTAACAAAACTCAGAAAATGGTCGAACCACTGTTTAAATAAGTCAAGCTTCATCCACCCACTTTCGTTACATGCGAAAATTGTACCTGGAGGGGCCCCGTCCATTAATTCAGCTTTCATACGTTTTCTGCTGAAAATAAGCATGGGTGGTATAAAATTTCCAGCTGCTGAAATACAAATGACCGCTGTTGTAGATATTCCACGTTCAGCTGACGTAATGCGTGCCACTTGCTTTCTTCCTTTCTTCGCAAATGTCTTGGAATTTTTTCCAAGAACTATGGAAATTGATGTTTCATCTACATTGAATATTCTGTGGGAAGGATAATCATGTCGTTCTCTTAAGTCTTTCAGAAGACCAAAGAACTTCGTCACCACTGGTTTATTGAAAGCTCTTGCGCGAGCGGCAGAAGTAGAATCTGGACTTCGCAGACTAATATCTGGATGTCTTGTTTGAAAACCAGATAGCCAGTCTTTTCCGGCGGCCATTTTTATCTGTGAAAATGGATGTGGTATATTGTTTTTTTCGGCCAACTGAAAGGCCAAACGACGAAGATCTAGGGTTGTGATGCCATACATTCTTGTTTCCAGATCAAGAATGTGTTGTACCAACTCGTCTTCTTGATCTGGACTTAAGACCGTCTTCTTGCTGCCAAGATGTTTTATACTACTCGTGGCAATTTTGTTTTTATTTTTGGCTCGACGTTTTAATGATATAATAGGAACATTGAAGGTTTTTGCTGCGGTTTTGATAGGCGTTCCATTTTTAAACTCATCCAGAGCATTTTGCATACTCTCTGGATCCCAACTTTGTCTCTGCGTTTTTCGTTGGTAGTGACGTGGCATTCTGAAAAAGTAAAAAATCTAAAGAAGAATAACTGAAATAAAACAATAAATGGGGGTAAAATGATCCCAGGATCATTTTATACGACCCATTAGGGATCGTTTAACCCCAAACGCACATTCTGACTTTCACCTAACCTAACAATTTTCAGTGAGAAAATAGACCCTAACTACTTAAGGATTTTGAAGTCCAACTATACCATTAGAAGTTGTGCACAAACTCGATTCGATAAATAACAATACATAGATTTAATACTGATACTACGAAGCACTTACCTTATATTGGAAAGTCACACAACACAGAACTGCAAACCACGAGTTTTTAAACAGGCTTGAACTGATCGCATGGCGTGTCCGTGAGTACAGAACACTTTAATTTCAATATTCTGTCACTGTAAACTAGATGGCATCATTAGTTTTTGCGAATTGAGGTGGGATCATTTCACCTCCAGGGATCATTATACCCCACTCTCCCCTAATCATCTTATAGTAGAGTTTTTTGGCAACCGACATGGTCAAAGTAGAAAATACAAATGACGATTCAATGCCAGTATAAATTGCCGCATACGGGAATAATTCCAAATCAAATAAATTAAACTGATTAATTAATATTTAAGGATATAGAGTGTGTCAACTACTAAAGTACTTGTTCCGGTTTGCCGGAAGTGCTCTTTATTTATTGAATTGATTCGGTCTTTACTTGATGAAGATCCATCGTATTAATTACTAAATAAACAACAAATGTTGGATTTTCACTATTTAATATTCGAAGTAATATTTGACAATTGTTTCGCCAACACAGTGGCTTCTTCAGAAATGAATAAAAATATTACACAAACACTTATATATCTAACAATATAGCACAATTTATGTAGAGGGGGTGATCTATTGAACAGTGTACATTATGGAATCAAAAGAACTCATAAAATTAATATACCAATATACTAAGTTTAACTGTTGTTTTAGTATAAAGAATACTTATGAACTAATTAATAAAACCAAAAAGTACATTTTACCTGACTATATGAAATTAATATCATTTGATGTAAAAAATTAATCCCTAGTATTCCAGTAATAGAAGTAATTCAATTAATAAAAGACATGTTAGATCATAATAACACTAATCCTGTAATAAAAGAGGAAATTTTAGGTCTATTAGATATTTGTACAACACAAAATTATTTCCAATTTAACGATAAGCTGTACAAATGTAATGAAGGTTTAATTATGGGTAATCCCTTGAGTCCGTTACTTGCAGAAATTTTCATGCATAATCTCGAAAGTAAAATTCTTAATAACCCATTATGCAAAAATATCTTATTTTGGCATAAGTACGTTGATGACATTTTAATCGGTTTTACTGGTACATCTAGACAATTGAACTTTCTTTTTAATTATATTAATTCATTACATACAAATATCAAATTAACACAAGAAATTGAAACAAACAATTGTATTAATTTTTTAGACATTTGCATTAGTAAAATTAACAATAAACTGGATTTTTCTATATACAGAAAACCCTCACACACAGACATAACCATACACAACAGTTCAACTCACCCTAGACAACACAAATTAGCGACATATAATAGTATGATACATAGACTCATAAGTATACCACTTTCCAAAGTTAATTTTGAAAAGGAGCTAAATATAATTAAACAAATTGCAATTAACAATAACTATAAACCAGAAATAATAGATAAAATTCTCCATAATAAATTATTTAAGAAAGCTATTTCACAAGTCTATCCGATAATAAAAGATACAAATAATAGATATAAAACCACTACATATGTCGGTCCACCTAGTGAAAAAGTTGCTAAGTTTTTAAATAACAATAATATAAAAGTAGCTTTTAGAACAAACAACAAATTATCTAAATATATTAAGAACAACAAAGATAAAACATCTAAAAACCAACAGTCAGGAGTCTATAAGTTAAAATGTAGTGATTGCCCTAAGTTTTACATAGGCCAAACAGGAAGATCGTTTGAGAAAAGGATGTCAGAACATTTTAGATCCTTCAAAATGAAGAAAACTGATTCTTCATACGCAAACCACCTCATAGAAGAAAGCCACAGTTTTAGTCATCATTTCGATATCCTACATATAGAAAATAAAGGTGTTAAATTAAACCTACTAGAATCCCTTGAAATTAATAAAAATAGACTCTCTAATAATTTACTTAACGATCAGTTAGAAACAAATAACTCCCCCTTATTAAATTTATTTTCATAATGTACACTGTTCAATAGATCACCCCCTCTACATAAATTGTGCTATATTGTTAGATATATAAGTGTTTGTGTAATATTTTTATTCATTTCTGAAGAAGCCACTGTGTTGGCGAAACAATTGTCAAATATTACTTCGAATATTAAATAGTGAAAATCCAACATTTGTTGCTCTTTATTTAATTAATTTTAGTTTTGATTCTTTATTTTGGATGTGCTTGTATATTCACATTTATTTACGTGGTGTTATTGTAACTCTAAAATTGTTACCATTTCAGGTTTATTGTATTCATTAATGTAATTTAGAACATATAAATATTTTACTATATTTAAATTACTTCATCTAGAACACAATTCTCCGAAGGTAATAATCCCTCGCATTAGAAATTTTGTAAAATTATATTAACAACCTTCGGAAAATCCGAACTGTTTATCAAGTAAATGTCTACTTCAAGCAATGTAACAATTATTCTTTCAATAACGATATTGTTCGCTACTACCTACATCGATTTTAACACGGTTAATACCTAGAATCACAAAGAGCAGTAATCCTTCGGCACAGATATACAATACCTACATTTCACTACAATTTATTACTGTTATGTATTAGATCCTATAATCCTTTGTAATGGTATTACAATAATCCATTCTTCTCAATTTGTGCCTGGGAATTTTGAACGCATTATTGACCACCTGAATACATTGTTGCAAAATCCAATATAGTGTCGTTAATTACACTCATCCCTCCTAAGCAGGAGGGAGAACATGTAACAGTCGAAAACAAAAAGTCTACAAACAAAAGTCTCAATCTAGCAGTCGCAACAGAGAGTCGAAAACGAACAGTATCCATCAAAGAGTCTCCAAGAAGACATCACCTCAACAGCCACCACTTCTAGTTATGTAAAAAATTTACATTGTGTCAGTTAATAAATAATGTTTAATTAACATGTATTTATTCATGCATTAAGTGGAAATCCAGCGTCAATTCAACAGTACTACTACATTAAATCCCGTTACAAACTGCATATTATTACTAAAGTGATTCAATATTACTATTCTATACCCATGTTTTATTTAATACTTGGCTAATGTCAAAAGTTGGTGAATATCATTATTTATCCATCAATAATTTGACGCCATGTTTATTTATCGACGCATGTCACTATTAAGCACTATTTTAATGTTATCATTCTATTAATTACTTTAACAAATATAATATCCTAAACTTAAATCAGTTCTATATTAGAAAGTCGCGAAAATCACATAGACAATTATGGTTGTTTTTTAAATGCTGAGCGGTGGCAGTTTTGTTTACAAAATTCGTGTTTCACGCGGTAAGGAGTACAGCGCATCTAATGCGTTTCTAGCAATATTATCGATAGTGTACTACGACGATATACCACGATATACAAAATTGAGACAAAAATAAAAGTATATTGTCGCAGGATATGCAACAGTAGCAATTCTTTGAATTACAAGTCGACATGTAGACGAGGTCGTGTTTAATAATATTGACCAAGTAAACATAACTGCACGATACTGCATCAACCCTAGAAATATAGGTCAAGAAATTAATATAAAATACGACAATACTCTTTTAAAATCCCATAAATTAAATTATAAATTAAGTTCGCCAATTATTGTTCCTAATATAGATGAAATTGACTGACATATCAAAAACTGTTGTCATTCAAAGTGTCATTTATTGGCGTTAGTGAATGTGAAATATCGTTTCTCTGTCTTTTTGCATATTTCTCTTGACGTGTTCTAATTTAACGAAAATGGATATAATTGAAGGAAGAGCTGTGATAAAATATCTCTTTAAAAAAGGGATGTCAGAAGAAGAAATTTCATATCAAGTAATTAAATATTGATCATTTGATTTTAGACTGGGAAGGGAGACCTGTAAACATGCACCAGGTGATAGTCTCCCAAAACTGTGGTTACTAAAGGCACTTGTTTGTTTCATGATATGGTACTAATCGATAGAAGAATTTCCGTTAGGTTTAACTGAGATCCAAATGATTTATTGCAAAAATTCGTTACAGTACATGATACTTGGGTTCACCACTTTGACCCAGAGTCAAAAAGGCAAAGTATTAAATGGTGGCGTAATCCCCCCCCCCCCCCCCGAAAATGTTGAATCAGTTGAATTGCTGGAAAAATCATGGTCATAGTTTTTTGGGATTTTGAGGGGGTTCTTTTTGTCAATTTTTTACCACGTGAACGTACTGTAACAGGTGAATATTACGCAAACTTAATTCCAAAAGTTCGAGAGATCATCAAAGAGAAAACGAGAGGAAAATTGAGTCGAGGAGTGCTGTCTCACGAAGACAACGCTCCGGCCCACAAAAGCTGTGTTTCAATGGATGTCATTTACAATGCTGAGTTTAGAATTTTAGAACGTCCCTCATATTCTCCCGATCTGGCTCTTAGTGACTACCATCTATTCTCAAAATCAAAAGAACATCTTCGGAGAAACCATTTTTCAGACAATGAAGAATTGATGACGGCGGGAAATTAGTAGATAATGGAACAAGGTGGAGAATTTTTTTCTAACGGAATCTGACATTTAAATATCCATACACTAAATGTATTAATCATTTCAGGAATTATGTTGAAAAATAAAATTGTTTCGTTCTTCTCTATTGTTTGCTTCTATGTTAGAGTCAATAATTGGTGAATTTCCCTCGTACGAGTATGTTTCCAAATTTGTATTAAATATGTGAAGTACCCGTGAAATAAGGCTTTTCTTAATTTGTGCTTTAGTTGCCTGAAGCTCAATTAAGCGATTGGTCATAATTAGGGAACGGAATCGAGCGAGTCATGACTCATCGTCCATGGGCGCGCTATTGAAATGTTGTATTTTTAAAGAGGTTTTAATTTTATTTATATAATTGAATAACAAGTGGCTGGGGATTATAAAATACAAAATACCCTACTATTTGTTCATTTTCTCTTCTGTAAGACTTGTTCTCTTTGAATTAAGTACATCCTTGTAGATAGAAAACGTCTTTTCTACATCGCAACTGGTTATATTTACGTAATGGACAGATTCTTTTATTTCAGCGTACTTAGCATACACAATTGCCGCAATGTTATTAAACCTGGATTTCTATTAAAAACTGCCTCTAAGTCACTTGGAATTATTAATAGCCACATCTAATGTGGTTAATCCATTTTTACTTTCTTATACGTAGTATAAGGAAGTAATGTGAAATTTTCGACTTCGAAATTTTTGCAAATGTCCACGTTTTGAAGTCCCCTGATACCGAAAAAGATGTTTTTAAAAAATGTCTGTGTGTCTCTATGTTACCACGATAACCGCTGTAGATATCAATTCCAAATTTTGTATTTACGTGTCTAATCTCCCTCTTCAGATCTGAGTAGTTTTTCAGTAAATCGGTAGACCGGAAGTAGCAGTTTACTTCAGTGAAAAAATTAAATTTTGCCAATATTTCGTCAACTACTAAATTTAAACAAATTTATAAAGAATTCATATGTACTTGAAATTAAAATTGAGAACAATTTTATTTAAAAAGTTTTTCGAAGCTGCTACCGGAAGTAGGTCTTTTACTCCTATCGAAAATCAGTTTTTTGCGAATATTTCGCATGTCATGCCTTTTAGACAGGTACGTTACGGGTATAAAAGTATTTAAAACGTAATTTTCAATATCTTTTGCATAAAAACAATTTCAAAATTCAGACCGGAATTTTACTCTTATCGAATAGCGATTTTTTGCGAATATGTCGTAAATTATGCATTCTATATGTATTTATCAAGAATACAAAAGTATTTAGTTCTAGATTTGCAATATTTTTTGAATATATGAAATTTCAAAATTCGGACCGGAAGTAACACTTTTACTCTTAGGGAGTAGTCCTTTTTTCGAATATCTTGCTAAGTATGCATTCTAAGCGATTTATTATGAGAACAGAAGTACTTAGAATAGGATTTTGAATAATTTTCGTGTAAAAGAAATATAGTATAGTTTGAAACGCTCATACGTATAAGAAAGTCGTGTATTGGCCACACCTCATTTTTTAATTTGAGATTCGATTTTCAAAATATGTCATTAGTTTAGGCAAATTTCCACAGTGTTCCTGAAGGAATAACAACTGATTTTTTAAATTTGGGATTTGTGTTAGTTCCTTGCACTCAGAAATACTTCGAGCATCGTCATTTAAACATGTAACGAAATTTTGTAAACTACCGAAATTCTCTGCATGAAAACTATTTCTGTGTATGTTTTAGCAAAGCTAAGTGACGATATTTTACAGACTTTGCAATAAATTTCGGAATCATTGACAATTAATTTTTATCTCAGAGAAAGTAACATAAACAACGTTCTAGATCTAAATAAATGATAACTAAAAATGTACGCGTATGTTATTGAAACATACATATTATATTGCGAAATATAAGGTAAATATAATAAATTTTAAAAACTCGTCACCCTTGTACCTACGCCGATGAAGAAAGGATTTTATTCATAAAATTCCTTATTTTATGGCAGTTTTTTCTCTGATTCTCTGGAGTAAACAGATGTTACAGTTCGCCCTATGAATTAGTGCTATTCAGATATAATGTAAACAACACGCAGTTGTTTACACTATTTCTTTTCACGATTGTGGCTCCGTGGTAGTTTAGCTCGCTCGATTCCGCTCTCTAGTCATAATAGAACCTGTGTTGTAGTTAAAACTTAATTTTTTGGGTTTGAAAAACTCGTATAGTTCTCGTAAACAATCACCGCCCACTCAAACATGTACATTATGTAAAAGGTGAATATTCTATTAACTTTGAACAAATTTGTGGAAGTTCTTCTGAATTCTTTATGGCATGAACATTCTTTACACGTCCGTAGACGCACTGCATAAAAATATTTATTTTTGAATAAGTATCCATATTATGGTCTAATTCTAGCGGAAATCGAATATATTTATCGAATTACTCGTTACACATAATTAAATGAAGAGATTTCCTTGAATCGATATGTAATTTGTAACTGATTTGTGAGTTCAGAATTAGTCTGAAAAACATTGAGGGTTCAGTTGAACTAAATATAAATGTATTCATTAGTATTATTATAAATTGTGTTGGTTTTATTTAAATTGAAAGACAAAATGTTATCCTCAACCAGTTTTAAAACTGACTCACTGTTTTGATATTTTTTGATTCTCGTTAGGTCTCATCTGCATACGGTTTGATTAAAATTTAGCTTTTAGTGACCTTATTATAAAAACAACTTAATTGTAGAATAAAGGTTTTCCGTTATAATTACAATACATTACTAAACATAGAACGTTGATTAATATTTAGCTTTTAGTGACCTTATTATAAAAACAACTTAATTGTAGAATAAAGGTTTTCCGTTATAATTACAATACATTGCTAAACATAGAACGTGTCTAAGCGCAGTTCAAAGTGTAGCGAATTATACGTTAGTAAATCACATAGTCGAATAAAAGCATTAAAAACCGCGATCGTAAATCTTGAAAGCATTTTCGTAAATAAATTGAACAAACAACAAATTACGAAACGGCAATAATCCATTTTCCATATCCAAATCCCCACACTAAACACATTATTTATAAACTTTTACGGTACGGTTCGATTACTTTATTTTCGTATTTATTTTGGAATTTAATTAGGATAAACCGTTGTTAATATATGTAACATTAATGGTACCATAAATTATTTACTGTAGCGAACATTAAATTTAATAACTTACTATATAAACGCGAACTCGAAATTCTATTACAAGCGCTTTTAAAGGGGCTTGCTAATCCACTGCAAATAATGAAATTTGTTTAACTTAAATACATTTTGTCGTTGTAAAAAGGTAGATTTTCATACGAAATAAAATGTACTTCGTTTGATGTATTTTTTAAAAGAAATAAAAGGATGTACCGTCTTTCTTGCATTAAAATCTCTAAAAATAAATACAGTCTAAGCTGCTAAATGAAAATATACAAACTTTTTGCTAAAAGAAACCTAATATATTAAATCCATGAGGAATGTACTCTCTTGATATAGTTTAAATAGAGATACTGGCGTAACCACATACTTTCCTATTTTGTGTTTAAGGCGCATAAACGTTCAGTTTGTAACCTCACCTAGGTTATTTCGTCTTGTAAAATTCATTTGCAAAAGACAGTGATTCTCTGGGGAACTATACTAAAGTGCCTCGGGTGTCAGAAGACTAAAAAAGTTGCTAAAGCTACCATGTCTCATCAGTTGCAATCTCAGAAGTGAAATTCTAAGGCAATTCTGAACCGTCGGATGAATTAATAGAAAACCAGATTGCATTTGTCAATTGGTTGAGAGATTTCAAAAGTCAACATCTAGAACCACAAATTCACAAAGAAAATTTACGTAGAACTACTTATTTGTATATCAATGACAAGCCTACAAAGTTTGCGAAACTTTTTTTTAAATACTCAATTACCGAAAAAATGTTAGGCGTTGCGATAAATACATCATCGCGATCCTCAGTTGAAAAGACAAGCCCAGATAAGAGGAATGTGTGTGACAAACGTGTGCCTGTAAATAAAACTTCAGATGAACGACGTAGCATTGTAGAAGAACACATTGATTGCTACCCCAAAATATCAAGCTATTTGTGTCGGAAAGACACTGCAAAAGAGTATTTGGAAGCAATATTAAGGAGGGAGAAAATGTATGATCTCTACATTACTGCACTGAGAAGAAATCACGGCCTGTTTGTAAAACCAAGAATGTATCAATGTTGGTGCCACAATTATGAAATAATAAGTGATGAAGTTATGAAAAATTCCTGCGAAAAGATGCAGAAAAAAACGCAACCGATAAAGCCAAGGAAAACGATAAAAAATAGCAATAGTAAATAATACTGTTCTGGAGGCAAGTTGTGCTCTACTCTCCGTTGTATCATGCGAATCCTATTTTGTATAAACGAAAACTTAGCAAGTTTAATTTAACAATGTATGAAGTATCGAAACAAGGTCACTGCTTCCAGTGAGATGAAGTTAAGGGAAGCAAACAAAATCGCTACATACGTCAAGGAATTTATAATGGGCATTCCAAATGTGGTTGTGCATCTGCTTCTGTACTCTGATTTCTGCCCAGGACAAAATGAGAATGCAATTTCATGCAAGCTACAATTGAAAAAGAAAGTACATTCAAAAAAATGTATTGGCCTAATGATTGACACACAGTGATGAGCTTGTCAAAGAGTATAAAATCAGTATAAAATAACTCGATTAGCTTTTGCAGATTTTAATGACTATAAAAACATATAACAATGCCTAACACACATGAGACGCTTCATGGTTCCATCCTCAATTGGAAAAAAGTTAGTTATTTACTCTTTAGAAAAAATACTCCAAGTAGCCTTAATTATAAACTGGAATATTGAATTGAATACACATAACTTAAAACAGGCGAGAAATGAAGTTTTAAATTTCACGCAGTGCCAGTACTTGAAAAGGTTAATGAACTTTTGTAAAGATAATACAATTCCTGCGGAATATCATTCATTTTACAGAACATAACCTAACTAACGACAAAAGTCATTCCTCTAATGTAAGGTTAGTCTCCAGACAATGCGAATGAAGATGACCAAAGAAAAGTTATTTAGAAATTAGGTGTACTTTTATTATTACTCTGCATATTTTGGATTATAATGTTGTTTAGTTACATATTTGAAAAGAGAAAGAATAAAGAAGTCTATCGATACGGAAAAAACGCAAACTTATTAGCGTGTAATTTCAGATAAATGAAGGTCAAACCCTAACGAAAATCGTAAAAGCGCTGATAGTCACGCATCCAATAATATTAGTAATTATGTGTAAATAACCAAAAGAACGGCGAACAAAAACAGGAAAACCAGTAAAAAACAGAAAGACTATGTATGCGAGAAGGTTCGTTTCATCATAAATCCCGAATATATTGGATTTGACGTTTCAGACCTATATTGGGCAAATTAGTGAGGGGGTGATTTCATTTTATTAATCCAGATTATCGCAGGAATTTCGGATTTCATATCAGAGGGGTTGAGTGTGTGTACGCGTCGTATCTCTTTATTTCTCTCTATCTCTTCCTTTCTCTCTGAGTATGTACGTGTATTACTTGCTTGTTTTGTTTTCGACATCTGGTTACAAATAAAGGTCAAATATACACACGCATGCTCATAAAATAAAAAAAAATCATTCATTTTATTTTCCACATATCCTGATAATTGTGAAGATTAATATATACAAAGTGTCCTGTGTTCTTCACTTAATTTCATAAGTGAAAATTGCTAAAACTCTGTCACTTATATTTACGTAGTTATAGAGTTAAGTATGTATGATGATACACTCGCCAAGTGAAATAATTTGCCTTACATTGAAAAATGAACACTTTCTTCGATGATTTATCGCTAATACATGATCCAATACCAAATGGATGACGAAGAATGAAATATGTGCCGACGCAATACAATACGTAGAATGGTGTAACTAACATGCGATATTGTTTATTGTTGTCTTAGAGCATGCAATAGGTGTGTGAAGTTGAAAATACACGTGAGATTTTTGTGCTCTTTGATTGTTTGCTTAGTTTGCGAAATATACTTAAAATTTTATATATTAACTAGCTATCCCGGCAAACGTTGTTCTGCCCTTGCCGGTAGGTGGCGCCACTAGTTGACAACAGAGTCACTTATCGGATCCAGATTTTGCGATTTTTTTTAGCACTAAACCAACATGTATTATGCCGCACTAAGCGAAAAGGAGGTATATGCAATTTTTTTAGAAAACAAGATATTGGTGTCTAGGACTTCTGGGTCTCATGTTCTGAGTTAATTTTGCTGTATTGACACTGCAAAATTACACATAATAGATGTTTTAAAATAAATGTTCTATACAATATGAGAATGGCATTAAATTAAATCTAAAACCTCATAAAACTCTAAATTTTAGAAATTGCAGACACCCCCTTTTCGTTTAGTGCGGCAGTTATTGTAAATGAGTCACTTTAATCCATAAATTTAGACAATTTAACATTTAGACAAAACAAATATATGTTGGTTGAGTGAAATAGAAATAAAAAGTCTAGTTATTTTAATACTACTCCAATTTATTTCGCTACGTGCGCAAATATCATTTGACAGCTGATTGTCAAATTGTGAATCAAAATAATGGGTTACATAGTGACGACGAAATTGATAAATAGAAATAAAGTAATTACATTTGTTGGACAGATAGCGACACAACACAGAAGTTAAAACAAATGTAATTTTATTTTAATTTAGGCTGGAATGCGTTTTTCCAGATCTTCCAGATTTATTTTCAATTGAAAACATTTAATTGAGTTATTTCCATCCCGGAACCATAACAAAAAAAATTAAAAAATCATCAAGCAAATATATCGTTCGTGTCGTCAGTTATGATCGAGAGTGCATACAAAAATTAAAATTCTTGTTTGTCCGAATTTTCCGACTTTCCTTTGTAACTGTCCCGAATCTTTTCTCCTGAAAACTTTTCGAGGACCATAACGAACAAAACAAAACAAAATACGCATATCCATAGTTCGAATCGTGAGTTATGGTCTTGAGTTCATACAAAAATCCTATAGAAAAAGCACTTTCAGTTTTTCCCGAATTTTCCAATTTTCCGGGCAACTTTTCCAATTTTTCTTTCCCAAACACCTTATTATGAATATTACAAACATGTTAAAAAAAATAGCCGAATCGAATCATTTTTATTTATGTAGATTTCTCAGTCAGTATTCTATCTCTAGAAAATTTTTAATCATTGAAACTACGGATATTATCTCCACCTCTCCTGAAAGTCTATCATACGATCTCAACTGAACACTCAACACGATATAAACCAGTCTCTGCAAACAAATGCTAGTCTATTTCAATAAATTGCAGTACACAGTTCCGATGAAGTCGGCTAGAATAACGGACATAACATCGACAACAAAAGTATAGACCAAGACAACCAAGAAGATAATACCAATTGCAGGTTTTTGGAATAATAAAATTTCATTCATAATAATCAACGTCTCTCAATATAATGGACCATAATAATATTACATAATAAAAATTGACAAAATAATAAATTGTTAACGAACATATACATCACTTGTGTCTTTATTTAAGTTAAAATTAAAAAGGACCTATTAATTTTTGAAATAACTAATTCGACTTGAAGTCTCCAAGTAATTTTCAGTTAATATCGTGTCAAATTGTATATTGTCATTCTTTAAATTTATTGAACCCTCTCTTAAAAAAAAACAATTTGATATTTTTTTTTTTTATTATTCCCTTTGTACATACAATTTCTCTTAAATTTCCAAATCAGACATTAAGTATTTTTGTTAATTTCAATGGACATGGACGGACACAATTCCAATGTATTTTACCCTATAAGCAACTAGACACGTTGTCCTATACGACTATGGCCCCAAAAAAAATCAACATGACACTAACTAAATCTGGATAGCAAGTTAGTGGGTTTGAAGCATTTAAAACGTTTTGGTTCAGTGGTTTCTTCAATAATTGATTTGACTGGAAGATTAGAATACATTTTGACCATTCCACTTGTATTATTTTCAACCTAATATCCAGTAACTTCCTGTCAAGGTACATGACAGGGCATTTGACAGTCAGCATATTTCAATTGCCGGTCATTTAATATTACTGCATGACGGGCTTTCTTTTTTGTTGTTAATGTAATATGAATTGATTTATTTCAATTAGTTTTTTTCTCTAGCATTCCAAACCATTGCAACCATATGGTGAGACCGTATCTGGGTTACGATGGGAAAATAATATAGTTGTATCATAGCCAAAAGTAGGTAAAGTTGTCATCTTAGTCTTAGGCATGTCAGCTGTAGATATTAGCTATAAAGTGGGACCTAGGACACTACAGTCCGGTACCCCAAACAATATGAAATCTAACTCTGAGATTTCATTGCGATGTTCGTCGAAACAGTATTTTTTAGTTAACTAATACTTCAAAACGTTTGTTTGTAACACAGACCTTCGTGCCAGACTTTAACAAATGTCTGTGATATGCCTTGGTTTATTTAATTGACGACCCACTGAACTTGTTCTATTTTATTTTATATATACTAATAGCCGAGTCGCCAATGGTTACAAAACGACCGTCAAAATCGACGAAAATTGGTAACGCGGGGGGAAGAACTCCCCTCTGGATACGCGAAATTGAAAGTTGCCCTTTGGCACGGGTATACGGGCGACATTGAATTTCCGGTCGACGGAGAGATTTTCTTCCCAAGTGGAGCTGTTGTAAAGATACGGGCTTTTAAAGTGGAGCGTGCATTCGATGTTTTAACAGAAAAATGGCTTACGTTATGACCGATTCCCACGACAACCGATAAAAATCGTAAAAATGTCAGGTATGACAGGTACGTGCGAAAGAATTGTAAAAATTTCACTTTGACGAAGAAATTTCAGGCCGTCGAAGTTTAGAGTGCGGAAAGAGGGTCGGAAAACAAAAGAGTGGACTTTTCCGCGACGATTGAGCGCGGTGTCCACGTGCCAAGTCTGTCGCTGTCGAAGGTGCGACTCTCATTTAAGGCTTTTCTGCAGAGGAATGCGGTAAAAAAATCACGCGATGACGAGTTTGCGTATCATTAATTCACAAATGGACGTACGATTTTGACACCTGTAGTTTAAATTTTTGTGATGGAATTTGATGTTTCGAAATTTTCTTATAACGACGGACAGTGCTGATTTACAGAAAAACGCGCACACGTATCAAGATTCATAATTATCAGGACGATGAGCGCAAAGAATTGACATTTAGAAGACAGTAATGTAAGATGGAAGGAATTATAACGCCATAAGGTGAAATATATTGTTGGTATATCATTTAAAAATTAGTCTTAAATGCTTGCAGGTGTCGTTTATTAAAAACTGGAAATATCAAAGACAGGTGAGTATATAGATCGAGAAAATCAAATACGAACGCGTTAAAGGGCATTAACTTTACTGAAAACGATTATAGTATTTATACGACAAAACGTAAACTAAACATACAAATTAGAAGAGAAGAAAATCAGTTAGTAAAGTGCTAATGTAATGTATGTAATGCGGAATAATCTTTAAGGTAACAAGAAGCTTCAAACATCCAACTGAAGTTTGATGTCTTACGTCTTACGAAAATTGGATTTCAGCTATCACATGTAAGTACAACAAAAACAATAACGAGTTTTTCATATTATAAAAATGCTTCTTAATACAAAAAAAAATACGTCCAATAGCCACATTTACTTATGTCAATAATGACAGTTAAACGTCGACTAATTTTAGATGACAGTTTGTGCAAAAACTTAAATTAGACGTATATACAGTGCACGTCAAAAGTTTAGAAAATCGGACATTATAAAGAGCATCAAGGCGATGCTCGCGTTTTAAGCGATTCAAGCTCGAAGAGATTGAAAATTCAACTAGTGATAGCTTCTAAAACCGAATTGGTGACTAGAGATTATATTATGTACGTTAAGGATGCTTTATATCTTTTAGAGTATTTTTTCGAACAGCTTAGACATAATTGGCAAAAGACTAATCATCCTTGATCCACCGGTTTTCCAGGTTTTAGAGTCAATATAGTTTGTGCAGGTTTCTATAGACTTGAAATCTTTATAATTGCATTATATATATGAATGACTGCTTTAAAAGCTTGTTTTGACAATTCTTGTAAAACCTTCCTTGTAATTAGATCGAAACGAGGTGCTTATTTGGGTGGATTTTGTTTTTTATACATTATTTAGTGTTTTGTTGGGAGATATTTTTTATGCATCACTTGTGTTATTCATATAACTCGAAATTAAAAAAGGTTTATTAATTTTTGATATGATTAATTCGACATGACGAAATTGAATATTGTATTTAATTGTATACCGCCAATCTTTGAAATTATTTAATCCTTGTTTAAAGAGAAACATACGATTTGTTTTTTCTGTGTCCATAGCAAAGTTATTAGCTGAAAACAAACATGATAGAATAAAAAAAAAATTAAATTTCTTCTTTATTTCACTTATGCTTTTCGCTTAACTCTAAAGCTGCTGTATTCAATATAAAACATGGATTTTGTGTTATATTAGATGAAAAATTAATTAATATATGTCAAATTAAGACACCTAATATTAAGCATTGAGCTACACCTATTTTATCGTGGATATATTTGGATGAATATTCATAATAATATAAACTAAACTATCCAAATGACACAACAGACTAGCATATATAAATAAGACTGTACTTCTAACTCTAAAATATTATATTTTCTTGATTATGATCTGGAAAATATCATACTTATCAATAAGAGTCAGATGTTTGATGCTATCAGGCCGCGCAAGCGCTTCTAACATAACCTAACAACTTCTTATTTAATTACTAGTAAATGACAGTTTTACGTGCCTTGTAGACGATAAAAACAAATTATATTTGACATTTGTGGCTGGTGTGGATGATCATTGAACTCGGAACCTATAGGTTAATAATGGAGTTTCAATCCCTAAAACATTATGCTATATATCAAGAATTGAATTTTCTGATATCCAAATATAAAATTGTCTTAGAGACAACACAAAAAATATATTAAACCGTCCTCTTATACATGACATCCATTAGATCCTGAAAACATTCAAAATCTAAATATAAATCTAGGTACGTATAAAGTGAAACGCCCACTTAATTAAACTAAAGCAAATTAAAAGCGTTAATTACCATTCAAAAGAAAATTTGGACGGAATCAAATTTCGTTTGACGGAACTCGAATAAACTTTGCCGTAACCTGTTCTACGAAATGAATGTGGGAGAGGCATTTCTCGATTGATGGATCTTCGAGAAAAATACTTGTTTCTGTTGCCATGTCGATGGAATTAATTACTTTAAAGTAACGAAGGCAATTTTCGAGACACTATACTGAGAGAACACAGAAATTGTCTTGCTTATATACACGCGGTGCAAGGTCCAGTTTCTCCTCGCAAAACCTAGAACTTTCCGAAGAGTTTTATTCATTATGCCAAACTACTAACTCCCTCCAATTACTTTAACGGGCATTTTGAGACTGAAACTTCAGTTAACTACACACCTGGGTCCATCCCATCAAATTCTTTTAATACGGCATCGACCCAGAAGGAGTCTCTTAAGGATTGCAGTTTCTTTATGATTATAAGAGTTTAAATTTTGTGTTGTATCTTTTGCAACACCATTACACAAGTACACCCTTTTAATGGATATTTTAATGACAAATAATAATAATAATTTCAAGGGTTGTAATTCATATTAATTTTAATGAAAAATTCTGTTTCCAAATAAAGGAAACGTTTGAATTTTTATGTTTTAAAAAAAAGTATAAAACATGCTGAAAGTAAATTATTTCTTAATTATTTGACATTATATGCACAACTGTTAAACATTTAATAATACGAGATTTCTTATAAATGTGTAAATCGTAGGATTTTTCTTTCTAAAGTTTATATTCTATTATAATAAATCATTAATCTAAAATATATTTGTTCTATTTGATTTAATCAAAATTTCATTTAATACTTCGACGACAACTTGATGATATCAAAAGCATTTTATTTCTGTCCCTCCAAAACTGCATCTATGATAGTATTTCTAATAAGTATTGGTCAAGGCTTACCAAACTCTTTAATATTGCACATTATATTAATACCATATTATGCAATATAAAGTTTTTAATTATTTTCTCTATGTATTGTCATCACAAAATAATGTAGTAATATGTTAGTTTTAATTTTTTTAAGTAGAGTTGCGGACAAGAAAAAGTGGGACAACCCTTACATAAAATTTTGCTTTATTTTAGTTGTGATTGCAGGCTTTTAACGTTTTAGTGAATAGAATATAGTAGTCATAACTTCATAAAAGTCAATCAATTCGCCGATACATCTTTTCGTAAAAATGTCAGACGCTAATATTGTTAATAAAGCAAGAATAATTACTAATGCAGAAAATGAGCAATCTATTCAACAGATTACGCTACAATTTAACATTAATAAAAATACCGTGTTTAAAATTATTATGAAATGGAGAGATGAAGGAAATATAAAATCTAATTTAAATGTTGGACACAAATAAAACCGACTGGGATCTGCTTTACAACATATGGGCGCCAAAATGAAATTTTTGGAACACGGTGATCTTCAGTGATGAAAAAACTTTACAACCCCTTTATAATGGTAAAAGTCGTGTTTATTGACCCAGAAATACCAGATTAGATGAACAGTATGTGTCTGAAAATAATAAAAGTGGCGGGTTTTCGGTTAACTATGCCGTGAAGAGTAGCAGATGTTATAAATAGAGATGATGGAATGACCAAATATTATTCTGTTGGTCCATTTCCTTCTTGCTTTGTGTTTTTTGACAATAATTTAACCGATTTTCTGACACAGTTGTTGACGCTTGTTTTTCAAAATCCCAGCACATTAGGCAAAAAAACTGTTATACTTTCTTTTGTCCGGGAATTATTTACTTTCCTCTATTAAAGTTCTATTAATTATGTTCCAATATTAATAGCTGACTAATAAAAATCGTTTTTGAAAACCGACACGACACGACACGAATGATATGATTAATTGTTACTTCAAAAAGGAAATATTCCTAAACTTGGGCGTAATTATGCGGACGAAGAGTTTTGGAAAAAGATGATTTTCTCAATAAGGGTGTGCCAATTCCAATGAAAATCTAACCAGAAATCTTGAGGAAAAAATTGTATTCCTACACATAAAGTTAAATATACGTAGCTTTACCGTTTGGCCCGCCATCATGGTTAAAGCGAGAGAGAAAGAGAGAGAGATGTATGCAGAAACTACTTTTACTGTATCAGGTGAATTCTAAAGGCCGAAATCTGCAAAGATTTCGAGATTCAAAATTTTCATGAGTAATACTTTCTTACAAAGAAGAAATTCAAGTGAAAAAAATGGCGCGAATATTATAAAATCAAATTATTGTTGCAATATGTAATTTATTAGATCATGTATACTAATATGTATGTTGCGAACTTTGACAGTAAATCCTTAAAGACTGCTTGGATACCCGCTGTATTTCTTAGTATTCAAAAAACATCAGTTAAATTTATTAAATGATTAGTTTTAATCACTGATATAATATAGGTAATATATATTTATTTTGATAGAAATATTCGTGAATATAATTTTATTTTTAATATTTATGGATGAATTTACGGACGCCATCTCCTTATGTTTAATATTCCCTACCCGAAAGTGGTCTTTGATCCAGGAGAAAAGTCAATTTAAATACTCAGGTAGCACAGGACAAGACAAACCCACAAATTCCAAACAACAAACAATTTAATAATTCTAATCTGTTACCTAATTATAAATTTTATATATACAATTGAAATTGAAATTAATTGATCATAAAAAAAACAAGTAAAATTATGAAAGGTTATGAGAGGTTAATTTTGAGACTTAACTTAATACCAGTAGGTGTGGTCTAACTCCTACTAACAAGGTTATTGGAAATAACTATCTAATCGATATTCCAGCAAAAATAACTTTGTGCAAGAACAACCAAAATTCTTAGCACTTCGGATTCGGCAGATAAATGCTCTTTTCCAGGACAAAGATATAAAAACGTCAAGATCAAAATGGTGGACCATCACTTGCCCTCAACTTCCGGTTACTTATAATGGAATATACGGAAGTTTCTGCGTAAAATAAGAAGCTAAAAGACAAAGGAAAACGACAAACATTAAAAACATTACTACACGACGGAAAACTAAGAAGAATCTTACCAGATTTGAAGGTATTCGATTGCATATAACAACTATCTGACAGTACGTAGCGAATAATACTCATTAAAACTTTTAATCCACTGCAATAATCATCCGCACTGCAGCGAAATTACTACGAAACGAAATAGCAATATGCATCAAATTATTTTGCAGGGAATAAATTGCGAACGAGATCAAACTACTCCTATCACTATCAACGACAAATACCAAAGTAAACAAAAGAGACGAGGCGAGAACTATAAAATGACAAGCTTACCAACATATAAATACAACGAAAACACTTGAAAATAAAAAAAAAGTCTAAAAGTACTAATGGAGTAATTAATTACTATGTAAATTCTGAATTATGAAACATAGCGCAATTAAGGTTGTCTACCTATCGGTCAGATTTCAAATCCCCTAGAGCGAGCACAGTTGAAGTTGCCTATAAGCTCAGTTGAAACTATCGCGCTAACAGAAGAGCCGCGAAAGTAGAGATCTAAATAACGTTAAAGACCGTTCTCGCCAACAGAGGGCTGGATAATACATAAATAATTAAATTAATTCTTATTTAAATTAAAATACAGAAATGCATTACTACTAAAGATGATAATGTGATGGATAAAAATAAGTCAGACCAAAATTGCTAACGTCAAAACGTCAGAACAAAACAATAATTCTACATATATAAATAAAGGAAACAAAAGTTCGAAGTATACAGATCTGTTGAAAAATTAACGTAACAATATACTCAAATCAAAAAACAATTATTTAAAAAATAAATAAATTATGTATTACAAAACTGACTTTTGAATTAATTAGTTCCATCCTAATCGATATGACCTTTATTTGATTAAGATTATAAATTATAGTATAACATCATAGATCAATATCAAATTAGTTTCTGTTAATAAGACTTAATTTTTGACTTTATTTGAACATGTATAGAACCTGTATTTCATGAAGTGCTATATGTACATTCAACAATAAAATGACACTATAAACATCACAGTATTTACATACATTAACATTCACCAAGACCTTGCACAAGAGAACAACATATTAATATCTACATAAAATCTAATTACTTTAGTCATCATGTCAAAACACTTTCAAAAATATAAAATTCAAATTCTTAACTTGTTATTTCTGCATTTCACCCTGCTTTAAATTTATTACGTTGTACTCTTCCACATTTAGATTTGTCCCCTATTATTTCACGCCTATAATAATAAACGTTTTGCATTTTTTGATGACATTACCTTTCTTTTTCATCTTGCCTCCTTCCCTTTTATTCAATTTAAATAACGTTTTATGACAAAATAAACGCTCATAATCTAACACTTATACATTTTTCATTTGGAAAGAGACACGTCACAGCAAAAAATAAAATATGACGTAAATTAAATTAGGATTTATTTTCTGGAGCGTGGCAAAGGGAAAAGAGTCTTTTTTTCGTTTGCGTTTTTCGCGCTCTGACAACCTTCTCACCTCTTTTTCTTTTATAATAAATTAACAAATGTCCTTTGCACGGTCCAAAATATCAGGTATCCTGAAAGATTTTAAAAAGCGGGCTCTATTTGTTAGAAGACTGTTTGCACAACCTACGCTCTTTTTATGAATGTTCATAAGCTTGCTAAGTGTATATTGTATTAATTATATACAAATGTACAACATGGTATCTAAAACATCTTTTTAATGTTAATAAAACATGATATTATAAAAATATATATTTTATTAATAAACATTTTACAAATTCTCTCTTTGGTAGAATTCAATCATATTTGTAAAATTTGATGTTATACTGTGATAAACTATATCATCAATAATAGAGTGATCACACATCAGATGATACTAGATGTGAGAACACTTAATGCAGTTAACGTGGGCAATGACCACAAATTAGTCCCAGCAGAACCCGATTAATATAGAAAACAGTGTAGATGCCCAATGGATAACACTGAGAGCAAATATCATCAATGCAGCTAACGAAAGGGTTGGAAGAAGACAAGTGAATATGAATAAAACAAACAAAACGCCGTGGTTCACACTAGAAATAAAAGAATTAGCTGAACAAAGGAAGCATATATCAAGAACCTACGAAACAAAAACCATGAAAACTGGATACGATAAAAATGGAACGAAACGTTGCAAACACAAGAATAAGAGAAATAAAGGAAGGTTATTTGAAAAAAATTATAAAACAGATGGCGAAAGACATGTACGATAATCAGAGTAAAAATTAGGAAATGCTAAAATAACAAAATGGAGATTAAGAACACTACACAGACAAACAAAACTAGCTCGGGAGAGTGGAAAGCATACTTCGGAAACTTGTACAAAGACAAACAGGAAATTGAACAATTTATTCATTATAGAAGGCGAACAACAAAACGTAAATATAAAACTAGCACGAGCAATGATAAAAAACAGCTTAACACACCTCAAAAATCGGAAGAGCCCAGAACCCGATGAGATAACAAATGAAATGCTGAAATAAGGAGGAAAAAATTTGGAAGAAGACATTTTAAAACTTTTCAGAAACATCATAACTGAACAGAGAACACCAAATAAACGGAAAAGCAGGATAAATATTCCAATATTTAAAAAAGAATAAAAAAAACTCCAGAAAATTATCGCGGATTAACATTGTTCAATAGCGCGCTGAAAGCATTCACCAAAACAGTCCTGGAAGAAATGTACAAATTGTACAGATCCGCGAAGAACAACAAGGATTTCGAGAGAATAGATCCACAATTGACGCAACCTTCATCCTCAAACAAATAGAGGAAAAATTGATAAAATTCAACAAACCTGCATGTGTTTAGTCGATCTGAAAAAAGCCTTTGACCGAGTTTGCCTAAAGCAAGTCGCGGAAATAATGCGAGAAAAAGAATTATCCCAGAAATTGACAAAGTTAATCTACGAACTTAACAGCCAATGGAGGACCATGACAGAAGTTAATAACGAACTAAGTGAAGAAATACAGGTGCGTACTGGAATAAGGCAAGCCGACTCGCTTAGCCCATTTATATGTAAATTAGCTCAGACAATATAAAAATTAAATATTTCAATAATACTAATATTATCTTTCATTCAAATATTAACAGAATATTAATAAAACTGGAAAATATACAATTCTATTAATAGTATAGAATGTATAATACGAGAAATATTTACAAAAAACTATTTTTCATAAAAGTTCTGGTAGGAATTTCATAAAACGTTTATATAATATTTTTCTTAAATTTACTTGTCAGTAACTTTGTATTCTTTAGAAATTCGTTTAATTTTAGTAGTTTATGAAGTCTTGATGATTTGATTTTTTCGCTGAAGTAAAGGATTATTTTCGATCAACTAATTTCTCTGAAATAGTAAGATTATACTCGTAAATATAATGTTTGGTATTGATATCTGCAGCCGTTTTGCCACTATCGTGGTCACACAAAGACAGACGAGCGCACATACACATTTGCAGTAGCAGGAAACCTTTGCAAAAGTTTCTATTCCGAAAATGTTTGCCATCACAGTGCTTCTTCATACTACATATAAGAAAGTCAAAAGCTTTTATTATGAATGAGTTTTATAACTTCAAATTATTATCTGAGGGAAGCACATGCACACATGACCATTTCAGTTTAGACGATAAGTTATAAGGAATGTATTGCACATTCGTTACAACTTCTCCCCTAAACATATTTATAAATAATTTAAATTTAGTAAAAGTAAGGGCGGTAGAAGAACTAACCTCTGGGGCACGTCTAGCTCTAACCTAAATTATTTCATTTTTTGAAGTAATCACTTTGACACTCTAAGTAAAGAGGGGTTCACACTCATGCAATTTCTTGCAGCGATTTATCGCATGTGTAAAGTTGCATGAACGTTCCAATTTTTAAGAGTTGCACGGCTGGTTGACACTAATCAGGAAGTACAAGCAATTTTTTACAAATGCAATTTTTTTTGTGGTACTACCAACATGACATAATTATATGTCATCATTACTTTCAATGTATAGGGATGAATAATAATACATGTGCTTTGGTACATTTCATAAGACAGGTTGGCAGCATAAAAGTTACTAAAAAATCGCATGTAATTTCTTCAGAAAATAGAACACGCTCTAATACGTGCAACTTTTCACATGCGATAAATTGCTGCCACAAACTGCATAGTGTGAACGCGAATTTTCGTGCAACTTTTCATAAAACTGGAACTGCTGCAAGAAATTGCATCAATATGAACCCCTCTTAATGAATTTAGCAAATCCAGTGTAGTACTATATATCCTACATTAACTGGAGTCGACACCGTTCATCAGATTTTCTCCTGTGTAGTAATTTACTACATTCTAAGCATGTTTAAAAACAATTGAACAGGCCTTTAATTTGTAAAAAATATTGCTCATACTAAGAAAAACCGGAAGAAGCCTAGTTTGAACAATGAAATGTACAATAATATTTATTTATATCTTTCATACCGTAAGTCAAAATACAATACAATATGGATTCTTTTTTATTTTATATTTCGTATCACATATTTCGAGATTCACCATAAAAAAGAAGCAATGTGATAAAAGTGCCTTGCAAACTTCGGCGTGTTGTAGATATATGGAAATAAATAGTTAAGAAAATGAACTTTGTGAATTTACAGTTCGTGTAGGTCGAAAACCTCATTGGAGCTTTTGAAATTTTCATTGCCCGCTGCAACCACATGCTGACAATCTCTGTGACACCGACAGTAACGAAATGAAACGAAAAAAGAGAGAAAAACTCTCATGAAATTATATATCAAATCTGAAGGTCACGGCAATACACCAAGAGGCATTTACTTTATAAGGTCGTTCTTACTTAAATGCACTCAATGCCTCCATCTGCACTGTATGTATTATGATTATTTTTTGTAATTTATGTTTGGTGGCTCAAATGGAAGTAATTGTCATGCAATCTGCAGTCTGAAGCCTTGTAGCATAATAAGGGACGAAATATGTTATTAATATTATACAATGTAGCGATAATTTAATCAAAATCGTATATAGCTCAATAAATAACGACGATAGCAGTAGTGCACCGATAACTTTGGACACGGTGTATATACTTATACATATTTTGACTAATAATAATGTAGCCGGAACTAAATTCAAATCAAATATAAGGAAGGATATTTCATAATTAACTTTTACTTGGAAAAATGTAACGTTTATTTAAAAAAAACATTTCCGGACGAGGGAACCTAAAATCATCTGATTCGCCTAAAATAGGATTAAATTGTTAATTTGGCGTTATACGTATTATGGTTAATCAAATACATTGAACAAAAATACATTCTTTTCTAGACGCCTAACTTTTTCAGATGTATACCAAGGGGTACACAAAGATCGATTTGTGGGTCAAACACAACATCAAGTTATAGGTACATATATTCAATATTCGCATAATACTTTTTGCGGCCTGCCAAATATTTCGCAAGTTACAATGTGTTACGCCTAAGCGAAATTTTGGGTACTTCTGAATTACCGTATTAAATATGTAGATATAGCGGTATAATCTCTGTAAGTGAATGAAACGAAACCCAACCGCTAGGGTCTGCTAGTTGTATGCATGTAAAATTATAAGAAACGCGACTAAACACTAAACTGTACGATCCAATTCTCCGCCTTTTCAAAAGGTTAACTTATTTTATGTATTCTCTTGGCTAATTAATATTGCGGAAGTACTTCATACTGTAGCGTTCGTAAGTCTTGACATCAATATTGCAATCACACATTATTCACGCATCTGCTATCGTAAACATCGGAAATAAGTTTGAAAAAAAAAGGTGTGTTTACGATCAATTCATTAATTGTTAATTTGAAAACCTCTCTAGAGCTATCGGTGTTTTTTATTACCAACCTAAAAATTTTGATGAAAAAATTACGAACGGTAAATATACGAAGCAACAAAATGATCGTTAATTATACTGTGAAAATTACATAGTTAGAAATTTTCACCAACAAAAGATAAATTAGGTTCAATTAAGTTGATAAAGTAAAATTTTAAAGACCTGTCAGAAAAGAAAGAAGATTATTTTATTAGCAAATAAATTACTTTGCGTTATATTAAAATTAAAGATGAAAAATACTTGTATAAGAATTATTACTAATGTTCTCACAGAGTCGTATTCTTCATTTTATAATTACTTGATTTGTCTTATTAATGAATCTTTGTATAATAACATGTAATATTATCAGAGAATAATATAATGAATTGCAAGACGTGTATTCTGATTAGAAATTCTAAAATTCTAAGCCACCATCATATATCCATTTTAGTTTCTTATATGTAGTATAAGCAAGTATTGTGATGACGAATATTTACAATTGCTATATTTTTGCATATAGGGTAAATTGAGGAGAGATGACGCATGTTTTGAAAATTAGGTACTGTGCTATTTGTATGGCACCAAAAATAATAGAAATAAGTCCCAGAGACTAAAAACCACTGCATTAAGTTGTCATGTATTGTAAATAAGCGTAAACATATTAATATCAATAAAATTAATTGTTTTTGTTTTTGCACATCTTGCGCTGTCTCACCTAAGTGTATAGGAGAGATGACGCAGTGTGTTAGGTGAGACGGCGCATTCTTTCTTATGAGTTTTATGATATAATAAACTACAAATATGGTGCTTAAAAAAATAATTTATTTCTGTTCAAAAAAAAAAGAAAAAACCAAATACATTTTGAACTAAAAACTACTTATTTTTATGATCTGTTTTCTTCTTGCCACAAAAATCACAAAAATCTTTAAACTTGGTGCAGTCTTCGTGTAACCACCGGTGACAAATGATGCACTGAATCCAGTCCTCTGTCTTTTTGGTTTTGCTATACTCTTCTCTACATCCTACACAAAGGTCTGATTTCGTAGGTTGAAGAATCATCATAAATAATTTCAGATTCATCCTCTGCATCGTCTGAAGATTCATAAATGCGTTCTTGTTTTTTCTTTTCAATATGCTTTCCAGCTCTTGACTTCCTTTCAACATCTTTTGATGGCTTCGCCTGCTTCCCTTTTTTTTCTTGTTTCTTTTTCTTTTCTGATATATGCTCATAGCTCGATAAAATAGCAGCAAGCTGTTTACTACGTTTCCTTGTAGTTTGTACAGCACGTGCAACTGGCACTGGAGATATCTGGTCCAACAGCTTTCCAGGAGTACGTTTTTTTTCAGTCGAACAACTAGGCTGCGGTGAGATTGACCGACTCCTGACCGTGGGATCATCTGAGGTTTTGTTCATAATGATATTGGACAAAGAATTTTGACGACATTGTAACTCTGCCTGTGATGCCTCCTCTGTTAGGTAAGCATAATCAGGAATAATAGATGGATCAAACGGGATTATGCCTGTTGCCTTGAATGAGGACACTGCGTTTTTTATTGTGGCAGATTTTTCCCATGCAGTACTAAGTAATTTCCCAAACTGAAGCCTGGTAATGCGTCTTCCTGGATTTGCCCTTAAAAACAAATCGCAAGCTTCATAATAAAACCCCTTCAAGGACCTAAAGAATCCTCTATCCAAAGGCTGTAAAAACTGAGTACTATGACTCGGCAAGCAAAATAAAATAACGCCATTTTGAGATGCATATTCAAGCATTTCAATGTTGCTACAATGGGAAGAGTGTCCATCTAACAACAACAGTACTTTTCCTGCTGGTTTCCGAGGTACAAATTGCTCCTTCAGCCAAGTAAAGAAAATCTCACTGTTTACATAGGCAGATTTTTTTGACATATAAACTGTTGATCCAGGAGGCATTCCATCTTGATACTCAGGTTTTTTGTTTTTTCCTTTAAAAATACATGTTGGCGGAATATAAACTCCTTCACCATTGCAGCAAACAATAACGGAAATAGTCTCTCCTTTTTCAGAAGAAGTAACTGACGCGACGTTTTTAGACCCCTTGATAGCTACAACATGTTCTGGACGATTGTTTAATTGGAGCCCCGTCTCGTCCATATTGAAAATGCAGCCAGGCTCACTCATCAGCTCGTTTTCAATCAACGTACGCTCTAGGAGTGAAAAATAAGATGCAACATTTTCCTTGGTCATCGCTAAAGAACGTGCGGCAGAAACTCCTTCAGATTTTCGTATGGAGAGTTCCTTATTTCGTCTTAAAAAAGAATCTAGCCATGGATAGCCAGCCTTACGAGATTCTTTATTAAACTTGTGTGATATTGTCAAAGTTTCCGCTAGCTCAAAAGCCATTGACCTTACAGAAGTCCGTGTGGGTGCAAACCCGTGCTTTTGTAATTTTTTTATGTGTGCCACAATTTTAGCCTCGTTTTCTGTTCCTAATGTAGATGACGGCCCAAGCTTTTTAGTCTGGAGGTCTCTGCTTTTTCTTCGACGTCGTAAAGTGCCTTCGGATATACCAAATTCTCGACCTGCTTCGCGGATTCCCATATCGCCCCTATCTATAGCAGCAACTGCTGCAGACAACTGTTCTATTGTCCATTCACCTCTTTTAGTACTTCCTTTTCTTTTATACTCTGTTGGCATGCCTAAAGAAGATACATTATTTAATATCTAACACAACCTATACCAAATGCAATTTTATATGTAGGTACCTATCTGTGCGTCAACTCTCCTTATATATCAATGCGTCAACTCACCTTATTTCATGAGGAGAGATGACGCACCAGCTTTCTAACAACCTACCTGCATCAACGCTGTGAAATGAGGTTAGAAAGTACTACACATTAATTAGCTATACGAAGAAACTGAATAACATAATACAATTATTCTCTAACATACCTGTATTCTCTTCACTTCCCGTTGATGCAAAAAATGTTCAATATCTTTAAAATAAATTTTTAAAAATACGCCCACTAGAACAACTTAAAGTAAATTGCCAAAACATGCAACTTGCCGGTAATACCTAATCATACGGGACAGTGATGCCAGGTTTGTTGCATAAACATCAGTTATAGAGGAACAGTCACTGCGTCATCTCACCTAACGCGTCATCTCTCCTCGATTTACCCTATCCATGTTTTGAAGTCCTTGGTAACCATAAAGTGGCTTTTAAAACATATCTCTATGTGTGGATGACCACTAACGGTCAAACTGTTAAACTTATCATTACCGAAACTTGTATTTGAGTGTACAATGATCCTCTTACAATACGATTAAATTTTCAGACAAATTGATTGATCGGATGCTGTTTACTTCAGTAAAAGAAATTATCCCTAAGGATTGGAATACAGATATAGTAATACTATTGTATAAGAAATGAAAAGCAAAAATTTGCACAAATTATAGAGGCATCACTTTAACAAGCATACCTAGCAAAGTTTTCACTAGAATAATAGAAAATGGATTAACACAGAAGCTAGATAGAGACAACGAGGAAATAATCACAATATGTATCTAGAAAGAGAAAGAGTACGCAAGATCTGATATTTATACTTAGACAAATAGGACAGAAGTTAGGAAGAAAGGGAAAGGAAATACATATGTGTTTTATACATTTAAAAAAGTCTTTCGATAACATAAGAAGGAGAAGAGGAGTAGAAATGAATATGATAGCAATTATAAAGGCTCTATACAGAAATAATACAAACAAAGTTATACGCTCAACCCTCGCCGTTGGATCGTCCTAGCAGAGAGGAGGCGTAAATGGCGCTGACGAAAACTAAAATAATGTCATTCGTCGTAAAACATAGATGTGCCCGATTGTCGGAGTTTCACACCTGTAGCCTCGTCCAAATAAAATTGTGAAAGCTTCGGAAATGTTATTGTGTGTCACCTTCAACCTGCCTTACCTTACTTCCCTAGTGCGCGTTGGAAAAGATGGGGTGGATCCTGTGCCTCTAGCTCTCTTGGTTTTATGGGCATGCATCACTCAGATTACTGAAGTGGATGACTAGGCGCCAGCTATCTATTTAAATCAGGACCACTTCAAATGTTACTTATTCCGACAGCAGAAATAATTTTTGGGTGCACTAGGTATAGTAAGTCATTCATACACGGACTAGTCAACAATAACAAATTTATTACTAAAATTAATAGAATCTATCTATATCTTGGTTCTTGGTGAAACATTATGAATATTAAAACGAATATTCGTTTTATTACTAAAAGTATGACATCCCGGAATGCTAATAAGTTGCACAGTGTAAATAATATTAATTCTATAAATGGGTGTATCACCCCCTAATTATTACAAATTAAGCCTGAAACCCCTCAACTTGCTAAAATAAAAAAAAACGAAGAACCACACAAAAGAGCATTCATGCGCTTAGCAGTTTAAGTAAATTAAATGATGAGCACTGACTAAATTTTATTAACCAAAAAGGAAAACTCAAGAGCATAAATACACTTAGCAATTCAAATTTAGGGCTGGCAACCGCAAGAGCGCACTTTAAAGCTAAATTAGGAATAAAACATTCAAATCTTAATTTAATAACTAAATTACAATTTGAAGGCGGAACGAGATCTCGCTTTACACTTCGTAAGTATTTACTTACACTACACACTGTATATGTGCATGAAAAAAAACAATCCTCTAACAATAGACTATAAGTCTTATTAAACAAAATTATAGAAAGCAAACAATTAATATCTGTAGTCTAGGGTTACCATTAACTAGCAATCACTTAAGATAAATTAAATACATGTCGAGAACTCTCGTTATTCAATTTGAAATATTAAATGGCATCGGTCACAAAAAAATATATATTGAAGCCACTCAAAACGTTAAGTTTAAGAAAAATAATGAATTTTACATTTATCAGTGCAACTTATGCCATAGAAATTATTTAAAACAAATTAAGTAAATAAAGTCCCAATTAAAAATAATTATCTCTATACATATCTTGACAAATAACGATCCACACCAGCATCGGTTTCCTCCGGACACCCTCAATAGAAGTACATTGAATCCGGGTCCAAGTGATAGAAATTAACAAACAATGGCCTTAATCGACTCAAATATCCCAATAGGTATAACTGCCATGTGCGTAGCGGAAAATGTCTAGCGGAATGGCGGTGATGGAACTTCCGGATTTTGAAACGTGGTCGTGTCTCAAAGCGAACGACAAAACGGCATAAAATAAAAGCTACAAGAAAGGGAAAACATGAAACAGGCATTAATCACTAGAAAGAGATTACGAAAGGTTAGAAATCTTACCAATCCATGTATATAAACTTCAACCGACATACATCCCGCAAAAAGCAGCTCAAAAACTACGTAATTACCAAAAATATAATGTCACTGTTGAGCATCCACGATGAATCGTGTGAATTGCACGAAAATTAGACAAATTCAGTCCATAAAATTACACAGTGAACACTGGGTGAAGTAAAAATAATGGATCGCCTTTAATCCAACTCGACTAACTTGTTTGATCGATAACGGAAAATGAATGACCGCCACGAGGTTACGGATGAAGAAGGCCGCTCAGTGTAGAGCGACATCTACTCCACTCGAAAGGAAATGTTACATAAAATTTATTTAAAGGATAAATTAATAAATGCAGAACAAAGAAACCTATAAATAGAAAATAACCTTGGAAAAATATACATTGACGTAAGAAATAAAACAACGTTAACCGGAAAAAGATTCTTAATGCACCTTAATTGCATAAACATTCGCACTCACGAGATGGCGCCAGCATGACTAACCTGAGATAATTAACATAAGGAAACCATTAATTACTCCCAATAACAGACAAAAATAATTCGAAAGGAAATGTACAAGCATTTGATAATTAAAAAGGAAATTCTACATACCATAGAGCATATTAATCGCAATTCCAAAAGTAAACGAAAGATTAACCCTAGGCGTGACCTAGATTGCACAAAATTATATACGGTAAGTATACAGCGTCACTCGCAGGAAAGGTGCCAAAAGAATAAAACGCTAAAATAAGGTACAGGATAAAAAAAAGGTGTAACAAAAGTAAGAATGCGCAATCTAGAGCCTACACAATTCGAAATGAAAATAGGTCTCAAACAAGAATGTGTGCCCTTTACTATTTTCCTTAGTAATAGATGATGCCATAAGAAGATGCAAGGGAAGGTGCAAAGATGTAGTATTAGGCAAATTGAAGATAAATATGTAACACTAGAAGAACTCTTATTTTGTGATGATATGATGTTGATTGCTGAATCGGAAGATAAATTACAAGAAAACCTAAATTTTTATCAAAAAGAACTCAGGAAAATAAACATGGAAATAAACATCGAAAAAAGTGAAACTATGTTAATGTTCTCAAAGAGAAAAAGGCATGAAATTAAAATCGAAGAACAAGAGCTAGAGCAGGTCACAAGTTTTAAATACTTAGGTAGTCATAGAAGAGACGGCAAAAATTGATGAAGAAATGAAACAAAGAGTTGGAAAAGTAGGGAGACTCTATAATACCCTGAAAACAACATTTTTTGGCAGGAAAGAGATACCACGGGAAATACAAACACTGGTATACTAGAAAGTGGTCAGGCCATCAATAATAGTGAATCCTGGACCTTAACAAATCTGAACAAATGTAAAGTAATAGCTGCTGAGATGAGTTTCCCGAGAAGAATAAAAGGAATCACAATAAGAGATCGAGTAAGAAATGAGTCCATATTGACAGAATTAAAGACAAAACCCATAGATTTGGTGATTGGAGAAAAGCAATTGGGTTGGCTGGGACACATACATATGATGAATGAAAATAGATTAGCAAAAGAAGTCTATGAAATCAGAGTACAAGAAAAGAAGAAGCTAGAACGAACGCAACTAAAATGGGAGGAACAAGTACGGCAAGAGGCTCAGAAGCGAGGGATGCAGTGGCGTGAGACTAGACGATTGGCGCAAGATAGAAATGATTGGAAAAATCAGGATCCGATAAAGAACATGAGTATTAAATATATAAGTGTTATACAATATTTGTATGTATTTGTATCAGTTCTACACGTAAAGGTAGTTGGACATAATTGATTAAATAAATAAATAAGAAAAAGATCAATATCTCGTAAACTATTAAGTTTAGACGAATTCTGATAAATTTGACAAACATGTTTTTCACCATTTCTGCCGAAAATGGGTCTTTACTTCTTAAAGAAATACATTTTCTTTGAATACCTCAAAAGTCGTGCTTTCTAGGCAGATACGTAGTATTTAAAACTAACTTGTGAATAATTTTTGTACAACAAAAATCCAGATTAAGTCAAGATGTAACACCAGTGGAAGTTTTTAGTTTTGCAAAAACCGCGCAAATTGTGCAATACATACAAATTTATTGAGAGCATAAATGTCTTTAAAACTAAATTTGGAATACTTTTGTATAAAAATGTCGAAATACATATTATACTGTGGTTCGCAATGTATCAAAATTAAATTGATATGATTAATTTTTAAAAACATTTGTATGACAGAAGCTTTTTGTTAACCTTTAGAAATTTCAAGTTTTATTTTAAAATTATTCAGGTGTTAGATATGTTTATTAGTGCGAAATAAGGACACTTTATATACTTCACTATGCACGTGAAAATCTAGTAAATATAACAATTAACATTGTACATTGTAAAACTGTATATTTAGTTATTTTAAAGAATTACAATTTTCATTATATTTACAGAAAACTCTGCAGAACCATAATATATAACATCCTGTATATCTCTTAAATAAAATGAAATTCATATTAATGCAAGGCAATTTAGAATTTTAAGATGGTAATAAACAGGCATTTATGTATGTAATACGGGCATCATATGCCTAGATATATTTTATTTAGTTTATTTTACTTACATTTATATTTATCTAAACTAAATCTATTTCTAAAAAATGTATTCATATTATTTTCCATTATATTTATTTTATTTATTTTATATGTACCTTATACATAAATGGAAGATTATATTAACTACGTTCTTGTTCGATGTTGAGAAATCCTGCACAAAAATGATTAAATTTGTAGATAAATGAATCACAAACATAATGAGAGTTCTCCCACAATTTTTGTATTCCACTTATGACACGAATTGCAAGCACAATGGAAGAATGTAGTGCTGATCATATAGTAATATTCTTGTTCAGTTCATAATGTCTTCATGAATAATTCGTTGTTTTCCTTGATATTTCATTTCTCTATGCTATAAAGATAATGAGAATTGTTTTAATTTAGAGAAACTTTAGTTTGATTATGTTCTTTGGAGCTAAATATAGAGTTATATGTTAAGAAGAATTTAGGTATAAAAATGTTAATTTTCATGTAAGATTGCAACTTATACAAAGAAGTTATGTATATAAATATTAATGTCTGATGTTAATACTTACTTTGTTAAATATTATTATAGTTTTTTTTTAGTGTTTCAATACCACTTTAATTTAAAATCAACATTTATAAAATTTAAACATCTAATGCCAAACACTTTAATTTAGAAGGCGTGGCTTAGATTGAAGGCTTTGATAAAAATTACAGTAATACTATATCACATTTTATATTTAATGTTTGTAGAATGATTTTTTATCAATTTCCGTTTTGCAAATTTTTAAAATTTTTGTTTTGTGGAGAAAAAAATCCCACCAATGATTCGTTCCTCTTTCGGTCTTGAAAAATCGGACTAATAACTCAAACTAAGAACAAGTGGTAGTGGTTTTATATAATCTAACACCCACGTACAGCATATACAAAGTAGGTGTATCCACATAACAATTTACATGTAATTTTATAATAATTTAAAATTGTTATTAAACTTTTCTAATATTACAATTATTTAAAATTTATATTTTTTTAACAATATTACTGAGAAAAGGATTACAGTTGATAAATCATGGATTATAGGAATTTTGATAAATTATTTTAATAATAATTTAAGGACATCTAACATGATAATGATTTTATTTTTCAATATTCTAAATTCACCGGAGATAATAAGTCCTATTCATGAATAACTAATTTTAGACGTAGTTGTTTATTTGGGCATGTAAAATAAACCAGTTAAAGGTTTATAATATATGGGCCTATGCAAGCAACAAACGTTATTGTATATTCTGGATATGAGAGTGAAAACACACTATCGTGTTATCAATGCCAGTGCACGATATTAGTTACGGTTTTTGGTCATGATTCTAGCAGGGAGTAGTGTGAATTAGACTTGTGCTCACTGGTTTCACAGTATATTCCAGAGGGTGGATGTTCAATTGACCTATGAACCTAACCCAGGAATGAGCCACTTGATCGTGACTGTGAAACATAATGTGTACGTGTATTGAAACCTGAATTATGATTATCTTTATTTATTATTGTAACTAAATTCTAAATATTTTTTTATCATTATAAAATAATGCTAGCTGGACTATTCATGCAAAAATATTTTTTCTAAATTTGTAATAGCATATCACATCTAAATGTAATAAAGTTTTAGTACAATATACATTGTTATCAGTTTTTGTAAAAATATAGTATTCATGCATCTGATCCATATTTTATAATTTGTTAAATTCATTTATCACTTGTGAGTTTTGTTTTAATAAGTAATTATTGTAAAGGTATTTGTAATATAAAAATCACAAATATTTTCATATCTGTAGGTTGTTTCGAAGAAAGTTTTGAATGTAATGGAGATACAATAACTTGCAATTTTTTCCCGATCTACATTTTTAACTTTAAGGTAATGTTGTTTTAGGAAATATCACATCTGTTACATGACAAAACACACCATTTTCCACCTGTTTATAGGTATATACACATTATTACTGTTGCTGCGACTGTCGGTTTCATATTGTTTGTGTTGTAATTAGTGCAAAATTCTGTTTTTCGATTGTTTTTGAAGTGTAAAATCAAAATGACACGAAAATCTTTCAGTGAATACTTTTTTTGACATTGACATAAAATAATAATTTTACCACAAAAACATAATACAACGCCTCTTGCAAAGACTCCATATCAGTAG
Organism: Amphimallon solstitiale; assembly: GCA_963170755.1. Taxonomy (NCBI): domain Eukaryota; kingdom Metazoa; phylum Arthropoda; class Insecta; order Coleoptera; family Scarabaeidae; genus Amphimallon; species Amphimallon solstitiale. The sequence goes on from OY720680.1 coordinate 89,652,732, forward strand.
TATTGAAAAATGTATTTGTGTTGCAGGAGAATATATTAAAATGAAAAAATTATTTTATATTTTTATTTTTTCTCGTTTCCCCCCAATCTGAGACATTAAAAACATTTCCTCTTATGAAAGAATACACATAAATTATATTTTGTAACATTTAATGATACGTATCATATGTTCTCATGTATTAACATTATCTGTTTCATCGTTTTCGCCAGGTATATTAATATTTAATAGCTAAGTACACTACACAGACATGGTATGTAGGTAGAACGTACATTAAGTGCCAAACGATACGATACCCTTGAGAACAGTCAACCTACATATCAATAAATATTAGTTTAGAAACCTTTCGGGGGAGACGTTTCCTCGAATATGTAGTTGTTCCCGTAGAGTATATTGATTCCTCGTATATCAGCGTTCCGCAGGCATTCACGATATCGCCCAGAACCAACAGTAATTTCCAACTTCGATATTTACAAACTAACCGTTATGATTGACATGCCTGAGATATTATTTAATAAATATGTTCGGTTCAACGACGTGAAATTGAGGGAAAGAAAGTGTGATTTTTTCTCTTTTACTTTTTCAATAAAATAGCTCATGATTTTCCTGAAGGACACATTTTCTATAGAGAAAAATTAAATAATTAAAATCATAATTCTTTAATCGTTATTGCGTATTACATATCAAAATCTTTAATCTAGAAGAAAACATAATTATTTATTTTATGTTGATAACAAAATTAAATGTGTATTTCAAACCATATAAAGAACTATCTCAACGCTAACAGCATGGAAGAGATGGTGCCCAAAAACAAACTGTTATTTATAGTTTCTTTTTCTTGCCACGTGGAATACAATGACTGTCAAACATTGTTCAACCTTTGGGGAGCCGTCAAAGACATTTGGGGATTGAATCCTATCTTCTTTGCTGATCGTTCATAATTCTTTCTGTTGCTAAAAACATTTATTTTCACCATCAGTGCCAATGTCAGAAACTCCCTCTAAACATGAACTTCACTGTCTAATAAAGAGTTGCTATTTGTTGTAAATCTATTTTTTGTTATTATGAGTGATAACTTTTGGTTTTGCTAGTATCTCGGCAACCTATCAACTGTGCTTTTAATTCATGTCCACTTTATATGTACTTGGAACTGAATTTATGATGTGTAATACTTTTACAGGTGTTACTTTTCCATTCACAGATGCGGCTTCGCGGTTTTCGGGAATGATCCTTCCTACCTTTGGAGCCTTCGTTCTGCAAAAGACGTACTTCTAGAATAGCAAATACAGTAAGTGATGAACATGACAATACCTTCGTTGTCTCTAATCATATTCTGAATGCATTTGCTAGCAACTTTTTGGCTACATCAACTATTTACTTTACGGGCCCTGAATCAGATTATAACTCTCTATTAAACTCTTTCTCATTTGTAACTGAGAATGAGCTTTTGGAATTCATTGTTACTTTTTCCAATAAGACCACAGCAGATGATGATCAGTTACCTCTTTACCATGATTGCAGGTATGTCTTTGGTTTGTTAATTTATCTATAACTTCCAACATTTTTTCTAAACAATTAAAAATTCCAATAATTACGCCAGTACATGAAAAAGGAAATAATTTTAGGCCTACCTTTATTATTTCCAACTTTGCGAAATTGAGAAGTTATATAGTCTTCTATTATACTCGCCCTGTTATTTCGCCAAACCAATATGAATATATCACTTGTTGACCTACTCTCATCAATTTGACCACAGTGTCTCACTGCATTGATGAATCTTTGAAATAGAGTGGGCAGATGGATATAATTTGCACCGACTTGTCAAGAGCCTTTGACTAGATTCAACATGAAATATTGTTACATAAGCTTGTTTCATTTGGTATCGTATCTATGTCTTATTTCTTTAAAATACAGTGCTATGTTACCTATATTGGAGACTGTTCTAACGGCTTTGTTCTTACGTCTGGCATCACCCCAGAGTCCAACTTGAATCCTTTGCTATTTGTTCTGTTCATTAATGATTTACTTCTCCAAATCAACTCTCCTATTCTTGGGGTATGCGAATGACATTAACATGTATTCTGAGATTATATCAACTTGAGACATGGAGAACTTTCAAAAAAGCATTGGTCATGTCAGGAATATGGGACGAGAGATTTAGACTCAAATTAAATATTAATAAACGCTGTTTGGTTACTTTTTCACGTACTTCAACACATTCCTCTTACAATGTAAAAAGTACTGCGATTTTAAGAAATTCGAAGTTCATTTACACATTCCATGGGAAAATATATTGTGTAGTTTTTATATTACTTGATTTTCTGATACCTGTTTCGAAAGATTTTAAGGTTTTCCTTGCGTAAGTGAATACGGAGCACTATCTGGTAGCCCATTTATGCTTACACATTGGCACTGGAATGTATACAAGTAAAAAAATTGCAATTTTTTTCCTATAAATTACTAAGTTACGTACTTAGAAGTGTTAAGAAGATATGGCAGACTTAAGTGGAGAGCTAAGCAAGAAAATATTAATTACGTTAATGTATAAATAGGAATTATACTAGGGCAATTTTTTCTATAAACCTAATGGTGACATATTTTTAACTGTTTCATAATCAGGTCCTACCCCGAGATTGCCGCACTATTCTGTAAGATTATGAGGAAATACCTACATAACGTTTTATCAAACACATGGATCGATTGAAACGGTCCGGTTCGATTGAGTGACAGGTCTGGTCCCAAAGTTTGTCACCATGGAAGTTCTTCTCAGAGAGTAACTTTAAAAACTACATACAGAAAGAAAGACTACATAATTAATAAGACTTAAAGGAACGAATAACTCTCGATATGCGCAGACTAGCTGTAGAGATTTTACACAAAACTGTAACAAATTTTAAAGACCGATTAGCTTTTGTTTGGTGTGAATAAGAGTCAATTTCAACATTCGCTTTAGTAAGGTTATTTTTCCGTTTAAAGTACTCTTTGTGTCTGCTTGCTATAGCTACTTTATCAATGAAGTTTATGTCTTCTTTTTTTTATAATGACAGTATATCATTAATTAATTAAAGAAGAAAACGCTTATTGCAGAATTGCAAAAAAAGCAGAGGTGTTATTTAAACATTAAACTGGGTTGCCATAACTTCAAAACAAAAAACACGATAAGCAACAATAGCAGAATATGAAGTTGCTTTGCACAGATCTGTCGAAAGCTTTTGACACGGTCGACCATTCGATTCTAATGCAAAAGTTGGAGTACTGGGGGATAAGAGGCATAAAGATCTATTTAGAGGACAGACAACAGCGATTTTATTGGGGTAACGACACGTACGGCATTGCTGAGGTGAAGCTTGGTGTCCCACAGGGGTCGATACTGGGTCCAGTTCTATTTATCATATACATTAACGACCTCCTTGTTAATGTGAATTGTGGTAGCTCTTTTCGGTATGCGGATGGTGCCTCCTTTTTAATCAATCTGGATTGTATTGATGGCGAGGATGAGACTGACAGAGTGGCGAAAGAGGCTCAAGAATGGTTCTGGGCTAATAGTCTGAAAATGAACCAAGATAAACAACAGTCCTTTATGTTCTCCACTGGTGTTCCTATAAGTAAAGGTCTAACATTTTTGGGTGTGTATTTGGCGGGTAAAATTTCGTGGAATGATCATCTGGATTATTTGCAACACCAACTAGCACACATTCATTTTTGCCGTGAGACGGATTAAACAAATAGCAGGTGCAGAGGCTGAAAACGTAGATTATTATGGCTGCTTTCACAGTAGAGCAACATATGGCATAATCCTGTGGGGTGGTTGTGGGGCAGCAAGGAGAATTTTCCTACAACAAAAACAGGTTATTATAGCAATAGTTTGCATCACAAGATGCACAAGTTGCCGAGACTATTTTAAAAAATTTAAGAATACTTACCTTACCAGCGATTTACATCCTCGCTTGCCTCACACTAAGCCACAAATACAAAACCCACAGTGATGTGCACTACTACAATACAAGGGGACGAAATAATATAGCATATCCTTATGATCGACTGATGCGAACACAGATGGCAACAAATCATCAGGCTTTGATTTTGTTTAACAAGATGCCCGATACTATAAGATGCCTTGATTCAAAGCGATTCAAAGGTACAATAAAAAGGATACTTCTTGAAAATGTGATATATGATATACAAAATTCATTAACTTGAATTTGGAAAGATATTGCTAGTTTTAATATGTTTTTTAGTGCTTGTGTTTTTTTTTTGTTGTTTGTTACTTTTACACATATTGCTGTGGTATTTTTCTGTATATTAAAAAAAATATAAAAAAATAAAAAAATAATGAGAAACTGGCTATAACCAGATTTAAATATTAAAAATTTTATACATGTAAAAACATTGATAAAACCATATATACGTGGTTATTACTGAATAAATGTGGATATAACCAGATATCACTGAATATGGTTAACGCGTTTTTATATAAATAAATAAAAAAAAATTAAACAAATAAAATGCCAACAAAAATAAATACCAGCACATTTATTTTAAATAAATATAAGTTTACATATTTGATATATTAAGTATAATTTAACATTTCATCAGATATAAATATAGAATAATCCATTAACTTATATAAATAAATATTATTTAAATTATTGCATGACAATAAGTATTCGAACTGATGAACATGCAATAGAATACACATCAATGCAATGTGGGTTGCATACCCGTAAAAATGAAAGCATTAACAATTCAAATAAAAATTGTATTAGACATTATATATAAAACATGATGTTCAAATACTGACCTCAGTCTAAAAAAGGATATGTAATGATTTAAACATTATCATTAGTAATTAATAGAAAGTAGGTCATTCGGTAATACATTCTTTAGTAGCAATAATAATCAATGAATAGAAGCCTGCATTTAACATATTGCGATAATAATAAACACTACGGCAAAAACAAAGGTCTTTATACGTAAATAAATATATTCTAATTATTTCTCAATCACTATATAAAGATCAATTGTATTTTCTTTCATATGGGACATAGAAATGCACATAAAGGTATATGATTTATTTGTTTTCTATACACCAACACATCCAGAATGTAAATATTGTGGCCTGATTCACTATTAAAAATAAAACATTATGTTGGGTATGCAATTTTTCACTGGTATCTCCAGAATAAAAGATATTATTGAATGTACATTTAAATATGCGATTGGTACATAATTTCCTTCATATAAAAATGCTTCAAGAGATTCCAAGCTAAAAACAAATAAAACATTAGTCAGTATATAATATAGTACAGCTTAAAAATACCTACCAATCGATAAAAATCAATCGATGTTAATTAGACATGCAAATACATGATATGTAAACAACAACAACGGTAACATGGCGGATGAAAAATCATGTGATCACATGACATCGATAGTTACCAAAACAAACACGGAGGGCGCAGTAGAAGAAAATTCAAATTGAACTAAAATAATTTGAAACAAAATAAGGCGTTTGTCAATTGTTGAAGGGTATATGGCGCGTGCGCGGGAAAAGGAGTATAAGTCGAAAATTGTGTAAAATGAGTTAAGTACGTATCCCATGTGAAATAATTGTTTTGTTATTAGGGAATAAGAGTATAATTCCAATTTGTTAAGATTAAACCAACAAGGCCAATGCGTAAAAGAATATAAGTAAAATTTCATATTATGTTTTTGGGAGTAGAAGGATATGTCGAATTATTTTCCTTTCCGTATTTTTATTGTCACAAATTATTGAGTTTGACAAAATAAGTATATTTATATTAGAATTTATATTTAAAATTTTAGTGTTGTGATCTAAGTCCTTTTATCGTATTATGTACAATAAATTTTTATAGTGCCAGGGAGTATAAGTTTACATATATCGTACTTTATACAACATTTGTTACCTCAATATTGTGTTTTAAGGTATAAGTCTACTTATAACCTATTTCTCAAATCACTTCATTTGGAATAGTTTTTACTTATTATTGTTTACCCTATTGTCAGTTTTATGTCGTACCACATAATCTTACATCTTAATGAGACGGTGAGTGGTCTTTCACGTTCGAACTGAACCAATTTGTGTCCACGCAAACACTCCACTGTTGTGTTTAATTTTTTGATACGTTTTGTGGATTTCCCTGTGTTTTAAAACCTTTATAAGACAGTTTATTTGAAACTTCTAAATTGAGGTTATGTCGTCCAGGACGCATAAAATTTTGGGACTGCTTAAAGAATTCAGTAACAAACCATCAGTACCACCACAAACCTTTTCAAGTGCAGGTAAGATTACAATACATAATACGATCATTATTATAACACAATGTTATATGATTTTTGGTATAGTTTCGATTTGTTTGCAGGTCTAAATGAAGAACCTCGCAGCACAGTTGCGGAAATAGAAAAAAATGCCAGTGTCAATCCTGCACCTATTCTTAAACCTGATGTATCATTGACCTTGTCCAGGATAATACATGAAGCTTTGGCTAATGACGTAGAAGCAATAAGTGACAGCAACAATGTTGACATTGGTCAACCAAACCAAAACATAGACAACAATATCTCCACGGTTTCCACTTCATGCACTTCAAGTACTGGTGGCATAGAAATTTCCATACCTTGCACTTCCGGCCCTGGTAATATGCATAATTTTATTTGTGAAGATGATTTTGATGACAGCGACGCAGATCCACATTATGTGGAAGAAGAGAGTTCGTCTTCTTCTGGGTATTACAATAGGGTTTCAGATTCAGGAAAAAAGAAAACAACAAAACGTGTAAGCAAGAATAAGAGAGATTCAGAAATATTACATAAACGAGGAAGAGAGCAACAATTCCAAGAAACAGTTGTTAAAAAAAGAGGTAGGAAACCAATAAAAGGCGAAACAAGACATATTAGGTCACTCCGTCGGGAAAACAGAAACTTAGGAAGAGAATATCAAACACGAAAAGGAAAAGTGGTGCACGCTAGAATCTGCAAAGAATTTACAAGTTGCAGATTAAAATGCAAAGACCGCATAGACGAAGCTACTAGAAACTCCGTGTTTAAACAGTACTGGTCCCTAGGAAATTTTAATAAGAGAGTAGCATACATTGCAGCTCTAGTTACTCCTGCACAGAAGAAAACCCAAAAAGTGAAAGTTCAAGGCGAAGCTAAACAGAAAGAAAGGCTTACTGGTAACTACTTGTACCATGTACGCATTAATGGTGAAATGCGTCGGGTATGCAAAGGATGTTTTTTGAAAACATACGGTGAAACCAATACTTTTGTGACAAATGTTTTAAAAAACAAGACTTCTTCTGTGGCTGGCATTACACATGACGACAACAGAGGTAAATCTCAACCAGCAAATAAAACGTCAGAAGCTGATCTGGAATTGGTTAGAGAACACATACTGGCGTTACCATCATACGAAAGCCACTATTGTCGTCAACAAACTAGTAAAAAATACCTACCTGCACACTATACATTAAGCAAAATATATGAAGAGTACAAAAAGTTTCTACCAGCTGATAAGAAAGCTGTTTGTAGGAAAAAATACGAATCTATTTTTCATCAAATGAACATGAAAATAAAAGCCCCAAGCAAAGATACATGCGCAACATGTGATAAACTAAATATGCGAATAAAAAATTCGTTGAATGCCGAAGAACAGCAAAATCTCAAGCATGAACTCGAAACTCATCAGTCTAATGCTGAAAATGCTTACGAAGCTAAACGTAAAGATAAAGAAGTTTCGTCAAATGATTCTTCTAAGCTGGTTTATACATTTGACTTACAACAATGTCTACCAACGCCGGATATCCAAACGTCTGTTGCATTTTACAAAAGGCAACTATGGACTTACGACTTTACCATGCACAGGTGCGATGACAGACAAGCATTTTGTTTCATCTGGCATGAGGGAATTGCAGGGAGAGGTGCTAACCAAATTGCCTCTTGTTTATATAAGCATCTTATGACTATCCCCCCTGAAATAAAAGAAATAACGTTATACTCAGATACCTGTGGAGGACAAAATAAAAACATCTTCCTCCCAGTAATGTTTACATTAGTTTTAAAACAAAAGCCAACTTTGGAATGTATAAATCACAAGTTTCTTGTCCCTGGTCACACCCATATGGAGTGCGACAGCGATCACTCTATCATCGAAAAGAAGAAAAAAAAGTATCACGCTTCTATTGATCATCCTCGTGATTGGGTGCAGCTGATCCGCACGTGCGGTCAAAAACGTCCTTTTGCAGTAAAAGAAATGATTCGAGAAGACTTTTTCGAGTTCTCCGCTTTGTTGAAAACTCATTTTCAACATAGAAAACTTGACGAGAACGGATCAAAAATAATATGGAGAGATATTCAATGGTTGCGATATACCCAAGACATTGGAATTGTTTTGATGAAAACAACATTAGATACTGCAGCAGCATTCCGAAAACTTAACTTACGTCGTAGAAATGCTAAGATCAGTCTAACATTAATGCCATCTTTATCCTACAAAGGGCCACTGCCAATAAATTCCGACAAAAAGCGCAATTTATTAGATTTGCTTCCATATATTGATGTAAATTTTCATAACTTTTATTCATCACTGCCAACGAAAGAAGATATTCCAAACGTTTTATCCGACTCGTCAGAAGAGGATGTTGATGAGTAACAGTTTTTTTTGTTTCGTCAAAGTTGTTTTCTAACCAATTTATAATAAAAATCAAAATTTAATATTATTTTTTATTTACACCTAAAAAAAGAATAGTGCAGAGAAATACAGGTAGCTATTTTCACAAAATAATATAGTGTTTAACGGTATAACTACCCTTTTTTTTCTGTAATTTAAAATGTATTCAAGTTTTGAAAATAACATTTATTTTGGTGCATTTTTGTTTTAATGTTATCCCAAAACGGGAAACATCAATTTAAAACCTGAGTTACAAAAGAACTATAAACTTTAACATCAATTTTCTCAAAAGTATAATTTTTGACTTATACTTTTCCCGCGCACGCGCCATATAAACGCGTGCATTTGCGGAAAATAGGGAGTCCATCCGAAGATCTTCAATACTTAAGAAGAAAAAAAAAAGAGTTGATCAGCAGTCCCTTAAACTTAAACCAGTGCTTCAAGTGTTGTCAAATAAAATAAAATAAAATCTAAAAAGGCATAAACGCTTTTAAGATTTAGACGTCGTGAAATAAAACGTGTGATACGTTTTTCAAACGATAAGTGCGCGCTAAATACAGTAAAGCGCGGGATATTATTATTCGACTCTATAAAGCCCGCCATAATAAATTTCAAAGGAGTGGAAGGCAAGAATTATCAAGAAGAATTCGAAATGATATACAGTCAAGAAAAGTAAGTACAAGCACTATTTAATAAAACTTCATCTTGCAATCTTATAATAAATAAATAAAGGAATCTTCATATGTGTTATATAAAATTACTGGATAATAACGGTTTTAAGAATACTATTTAAACATTTAATAAATCCTTCTTTGAGTAAGTCTTAGTTTGACGTGAAAATCTCAAGTTAAGGCGATTCAACGGAGTATCAACAATTTTACCTGGATAACAACAATTTTAAGAATATTATTTAAACATTTAATAAATCCTTCCTTGAGTAAGTCTTAGTTTGACGTGAAAATCTCAGGCTGGGGCGATTCAACGAAGTATTAACGTTTTCATTTGAATAACAATAGTTTTAAAATATTATGGGAAACATCTAATAGGTTCTTCATTGTTTAAATCTCGATTTTGACGTGAAAATCTCAGGTCGAGATGATCCAATGGGGATACGTCGGTAAAAGGTAAAGAAAGTAAATTTAGTAATTTCCTTGATTTGTAAGCATACATGAAGCGGTAATTTAGTAGATTTCTACAATTTGTCCTAAAGGAATAAAAGATTTGCAAGGTGATTGTACCATAACTGAGAAGATAATACACCTAAATAAAATAAACTATTGTATTGTATAATAATCAATATATTTTATGTTTTTGTAAATCTTTATACTGTAAATAAATATAAGTTGTGCTGACATTCATTATTTACTTATTCATACCCATCCCAAAGGAGAACATTAGGAAAGTAAACATCACAATCGCAGCTAGAACTCACAATAAGGAAAAGCTGTGACATATTTTTTTTTATAAAAACAAAGAAATTTACCTTTTAGACCCTGAGATTATTAAAGAATATTAATTTATTAATTTGACTATTGGTTATCAACCATAGTACAGCAGATCACAGCAATATGTATATAGACACGTCTATATCTTAATATGTTTTTGGTAACTGTGTTTTTTCTTGTTGTTACTTTCACTTGTACACATACATATAGACATGTCTATATTTTTGATATAGTTTTACAATTTTATGACTATTGAAATCATGTACATACCCTGTACTTTTTCTAAATAAAATAAATCAATCAATCAATCAATCAATCAATCAATCAATCAATAAGCAGAAAACAAAACTTTTATTTATAACATTTCTTCGTAACTTTTCGATCTAAAAAGTTTCAACCATTATTTAATACTTTATTACCCTATGCATCTAGTGTATTTAATTCTTTTTTTGATTTGGTTAGATGTACGGTACACATGGTTCTTGAAGTAAATATAATAGCATTTGATAAATAAATCCATTTTATGATTATTTCGATTACCATTGTACAAAAAGTAAATATTCCTATTGTTCGTATCGTTTTTAAGCTTTGAACTCAATTAACGTGAAACTTAAGTTTTCGAAACTTAATACTTATTAAACTTGACGCTAGAGCACATATCCAAGTAATTTCGCCTCGTAATTACAAGCTAAGTTCACGCTACTCGAATCCGAATTAATTTCTTGCGATATAACAGCAAGTTCGTTCAAAGAAAAAATTTGAATACCTTTCCCGAATTACTAAAGGATATCACGTCCGGTTGAAATTAGTTCCGCATTGTTTGTTCCTTTTTGTCTTGCGGCTGCGGCACGAAAGGAAACTGCCAACGCCAATCGTCGTCTACGACCTTCCTCTCTTCGTCTATTGCAAAGGAAAATTCGTCCCTGCTGGTCACTCCTCGGGGGCAACCCGTAATCATTTAACTCCGAGAACAGGAGAGGCAACAGTCTGACTGAAATTTTTAATTGAGCAAGAAATGGGAATTATTCCATGACGAAGTACGCCCGGGGGAATCTGAGAAGTTTTTTCTTCCCGCCTTCAGGGAATGTTCTGTAGTTACAGTAAATATACCTATGAGATACGGTGGTATAGAGTTTTAAGGGAAGTTATTTTTAGTTATTATAACTTTCTGCATAAATTATATTTTAAATATTCCAAAAGTAATAATCGTATTCAAATCTTAGTGCTTACCTTTATCCATTCTTTGGTTAATTACAAAATAATATCTAGTCCCAGAGAGTATATATTGATATATTACAATATTTTGTTATTGTTAATTAACAAATTTATTTTGAAAAATACATATTTAAAAAATATTATTTTTATTTTGTAATCTCAAAGTTAAAATGCGTTCAAGGACATAATAAACAAAATATAAATAGGATATGTTATTAATTATTTAACATTAAATAACTTTATTATGCATTTCTTTTAATAAATATTTGTGTATGCATATTAGTTTACTGTAATATTTGAGTATACTATTCAACAAGATTAAGGCCCTATTATATCTTCACGAGATCGTTTACTAACATAAGTTTCGATACCAGTGGCGGCAAGTGAGAGCAAGTGAGCAATTGCACCCCCTGGAATTTTGAAACAAAACAAACCAAGCGGCGACTAACTCTGAAAGTATTTATTTATTACGTATTCAAAGTTATTGAACAGGAATGCGGCGTGTGCGGCGCGCGTAACAACCTACATGCACCGATCGTCGTGACAGATATAATGACGACTAACAGACGAGAAACTATTCGAATGTTTACCCCTTCCATCGAGAGAAACATACCCATGAGCAAAGCCCAACCGTTGCTCCGTTAAGCCATTAACATTACATTGAAGGTGGGGAGAACTGTATTTTATTCTACTTCCATATCGTATAATACATAGCTTGTGAGCAAGATCCCCAGTCTGCTCACAACGTTAACGTATGATGAAAAAATCGCAATAAAAAATCTTAAACGGCCGATGCCTCAATTATGTTTAGAAAATAAAGACTAGAATTGCGGGTGCGAAATTAAAAATATTTTGTTTTGTTCTGTGTGTCTTTTGTTTGGTGGTGAACCGTCTTGGTCAAAGAACGGAATAAAAGACTTAATTCATCTTAGTGCTAAAATTACGAAACATGAAAATTCTGAAGGGCATTTGAAAAATATATTTAGTCTAAGAATGTTAGGAAAAAATAACATTCAGAATGTTTTAGATTCATCATATAGAAAAGCAGTTCAACAACACAATGAATAGGTTACAAAAAATAGCCATGTGTTAAATTTAATAATAAATTGCATTAGATTTTCTGGCGCGTTTGAACTGGCACTTCGGTGTCATGATGAACGGCAAACGTCGAATACCAAGAGCATTTTTCGGGAATTGATAAATTTTACGGCAGAATTGGATTAATCGCTCAGAGACCACATCGAAGCAGCACCGGTTTTTAAGAGATTATCAAAAACGATACAGAATGAGCTGCTTGATGCAATGTTGAACGTGTATCATGAACAAGTTTCCAGTGAAATTAAAGCAACCGACTTCATATCTGTGATACCTGATGAAACCACAGATGTGTCCAATCAGTTTCAGTTGGTGGTTGTTTTAAGATATATTGTGAACGCGAGACCGGTCGAAAGATTTTGGAAATTTCTTCTGCCTAGTGAACATGATGCTAATTCTTTATCTGCCTCCATCCTTAACGAAATTAGTTTGCTTGTTGATGACTCAGAAAAACTGATTGCACAGAGCTATGATGGGGCAGCAGTCATGAGTGGTGCTATTAACGGCGTGCAAAGACATGTCCATGACCAGTATCGAAGGGCCAATTTTGTACATTGTTACGCACATCAGACAAATCTTATTATGTCATATGCTACATCGAGCAGTAGTAATTGCAGAATTTTTTTTGCCAATCTGACGGGATTATTTACTTTTTTCTCCACTTCACCACAACGAGCTGCAAGATTGGAAGAATTCCTTCAGAGAAAAAGCTTACCTCGTTCTTCAAAAATAAGATGGAACTTCAATTCTAGGACAGTGAATACAATATATGAGCACCGAGAAGAAATAATTGAAGCTCTAGAACAAATCGAGGGAGAAGCTAGTTTACAAAATACCATTCATCAAGCTGGTGCCAATTTGCGAATTTTAGAGGAGGAAAATTTTATCTATTGGTTAACTTTCTTTCATAACATTATGCTACATGTGGACATATTGTCTAATCAATTACAAAATGTCAATACAGATGCATTAAAAATCAAGAATAATTTAGATAATTTTGAACGCGCTCTTGGAAAAATTCGAACCGAAATCGCTGACACAGATAATCAGTTGGTTAAACAAAATGACTCAGAACTGACTCCTCGACCATCAACGCGACGAAGAGAAACTGATGGTAGCCAAAGACGGAGGGAAACTATTGAAGTGTGCGATATTATTTTGCTTGAAATAAAAACTAGATTTCGGTATACAGGGCACTTAATATTAGCAAACTTAATTCCTTCTAAATAGTTCTCTTTTCAAAAAAAATTTCCGGAAGATTGCTTTAAAGAAGCAGTAAAATTTTATCCATGCCTCAATGAAAGCAGGCTACGAACTGAATTAAGTGTTCTATATTCTAGAGAAGAATTTAGGCAAAATATAGAAGTCAATGCTGTAGGTCTGCTAGGCCTTCTGCTGGATGGATTAAGCGACACCTTAAATGAAGTTGTTAAGCTTTTAAAAATTGTCATTACAATCCCAATGACAACATCTGAAGCGGAACGCCAGTTTTCACGGCTGAAGAGAATAAAAACTTTCCTGAAAAATACAATGAAAGAAGACAGATTAAATGCCCTTACTATGTTATCTTGCGAAAAAGAATTTATAAATGATTTCCCAAATTTTAATGAAAAAGTGATAGAACTGTTCTGCAAGTCAAAGACACGCAAAATGGACTTCGTTTATCGTCAGATGTAGTCGAACTGTAGTGTTATATTTACTATTCCCTCAAAACAAACTGTACAATGAACAGTACCTGTCTGGAACAGTATGTCGGTGAAACTTATAAAGATTGGGTAAGCGTTCTTGTATTATACTTTTTAATTTTGAAATTATGCACTCCCTATGTGACCCACCCCGAGCCGCCACTGTCCGATGCTGTAGAAACCATGTTTTCACGTTAGACTAAAAGAAGATGCAAATTATGTTACCTGTGCCAGAGTAGGTGAATATGTTATGACGCAAATATTCAAAATCGTCCAATAAAACTTTATGACAAGTGTTGGTGCTATTTAAGCATTCAATGCTTAAACAAAAATAATACTCTGAATATAGTTACCAGTATGACGCGTATGTGCTCACACAATACATATTTCATCAGGCACGTGTTAACAACTTCAGGTCTATGCGTATATAAATTAGACGCCAAAAGCACTTGCCACTGAATTAATACCGGTTAGAAGATCTTCAATTTCAGAGTTTTAATGGCAAATATAGAACATTACTGACAATTGGTCAGATGCAAGTGGCGTTGAGCTAGCTTTCACAGTCATCGATTAATTAAATTCACAATTAAATCTAAAACTGAACTTGAAATTTTAGTAAAAGTTATAGTATGACGATTGGCACTTGAAAATTGTAGCATGGGCAGAAGTTTCATCTGCTGATACCATATTTGCGTTCTGATATTTAGAGGATATCTTATGGTTCTTCTAATTTATATACCTACTGACCTGATTGTTACAGCCAGTCTCACAATGGAAGAACTATTGAAGAACAGAAAACACTCAGTATGGTCATTGTGAACTTTGCAATAACTTTTGAAAGATTACACATCAAAGATGAAGAATAATAAAACTCTCACAAAATTGGGTTTTCTCGTCAAGTCATTGTACGACAAGACCAAATTTTTCATGAAAAAATAAAATGTATTTTATCACAAGTACTATTTAGCAAATACTTTGCTCACACACTAGATAAAAAGCAAACACTGAAAAACAACTAGCCATTATTACATATTGAAGCAAGTGAGGTTATTTAATAGTAGTGTCATTTTAGTGTTACTATGACACCAAGACTTGGCTTTTAACTGAAAAGAATCATAAAAAATGTCAAGCGTTTGTCAACAAATGCCCTCGATGAATATTAAAAATGTTTAGGTCTAACATTATATCTAATCTAATAACACGCTATAGAAATAAACTAGTCTTTTAACAAAAAATACAAGTTTGAAAAGAAAATTGCCCTGAGTTGATCCTACACTCCGGAAAAGTAATCTCTTTACAAAATACTCAGTTAAATGGAATGCAATCGGACAAAAACATAAAGGAGGGCCACACCTAACATTAAGATGCCCAAAGCGAATCTGCAGGGGCGCCATCTCCTAATTCATTTAAAGTAAATTTTCTTTTCTTTTATTTTTCAGCATCGCCCCATAGAAGACTGTTACTTCAACTAACTGCTAGCAATAGGACGTGACTAGTTCAATTCCTTAACCACAATTCACCGAGGGAACGTTTTCTTCCAACAATTCTGTGCCTGAAAATTTTCTCGTCTGGAAATTGCTCGGAAAAACAATTCAGCAAATGGAAAAATTCCTGACAACTATGGAGTAACAAATTTCCCCAGCTTAAGGCATTTAGTATAATGCTGGTAGCTTTAGTTTTTTCTTTAATTTTTGCATATTCTAGATGTAATTAAGTGTTAGGTGGTACGTGCTCGAAAATAGACGTTAATCACTTTTTGTAGAGTGACATTGACATAATAACATTAATATAAAACAGTCGTCTAGAAATACCCCTACTTTATTTTTTTTTCTTTCGGCACCAACATGTCATCGCCAGAACCAAAATCTGGCACACATATAAATTATTATTATTTATTCAAATAAGTAAATTTAATTAAAATTACATAAAAAAAAACCTTAGTACTTTTCGATCATTATGCAAGGAAAACACACCAAACTGTCACAGTGCAGAATATAGCGACAATAAAATATCTAGCCACTATAGGCTTAGCGAGCTTGACAGTGGCATAATTTCAGCGATTCGACAAGAATTATTCAGTAACAAATATCGGTTCAGTGAAACAAATTTTCAACATACGAGTAAACAAAAAGTATCGACACAATATATACATTATTTATAGTTCGAAATATGGATACTCATCTGATGCACAAGCCATTCCTGAAATCCAGGTTTGAATAATCCAATAGATTCTTCCTTCCTCAGGTCCTCGTGCAGAGCATTGAATACCTGAGACAGCAGAATTTCCCAACTTCTAACTCCATATATTCGCATAAACCACACTTCTAGCAACACCTTCCTCTTCTTTACGCCTGGTGAAATAGCCATGATTCACCATCGGAAGATGTTTAGTGATGAAAAATGTATTAGTTACAAGTCTACGTGGAAACAGTTTATTCACAGGAAGAATAAATAAATGTTTTTATGTTTTCGTGTATAGAATTCGGACTAGCGAGCTCACACACACACACACATACCTCACTACGCGGAAACTACTTATGGAATAAATTCAGTAACTTCCAAACTAATGATATTTGTCGAAAACGCTGAAACAGGTCAAGTTTTCTTTGTCATAATATTTATTGTGAGTTGTTACACTTGTTCATGGCGACATCCATTTTTGAACTATGACGTCACTTTTTTCTTTAAAGTATTGCAACAACTTTGGTTTTAGTTTTGGATAGTACTCTTAGCAGCTTTTGTAACAAATCCTACATGATATCTTTATAAAAAAAAAAAATAGTAAAAAGAAAAAGTTAACACGCAAAAACTGTGCGATAAAATTTATAGCACCTGACGATAGTAGAATACAATAAATATAGTAATTTTGCTTTGATCAAAGAATAATAAGTAAACTTTGACCTTTTTATAATTGTTGTTGTGGTTGGGACGTAAAATTGTAAAAATCTCAAATACTGTTGAAAATAAAGTTAACTAGTGTGAGTTCATTGAAAAGGTATTTAATAGTACTATCTATAAAAAAATATAGTATTCCATTAAAAAAAGGCGTATGACGTCATAGCTCTAAAGAAGATGATGTCACTAATAGGTGCAATGAGTTAAAACGAGCGCAATTTAAAGTAAAAGTTGACCTGTTTTAGCGTTTTACAAAAATATTATTTGTTTTGAAATTAGTGAATATATTCCATAACTGGTTTCCACGCTATATACTGTTGATGCCTGCCCCCACACAGATATACCATATAATAAGATGGATTCACAAAGCGCACCGTATATTATTTTTAAAATACGTCCTGACAAAAACTGTTTGAGCCAAAACAACCCTTCACACAAATAACGGTTAACTTGTGGGTGTGAGTCCACAAAAAGAAAAAATTTGTCAATTCAAACAACCAGGTAATTTTGTTCTGATACTATTTGAATACGTCTATTGCAGCAGCAGCAGCAGTCGGAATGGAAAATAACTTCTGACTGAATCTGTGCCACAATATGAAGGTAGGCGCCAGAAATTCTCGGCCTGATATACAAAAAAGAAACTTGCAATATAAGAATTTTTATTTTTCAATGTAATCTCCCCTAACTTCTATACATTTATTACAACGATTAATTAATAATTCGGTACCCTTGTAAAAATAATCTGAAGTTTTTCCGTCAAAATGTTCTATAACAGCTGCTTGCAACTCACTGTCGTCCTTAAAACTACGTCCCCTAATGTCTTTTTATAAATTAGAAAACAAAAAGAAGCCATATCCGGACTATACGGTGGATGTTCCAATTCTTGAAAGCCGCATTCGCGGATAGCAGCTTGTGAAATGGCGGCAGTATAGACGGGAGCGTTGTCGTGCAATAATGGCACACCTTTTGTCAATTTTCCACGAGGTTTTGCAAGAATACTGTCCCTTAATTTATGCAATAGAGATACATAATTCAGTTCACTGTTGTATTGCGCTCTTTAAAGTCAATTAGCAAAATGCCCTCACACCCCCAGAATATTGTGGCCATCACTTTATTAGTACGTTCGCCTTTCTGGGACGAGGTTCATCAGGTCGCCGCCATTCCATGGACTCCCTTTTCGATAAAGGATCGTAAAACAGAACCATTGTTTCATCCCTTGTGACAATGGACTCCAAAATCAGTTTTGGGTCGTCTCCACACATGTTTAAAAACGACTGGGCACATTCGACTCGACGTTCACGTTGGAGAGCAGAAATAAGAAGTCCCGGTACCCATCTAGCACTAATTTTATTCGTACCCAAATGGTCATGCAGAATTCGGCGAACACTTGTTTCGGAAATGTTTCTTGTCACTGCTAATTCCTTCACTTTCAAACGGTGATCTTCTAGCACTAAATGTTCAATAATTGAAGTTTGTTAAGGCGTTATCACTTCAATTGGTCGACCCGACCGATCAGCTTCTTCCAGGATTTCTTGTCCCAAACGGAAACATTTTGCCCACTTTTTTACAGCTGAATACGAAGGAGATGAATTTAATGACCGCGCGTAACTCAATTTATGGCGCCTACCTCGTATCTGCACCGACTCTGTTTTTTTCCAAGTTTATCTCTAAGTTTATGTCATAAGCGCACTACTGAAATGCTTAAATTCACTTTGCATAATACCATTAGCTGTGTATACATGCTTGTGATTTATGAAAATAATTGTATCATCCGCATATAAGAGGTATTGACATATCTTAAAGCATTATCCAATATCATAAATAGATAACAATTATATCAAAGGACCCAGAATTCTTCCAGAAACTATTACCAGAGGAGTGCCCCTCTGATTATAGTTTCCCCTCTGCTTTTAGAAACATTTACTTTTACTGTAAATTTTCTGTCTGACAGAAAATTTTCGAACCATAACAACAGATCACCTCTAATTCCCCAATTCATCCAAATATCAAGCAAAATTTTATAACTATCAAAAGCTCTAGTGAAGTCGATAAAGATACAAAGTACATACGTCATGTTATGTACATTATTAATTTCATTTGAAAAGTTTTCCAATACGATTGCAGTGCTTCAATCTTTTCTATAGCCATATTAAAATTCATCTATAATGTCGTATTTATTTAGGTAGTCGATTAACTTGTCCGCTATATATCTTTCAAAGATCGTATCTATACTTGCGGTGTAGGGCGATAACTACTACAGTCGAACCTCGATTTTCTAATTATTTATAGGTATTGTAATTGCTGTCTTAAGTTCTTGCCCCATAGAAGGATTAAACAACGAAACGATTGAATAACAAAATGTTACCACATTCTCCAGTATATGTCTCATCAGTATATTATCTAATCCCAGTGCCTTATCCTTTGATTTTTGGTTATTATGTAGTAGAAGTCATCTTCTGTTTTTTCTGCCGAATAATGTAATTGTAACTATGATTTATATATGCTAAATTCGTTAGTGTATTAATTGTCAACGTATTACTTTGTGCAAAATGCGACGTGAAATAATCTGTGAATTGCTGTCGAATTTGATATTTTTTTTAAATCATAGAGTCAGTGTTAATTCACTGGTGCTTTGTCATTGATTCATTTATTAAGGCCCACGATATTACTCGCATTTGCGAATTTAGCACTATAACGTTGTTTTTTTGCATTATTTATCAACTTATTAATTTGATTTATCTTTTTGTCAAAAGATTGTCTCATAATTAAAATAATGACGTTGAAAACATTCTTGAATGAGTTGCATTCATCATGACTTCCGTTGTGTACTATATGATCACTGGATGTGGTAATAATAAAATGTCAAAGTTATATCGGAAAATCTCGTGCATTTTCGCAGAGAATATAACGAAAAATCAAATCCATTTTACTTGCGGTAACTTTAAACCAACATTCATTTTATACCAAAATCCATAGAATCTAATTTCAAGGGGGTATCTACCTAAGCATGTGTGTATCTTGGCATATTCATATGAATGTAGTACATCTGTAGGTAGCTGATTGAACATTCAATTTACCATTCAACTTCTCTGTGATCCGCGACAAGCCCAAGTGGGATTCTAAAGTTGCGAAGTATTTGCAAGTTTCTTTTTAACTCACATACAGAAATCGAATTTTTAAACTGCTCAGGCTCACATATATAGGTACAATATGTACGGACAATATAATACGTCAGCCGTAGGTACATAAAAGACGCCAACCATTGAACGGCTATGAAAATATGAACTTCAATCGAACAGTTTCTTGTGCTGTTGCTGCACAAGCCTTGAAAAAGTACCCGCTTGTGTTATGTGTTTGTGTGCAACAAAATGAGTCAACGACGATGGATAAATTGTTGCCGGAATTGTTGCAACGTTGTTGAGAAATGTGTAGAAGTGTTCGCATATGTGAAATAATAAACAGCAGAAGTTAAGTGGTACTTTAATGTTTCTTTATATTGTGTGTTTTATTTTATTTAAGAATAGCTTTATTTTCTTTCCGATATCAGTTTCGTTCATACATAAAATGCAATAAATACCGAAATGTTTTTCCAAATTATTATATATATGCTAATCAAACAGTTCCGCATCTTGGTAATAACTTGTGTTATTTAATAAATTATTAAGAAACATTGTTTTACAAATCATGCTTTATAGCAACATGACCTTCAATTTATTTATCATTTCCATACATACTAACTTTTGCTGGAAGATTAAAAGAATGACAGCTTGTCTAAAGATTTCCTTGTTCCCGATTAATTAGTATTTTTCGGCGTAGGCGGAGCTCATAACCATTTTTTACGAAGTATTGTACTATCAAATTATATGATTTGTACAAGAACCAAATAAAATCATATTCTTGAGTATTCTCTATATGGTACCAGTGTTGCCAACCGTAGCAGAATTATGCTTTTGTAGCATAATTTTAAGTGGTGTAGCACCGTAGCATTATTATCTATTTGGTAGCATATTTTTTAAATTATTGTTTTTACAATAATCCCTGACAGCACTGGAGTTTTTTTTTAATTTTGTTTAGGTTGACGACGGCTTGACGCTGACGGTAATACCGATTGTGTCAGTTGACACTCTTGGCAGTTGACAATTCGAATTCACATTTGACAGTTGACGTTAAATTTTATGTCGCGGAAAAGCAAGGACGCAAGGATATCTAATATTTAATGGCTAGGACGTTGAAAGGGACTCTCGGACAAACACTAATTTCTCCTGTAAATACTTTAGTAAGTAGGTAATCACTAATCAATCATATTAATTACATTACCATATTTTTTTTATTTAAGTTACTTGTTGAGCACGGTGCAATTAGAATGAATAACAGTTTCAAATCAGTATGTCGTCTGAGTCTGAATTCATGTAAGCAACGAGAATGATGGTGAAGCGGAAAGAAAAGGTGGAAAATTAAAAACTACACGAATCCAAAGTTTTTCTGAGAAATGGCTGCGTGATGGACAATTAAAACATTGGATTTCTCGAGTACCTCATGGTAATGATCAAGCTAGAGATGTTTACTCTGCAATAAAATCATGTGCAGCAAATACAGTGTTCTGTTCTCTCATCAACAATCAGTAAGTCACCAGAAAAAAGCGTCGACAAATTGTAAAGTGTTTGAGACTTTGGCAAAAAAAGCTGATGAGGATGTAGAAGTTAAAAATGCTGTGTTACGAAGCTGTCTCTTAATTGTAGAACACGACGTCAGTTTTAGAACAATTAATCACATAGTAGATGTACAAAAACAAAATTTCAAGGATTCAAATATTGCTCCGAATGTAATACTAAAGCGAACTAAATGTACAGCGATCGTCAAAAACATTCTTGCCGAGGTAGTGAAGACTGAATTAGCAGAAGCGGTAAAAAATAAAAAAAAATCGATTTTGCTAGATGAGAGCACAGATATAAGCTGTAAGAAGTTGTTAGCTATATTGGTAAAGTATGTAGAGTCAACTGGCCTTAAAACTGTCCTTCTTGATTTAGTGGAAGTGAATGATGCCACTGCAAAAGGATTATTTATGTTGTTGCAGAATTGTTTGAATCAGTTTCATATTGATGTACAAAATATTATTGGTTATTGTGCTGACAATTCAAGTGTCATGATGGGTTCGAAAGAGAGTGTGAAACAATATCTTCTTCGCGGTAATAAGTCACTGATATCAAATGGTTGCATAAGGCATACAATCCATTTAGTGGTTGTATCAGCAGCAAAACACATACCTGATAATGTAGAAAATCTCTTACAAAATGTTAGCACATATTTTACCAGAAGCCCAAAACGACAACAAGTATTAGAATTTTATGAATCGTGAAAAGCTCAACATTTTAAAACCATCAGCCACAAGATGGTTAGCTTTATCAAACTGCGTTGAACGCATTTTAAGTATGTGGGATGTTCTCTTAGAGCTGTTTCGCGTTGCCGATTTTGAAAAAGAAAGCGTAGTTGCTACAGTAATATTTAATTGCCTGTCAAATCCAATAATTAAAGCATACTTACTTTTCTTGAAGTATATCCTACCCATGTTTAATAAATTTAACGGATTCTACTACTATGTAGGTACCAAATTGGTACATAGTAGTAGTAGTTTAGAATTTGTAGAGTGAGGACGTATTTATATCGGCTCTATAAAAAGTGCAGTTCAATTAGTAAAATATTGTTATTCATTATTGGAACATACATAAAACTGTGAGAGTGACATTTCATTGATGTATAAAATTGGTGAATAATCATTTACCAAATGGGCCAATCTATACAAAACAACAAAAAATATAGCATCCAATAAGTGTTTACCGAGTTGAACAGAACGAATGATAAAGTGCTTCATATGTGAGGAAGAAGGACATGGTAAATGCACTAGAGTCAGTGATGAAACAAAAAATAAAGAGAAACTGATACAATTAGATATGGATGCGATATTTGTCGTAAAATGAAAGTTTGTCAAAAAATGAATAAAAAAGTGGAAATGACAAGGCCAAAAAGACAGAAACAATAAATTATAAGATGGATCAAAAGCTAAACTTCGAAGATCGGCCAAATGAACAAAACAGATATACCAAGGCAGGGAAACAAGTAAATATCAAGTTATATACATGGAATATGAGAGGAATGAATGGAAAAGAAAACGAAATTGTCCGAAGAATGAAGTTATATAAATATAATTGAGGCAAACTGAAACTAAAAAAATGGTGGTAAAAGAGTAAAACAACTGGATAAATATTGACTATAGTGTATAGAGACAAAACTAGAAAGCACAAATATCACCACATTTATCATTGCATGTGAACCAAATCAGAGGGCAATGAAATTGGATAAAGACGATTTTTTGGAAATCTTACAAATATAATTTAGACAGTGCAGAAGGAAGAATTATACTAACGGATTGGAGGTATGAACGGGAGAATCCAAAATGATAATACAGGAATTGAAAGTACTTGGGACCTCATGGAGAACCGTAAAAAACTACAATGGAGAAAGATTATTGGATCTCTGCATAGGAAATGACTAGATCATGACAATGGAAATGAGAATAAATAATAACAATATCAAAGTTGAAAAAAATAATTAAAGGAAAAATAAGAAGCTACAAAGTAAATGATGACGAAATCAAAAAGAAATTCCAACAGAAACAGAATTCCAACAGAAATTAAATAAAATAAAAATAAAAAATAAAAATTAAATTAAATATAGAATGGAAAAATGTAAAGTGTATTTAACACCGACAAATAATTAGATGTTAGAAATATGCAGGGTATAATCACTTTTCCTAAGAATGTATAAATGCGGAAACTTTTGGTAACTGTGCTACTAATCATTCAACAAAAAAGTATGATAGCTTAAAGGTCTGTAAGTGTATAAATTGAAATATATGTAGCAATTAGATAGTATATAAGTAGGCTTGATTCGATGGGTAACGATCAAACTGTAGGTTTTAATTGTTAACAATTTTTGAATATTTGAACAATTAGTCCAGAAGTTATATTAAATTATAGAAAAAAATATTAATTTCTAATATATTAACATATTTTAATAGCAGTTGCTAAATAAAGATTATTATTGTTATTACATTACGACGAAATAAGCCGCGCAAAAAAGGCTTGGATATGACAACCATTAGACGGGCTCTAATTCTACTAATACTGGCTGTGATGACCCATCATGAGTTTTCGAAATGTAACACTATAATGCTTTTTCTTCTAATGAAATTATATAGCATCTTTTTTGTGGAAGGTTTAAATCAGAAAAATTTCCGTCGACTTGTGTTTGAAGTTTATTTTTTTAATTAATGCTAATAATTAGTAGAAGTAGTAGAGAACTTAATATCTAAAATTAAATTATATTATAATATTTGATTTCGAAACTTTCCAGAATACATTCCATGATCTTGATGACCAGGTTTCAATTTAAAATGTACATAGACTTTTGATAAATTTGAATTATTGTCGTTACTGTTCTTATTAGTAGGTATAAATACTTTATCTACAAGCTATAGATATTTTAATTAGTAAGGATTACAAAAAAAGCAAGAGCACGCCAAAACATTTGCAGAGTGTTCAGCATAACTTATTTAGAATGGATATCTTTCTATCCTTCAAGAAAATAAATATTTTAAAGACCATGGAAGTGCACTTGTCGAGAATGCAGCCTGAACTAGTAGACCAAAAACAGGTAATTTTAATAGGAGAATATTCTGATAGTAATTGAGGCAAATCCAAATGTTAAAGTTCAAACTTAGTGATTTGAACAATTTGAAAGGATCTGGGGAATATATGAATATTATTCAAGCAAGGTGCATACGCCTCAGGAATAAATTGAAAATGAATTTAATAGAGGAGTTGAATTTGCAAAAATGTAATTTAAATATACGAAAAGTGTTCTACATTCTAAAACAGAATACTGTGTTCTCTGATGAAGTAATTTTCGACTTAAATAACGTTCTAAACAGACATAATTGCTGATGCTGTGCAACTCGAAATCCTCATTAGTTAGAAGAAATACATACTCAACATATACAAAAGCTACCATATGGTTGGATATTTTTATAAGCTTTTGCATTGTTTTTGCAACCAACTGTTGCTTAACTTCAGCAAAACTTCGTTCGGCATTAATATGGTCGTATCTCATATATAAATTACAGAGGGCAGCATCCTGTTAAAATCAGATTTTGTGCACATCTTCAAGGAAGCTTCTAATATCCGGAACGATACTTTGTTCAGGAAATTAATAAATGACTAATCTCAGAGCAGATTCAGAGAAAGTCATTATTAAAAAAAGCAAATCCGGATGTATTTTTATATAGTTTTATAATGCGTAGGAAATACGTATTTCTATACATATTTTTTGATATGTAGCCTCGTTTCAATTAAACCAAATAGAAGTACACTCACTGACAAATTTAAAGGGACAAAAAAAAATCAAAACAATTTAAAGTAAAACACAATAACTAAACAGAACAACGCCAATTTAATGAAGAATGTAACAGAAAACGAAAAAATTAATTTCAACAATTTTATTTTATTATTTCTTTGTGTATTACAAAGAAATTTAATGTTAATTACGTGTGTTTCCTCCACGAGCTCGTATTAATACGGTTATTTATCTCAACATACTCCTGGTGCTATTTTCAATAACCTCTTGAGGCTAATTATCCCATTCCCCCTATAACATGGTTTGCATATCTTGGGTAGATTAGGGAGCAGAAATTCTGGCTTTAAACCTTCTGCTCAAGATGTCTCAGACATGTTCGATAGGATTCATGACAGGAGATCGAGCAGGCTAATCCATCTTATTCCTGTCTTGTTTAAAAACTTTTTACAGAGTATGCGATATGCGGACGGGAATTGTCCTGCATTAAAAGGAAATTATCCACAATATGTAGGTAAAAAGGTACTATATGATCTTGTAAAATGTTTGTTATGTACCGAGCACCAATCAAAGTGCTCCTGTCAATGATCACTAGTTCTGTGCACGCTCCTAAACATATTCCAGCGCAAACCATAATTGAGGCTGCATCAAAAGAGACTCTTGGAGTGAATTTGTTCGGAAATATCACTTTCCTCGACGTAGCCATATTGTTTTCTTTTCGTCGATTTGTTTACAGAAAAACGACTTTTGTCGATGAACAAAACTTGACTCCATTGCTCAATATTGCAATACTCATGAATATGGACAAAAGCTAGTCGTGCTAATGGATGACGTACTTCATGTTTATGAACTTTTACTGGTGGGTGTGAGCCTCGTTCGACTTGCGTCAGCATTTTTCTCACTGTTTCGTCACTTATCTCAACTCCTTGGGCCTTTCTCAAAACAAGTCTGGTCTGCACTGCTGTCTCATGTCTGTTGCTCAAAGTTTGCAACACCATGAAACGTCCATCTCTGGTTGTGTTTGACCGTTTTCTGCTTTGCCCTCGCCTTCTGAGACCCAAATCAGTCTCTTTATACTGTAAAACATTGCGATTAATGGTCGACATCCCTTTGCGCTAAATCACTCATATCCTATTCGTCTTCTTATAAAGTTTAACAGATCAAATGAATTGAACTGTGATAGTAGTCACGAAATTAAAATCTAACTTTTTCAAAATTACTCAACGGCAAAATTTTTGACAAATATTGGAAAAACTCTATAACTCCAACGTAAATGATTAACAGCTGCTTAGTTTATATAATATATTTCTAACAAGACAACTAGATTTGAAAACAATATCATACTCAATAATGATCCAAAAAAAAACAAATCTTTATTTTCCTGCGTGTCCCCCTAACTGCCGGTGTGTGTAGTTAGACATAAATGTTTGCTTATTTTGTTAGTTTTACATAAAACATTACAATTATAAACATTATTTTAGTTTTCTTTATAATTTATACTCCTAATATTTAGAATAGATGATCGTCTTTGTGGAAGTTCTACAAGAAATGAAAAGATG
This sequence comes from Amphimallon solstitiale, assembly GCA_963170755.1. Taxonomy (NCBI): domain Eukaryota; kingdom Metazoa; phylum Arthropoda; class Insecta; order Coleoptera; family Scarabaeidae; genus Amphimallon; species Amphimallon solstitiale. Next base: position 89,679,718 of record OY720680.1, read on the forward strand.
ATCAGTACAAAATGAATGTAATTTGACTCACATTTGCAGAAATAATAATTTTGGTCCGTTAGTTAGCATGTATAATAAAAGATAATGCGCATTAGGCATTTCGAATACCAACTTCCACCGTCAGTTTTAAAATGGATCTTTCCTGTAAAGAGCATAATTCGGCTTTTAAATATTGAGGATTATAAGCTCTCGAAAAAGTATTATGTATTATTTCAATATAAAATCCGCTTTCGTCTGCAACAAAACTATGGATACACATTCCAAAAAATGCGGAACAAGCACATTGCATTAATTAATATCATAAAAATTCTCTTTTTACTAACGTACGATAGCATTACCTCCCGAAATTGAACAGTCTTCATACATTTTCATGCTGCGCAAATGAAACGCCAGTATGTATGTCCTTTTTTAAAGTATTAACCGAATGAGATCCTAATTTCATTTGCGAACAGTGATTTTCATCTCTTTTTACACTTTTTATAATGTGTGTTCTTCTCATTTTTATAATAACGTCATTTTGTTTAATTTCTCCAACACCAGAAGCGCTGTTACCCTTACATATGTGCACATGTATATTACGCTATGTTATAAATGACTGTCGGTAATATAGGGCGCGTACAATATTAAATGACACGTGTCATATAAAAACATATATCAACGGGGACCCCACGCTATTCTGAAACGCGTGCTTCGTATGTAATATAATGTTTTTAGTGTGATTGATGTGCAAATATTATAACAATTCGGAACGATTTACCATTTTAAATTAAAATTTAAATTCGAGCAATTCATCCTACTCTTTTTATAATATTGCTTTTTATAATATCCTAAAAAAAATTTCACGTTTGAATAACAACAATTTTAATTAAAATAAAAGTCAGCGTTAGTACTATACGCAATATTGCTATATTTTATATGTATTGTATGAATCTCTAAATATCATTCGCAGTTCTAAATAATTGCCATTATTTAATATATTTTTTCTATTCCGGTGCTATAAAGTTCACTTTACGACACCCGTTTTGGTTGCATAAAGTATTACTTTATCGCACGCTAATTTTATTTTTTTGAAGTTGGTAACAAAAAAAATGGAACCAAATCGTATTTAAATGTCAAAATATAAGCCTTTAAAGTAACAAAAATTGTACAAAGAATAAAAAGCACACATGCTAACATTTCACTTACTAATTAGCAATATAAATTGTTAAGCAGAGTTGGATGATAAGTTTTCGGATGCTACTATTGACATTTACTTACCATGTTGAATAGTACAACTGTTATAAAAGTTTGTTTTGATAAATATGTAGAGAGTTTGTGGACGAAAGATTTTGTAAATTGTCTTCTGCTATTTTGCGAATCTGTGGGGGCGTACAGTTATTTACTTCGTCCTTTTTGTTGATAATTTGAAATAATTTATTGTATAAATCAGTCTGAATTTTAAACACAATTACATATAGCACCACCGATATTCAAATATTTAAAACGTTCTACTTAAAAATCAGAGTAACCAACTTCAAAAAAGCAAAATTTCTAAAATATTCGAACAAAACATGTCTCTTATTTTAAGCTTTTTTGAACTTTTAATAACCGAAATAGAAAAAATAGTATAAAATACACGTTTCATAAGACATTTTGCGCACTTGTTCTTTAGAAAACTCGCCTATCGGCTCGTTTTCTAAACTTGAACGCGTGCGCAAAAATCGTGTCTTATGAAACTTGTATTTTAATATACTATTTTGAATGTGCAATAGATAGTAAATAAAAATTTATTTTCTGAATGTCACATATACAGCTTGTGTATTGAAACACGATATTACCAAGTAAACATTACAACGTCGTATTCTGTGGCCGTACTGGACGCACGACGGAAGACAGGAGAGGGTAGAGAAAACAGTGATATTGCCAGTCGATGCTTCACCGCTAAACGCAGCGAGAGTGGGGATACAGTACGCGACGTTGCAATTCTGATGTATTTTGGACTTGCTCTATCAAGTGTATACACAATCTGTATATTACACGCTCAAGTACACAATTTGAAAATAAATAGGCTTCAGCAAAATATCGGTGATATATGACATGGCCCCAGAAGTACTAATCCCTACTGCAATTTTACCAGCGATTTCATAACTTTGATACCCTGCATATTGCGAGAACCGTCAAGCTCTTCAAAATAGCCATCAACTGTAGACCTCACTTCTTCATTGTTGGCAAATCTTTTACCACGGAACGATTTTTTTAAAATTTGGCAAGAGGAATTAATCTGAGGGGGGCAAATCTAGTGAATAGGATGCGCGCGAAAACAATTCAAACTTTAACTCATTTATTTTAACCATCGCGATAACACGTGTGTGAACTGGTGCATTGTAAATACCGGACTTAAAGGCACCACAAAAAACAAAACAAAAAGGCCTTAAAGGGAATAAAATTTTGACAAAAAAATATTAAAAAGGTATATTGTTTTAATAAGGCATAAAATTCCAAAAAAAGGCCAAATTTCTACATTTCTAAACAAATTTATATAAATAAAACTACTAATCCCGAAAGCCATTGATCTAATAAAACTTTATTTTCATCAAAAATACATTTTCAAACCAAACTTTATTCCTTTTTGTGCACCTTTTACTCTTTTTTTGGTACATTTTAGTCCGGTCTTTATACACTCTTTATGAAATAACACCCCCTTTTTACTTGATTTCATCACTCAAACTCTGTAGGTTACTCCGTCATTATATTATCTTTCCTTTTAAAGATAATATAATGAAAATTATATTATCATGTTTCATCCATCGTTACGAATCGACGAAAAAATTCAGCTTTGTTTTTGAGCCATTGTGATCAAACACAGCACCTAATGTATGCAATACCGTTATATCGTAGTTTCGCGAAATCTCGCACTAATTTTCAGGACCACAAAAGCCAGATTACGGATGCAAATCTTGCGGTATTCATAACGAGCTACGAAGGGTAATCCCCGTCACCAACTGATGCACATTAGCAGGTAAATACCCTTAGTAATTCACTTTGCGTTCGGGGAATTCCCGTCAGCGAGTACTACGCTTGTTGCAGTCATTACGTCTCACTTGCACTAGTAGTGATCGAGAACTCAGTTTAGTCAGTTCATTAGTCTTCAATTCTTCTTTCATTTGCTACGTTAAATTAACAGCGTTTGAGATAAGCTTTTTGCAGTTTTGCGTAAAATATAGAGGTAGTTATTAGTAATACATTTACATACTAAGTTGTACTTGTATATCAAACAACTATCTATAAAGACTTTAAAAGTTTTAATATAGTGTAAAAACATATTTTACGATCCGAAGGCCATCAATCAGCTAAGTGTAAACTATGTCCAATTGTCATTAAAACTAGTCGAAGATCGACAAGCGGATTACATACTCATTTAAGAAGCATGGAATTGGCACTAAAACTATTGTCTTCGACGAGCTACCTATTTCGAACTACGGCTGTGCTGCGATAAGAGCTGCAACTAGTCTCAGGCAATGCATTAAAATAGCAGCTTCAGACCCCAACTTCAATCGACCAAGATTATCACGTAGACGGCTATCCCAGCCATTGACAAAAAAACCAAGATAACACAATATTTTAATAATGAGTCTCTTACTATGAAAGTATCACGTATGGTGGCTAAAGATGGATTGCCATTTAAAGTTTTTGTCTCTTCAGAATATATACTGTCATTGTTTGGAAAGTCTGGATGTAATATGTTGCCTAAATTCCCCAATTCCATCAAAAAAATGGTAACTAATATAGCAATGAAATGAAAAAACAATTGATTCAAGAGTTTTCATTGTTGAAAACACAGAATAAACCGAAATTTAGTACAACTTTTGATGAATGGACGTCCAATCGTAACAGGCTATATTTAAATCGTGTGCATGCATTTATTGGTGGAAAAAAATGCAAAGTGGTGTAAACGAAACACAAGCATATAAAGTGAAAAATCAAGGGAAGTTAAACGAATATGTCGGAAAAAGACAACTTGAAAGTGCAAAATTACAAACAAAGACAAATAAGGTATTTCTACCAGGGAATTAAGGCTATACGCCCGGCCTCGAAATCGTTTTTCCCATTTCCTAATCGTATTTTTCATGAAAACCTTACCGAATTTACACGCTAATTTAAGAAAAAAATGCCTTTCAATGGATAAATCGTAATTTCTTCGAAATTGTCCAAAGGGCCCTAACTAAAAATAAAAATGTAAGAAATTTCAAAAAACAAGCTTTTATTTAACATTATGTAACACTCAACAGCAATACATAAATTTTATTTTTTCTTAATTTTTAAAAATAAGGTCACGAAACGGAAAACAAAATTTTGAAATTTGGGCGAAATTCACTGAAATCAAGTAGAGTATGTGGTACGCTCGCACATTGTGTCGAGAGGTAGCTCCGCCTACCATTTCGGGCAGTTTCTACGCAGCTTGTAAAATACTTCTGAGATCGGTGTATGTTAAGAAAGTAATCGTTACTCGGACATTATTTTATCAAAACCGTTGATATTTTCTTTACAATATAGTGTACATATACAGTGTCAGCGTCACAATACTTCCTTATACTACGTATCAGAAAGTAAAAGCAATATCTCTTCCCGTCCCTAACGCTATACCTGCTAGAAGCGCATGCTAGGACTCACACGGCTTGCGGGCAGAGAGTATAATTATTATATTTGACTCGCAATAATTTGCTTCTGAAACGATCTAGAAATTTATTTCTTGCACAAAAAATAATTTTGGAATGTTGGCTTTATTTTGTTTCACATATATATGGGTAAATTCTGAAAAATAAGATTAGTTACTCGATAGCTGAAAAACATCTTACACAAATTGGTGGTCTACTAAAACTTTTTTTTTTTTTATAAAATTTACACACCATAAAGAAACATCGAAAACACTAGTATCATCCAAATACTTTAGGGTATAACCTTAAAAAAAACAGATCCCTAGCTCTCTGCATTGCTGAGATATCACGAGATAAGTATTAATAATTCAAGAAAATGAAAATATTAAAATTTACACAAAAAAACGATTTTTCGACCTTTTTGCGATTTCGATTTTATTTTCCAACTCAAAATTTGAATCCGGCAGGTGATTTTACATATCCAGCTTCACTTTTTTTGTGTGTTTGAGAAAATATAGATTGTATAATTTAGGGGCGGTTGCTTCCCGATTGCCAAACATGTGGGCCAACCGGCGATTATCTGAGACCATAACGCAGCCATAAATTACATGCAGATTAGATTAGGTGACAAGTTCTTTTCTCTATCTTTTTCCTCAGCATAAGACAGAGCACGCGGACCCTTAAAAATTTGTCTTTTATTTACATTTGCACGAAAAGCAGTGGTACGCCTCTTTCAAATCGAACTCAGCTTGAAGCGGGCGTCCAGCCTTAAAACCGAAGAGAAAGGGCACCAACATAAAAATGCATACTGTAAAAACAAAGAGGGGAATATTATTTTGGATATGGAGCAGGATTTGAAATGTTGGGCAGATTACTTTGAAAAGCTGTTAAATATGCTTTAAATACCAGACGCAGGGGATGTAATAGAAAACTTAGATACTTAAATAGTCCTACCAAATTTACAACGATAGAAAGAATTAAAGCTACCAGATGAAGGCGATACAAGGCATTATTCACCAAATAACGAACAACCAAATGGAAAATCAAATTGCTATCAAACTTTTAAAACATGGTGGTCAGAAATTACAAAAGAAAATAACAAAGCTAATACAGGAATATTGGAGAAAAGAGAAGAGACCCAATTTATATAAAGGTCGTCAAAATGTGAATATTTAGAGGAATAAATAGCACTGTTGCATTTGATGTATAAAACATTGTAAAAGTTATTAGGACAAGGTTAAAAGTAGTAACTGATACTACAGTCGCGAATCAACACTCTGTATAGTGTTAGAGTTATTACAGCGGTATCATGAATCCTGGTTTATCTCGCTGTTAAAAGACAACACTAAGATCAACCGTGTCAACGTAAATCTATATCGTTTCGAAGGCATCCTCTCTGACCGTTCGATGAGTTGAACTGAAGTTGACCGAAGGGGCAGAATTTGCAAATTCAGCGAGGTAAAGAGGGACTAGGCGTTATCGAGGTAATAAATTCAGGGGATTTCGAAAAGGAATAAGAATTATAAGTGTTCTTCTGCAAGGAGGATCACTTGTGATTCTTCACAGTGTTTTTTATGGTGATCCTCCACCTTGTTATTAGTGTATAATAAATATATATACGTTAAACAAGTAGTGTTTATTGAACGTCTCTTTAAGAGTGTAAGCCGCGTACCGTACACAAGAAAGGTGCAAGTCACTCCAGGTTCTGCGGAGAAGGTAGGTACCTTTTGCTACTTGTAATACAGCAAGTGCTTCCCCAGAGCAAAACCCTCGTTCCGGGTTTAGTGGTAAATGGGGCACTGTCGAGAGTTATCAAAGTTAATACCGGATATTTAGAGAACGGGACAAAAAACATCAGTGCCTCGCCTTTGTCGACTACATCACGATAATAACAAGAAATATAGAAGAACTAAGGAGAGTAACAAGAAAATTGATAAGTGAAGCAGCGAAATAGGACAAGGAAGAAAAACAAGACGAAGAAGAATTTAAAATTAAAATGAATGATCAAACGTACCGCTTGCAAAAAGTAAGGAGTATACCTTGGTGTCCAAGTAACAGATCGACACGAGTTGGAAGAGAAATACCAGCAAGGCTGGTTAAAGGAGTGTGTGCTGGGATATTGCTAAGAATTAAAGAATTATCTAGCCAAAATAGGGATTTATAAGACAGTTCTGAGACCAACATTACTGGAGCAGAAACGTGAACCCTATGCAAAACGAGTGGAGATATGGTAGAAGTATGGGAACACAAAATACCGGAAAGAGTAATATGTCGGTAAAAGACACAAGACCAATGGAGACGAAAACAAATAAAGAAATATATGTATACGATTTATGGAGAGTCAACAATATTACAGAAGGTCAGACCACAGAGATTGATATGGTTAGGACACGTGGAAAGAATGTCAGAAGAAAGAGTAACAACGCAAGCGATGTGAAAAGGAACAAATGAAGGGAAAAAAAAGAGGGTCGGATTAAAGAGTAAATGGTTGCAAGAGATGGAGAGCGAATTGAATAGACTGGGAGTAAGAACATGGGAAAGAGAGACAAAAGGCGGAGTGGTTTGGAAACAAATGGCCATCCAATAGGATCTTGAGGGTCTATAGAGCTTATATACGCTGCTACCCCCTCAAGAATTCAAACTATTACATTCAAAAGGGGTAGGAAAAAGAGTGTGTGAAGTTAGCCCCCCTTTTTTCGAATATCGGAAATCTGACGGTTGTTCCAGGTTGTTCTAGGTTTGTTCTAAATTGTTCCAAAGTATTTCAAAAAAAAAGTCAAAATTGGCCGAGATAATTGAAAAAAACGACTTTTTCACCCAGCCCCCCTTTTTTCGAAAATTGAAATTCTGAAGGTTGTTCCAGGTTGTTCTAGTTGTTCTAAACATTGTTCCAAAGAATCTCGAAAAAAAAATCAAAATTGGCCGAGATAATCGGAAAAAACGAGTTTTTGCCAGCCCCCCTTTTCTTGAAAATTGTAATTCTGATGATTGTTCTAGGTTGCTCTAGGTTTGTTCTAAATTGTTCCAAAGTATTTCATAGAAAAAATCAAAATCAGACGAGAAAATGGGAAAAAACCAAAGCCAAAAGTATGAAGTCGGACCCAGTTTTTGCAAATATTAAAATTTTGACGGTTGTTCTAGGTTGTTCTAGGTTTGTTCTAAACATTGTTCGAATACGTCAAAACCGTATCTCTTATATATCAAAAGATATGGCAAAAAAACCAAATCCAAAAGTGTGAAGTTAGCCCCCCTTTTATCGAAAATCTAACTTCTGACGGTTGTTCCAGGTTGCTCTAAGGGTGTTCTCAATTGTTCCAAAGTATTTCAAAAAATAAATCATAATTGGCCGAAAAAACGGCAAAAAACTTTTTTTTTCTGGCGGCCCATTTTTCGAAAATCGAAATTCTGACGGTTGTTCTGGGTTGTTTTAAGTTTGTTTTAAATTGTTCCAAAGGATTTCAAAGAAAAAATCATAATTGGCCGAGATAATAGAAAAAAACCATTTTCCCACGGACCCCCTTTTTGCGAAAATTCAAATTCTGAGGGTTGTTCCAGGTTGTTCTAGATTTGTTCTAAACATTATTCTTATACATCAGAACCGTATCTCTTATATTTCAAAAGATATTGCAAAAAACGTTTTTAAAAAAAGTGTGAAGTTAGCCCCCCTTTTTTCGAAAATCTAACTTCTGACGGTTGTTCCAGGTTGCTCTAGGTGTGTTCTCAATTGTTCCAAAGTATTTCAAAAAACAAATCATAATTGGCCGAAAAAACGGCAAAAAACTTTTTTTTTCTGGCGGCCCATTTTTCGAAAATCGAAATTCTGACGGTTGTTCTGGGTTGTTCTAAGTTTGTTTTAAATTGTTCCAAAGGATCTCAAAGAAAAAATCATAATTGGCCGAGATAATAGAAAAAAACGATTTTCCCACGGACCCCCTTTTTGCGAAAATTCAAATTCTGAGGGTTGTTCCAGGTTGTTCTAGATTTGTTCTAAACATTATTCTTATACATCAGAACCGTATCTCTTATATTTCAAAAGATATTGCAAAAAAACGTTTTTAAAAAAAGTGTGAAGTTAGCCCCCCTTTTTTCGAAAATCTAACTTCTGACGGTTGTTCCAGGTTGCTCTAGGTGTGTTCTCAATTGTTCCAAAGTATTTCAAAAAATAAATCATAATTGGCCGAAAAAACGGCAAAAAACTTTTTTTTTCTGGCGGCCCATTTTTCGAAAATCGAAATTCTGACGGTTGTTCTGGGTTGTTCTAAGTTTGTTTTAAATTGTTCCAAAGGATCTCAAAGAAAAAATCATAATTGGCCGAGATAATAGAAAAAAACGATTTTCCCACGGACCCCCTTTTTGCGAAAATTCAAATTCTGAGGGTTGTTCCAGGTTGTTCTAGATTTGTTCTAAACATTATTCTTATACATCAGAACCGTATCTCTTAAATTTCAAAAGATATTGCAAAAAAACGTTTTTAAAAAAGTGTGAAGTTAGCCCCCCTTTTTTCGAAAATCTAACTTCTGACGGTTGTTCCAGGTTGCTCTAGGTGTGTTCTCAATTGTTCCAAAGTATTTCAAAAAATAAATCATAATTGGCCGAAAAAACGGCAAAAAACTTTTTTTTTCTGGCGGCCCATTTTTCGAAAATCGAAATTCTGACGGTTGTTCTGGGTTGTTCTAAGTTTGTTTTAAATTGTTCCAAAGGATCTCAAAGAAAAAATCATAATTGGCCGAGATAATAGAAAAAAACGATTTTCCCACGGACCCCCTTTTTGCGAAAATTCAAATTCTGAGGGTTGTTCCAGGTTGTTCTAGATTTGTTCTAAACATTATTCTTATACATCAGAACCGTATCTCTTATATTTCAAAAGATATTGCAAAAAAACGTTTTTAAAAATGTGTGAAGTTAGCCCCCCTTTTTTCGAAAATCTAACTTCTGACGGTTGTTCCAGGTTGCTCTAGGTGTGTTCTCAATTGTTCCAAAGTATTTCAAAAAATAAATCATAATTGTCCGAAAAAACGGCAAAAACCTTTTTTTTTCTGGCGGCCCTTTTTTCGAAAATCGAAATTCTGACGGTTGTTCTAGGTTGTTCTAAGTTCGTTTAAAATTGTTCCAAAGGATTTCAAAGAAAAATCATAATTGGCCGAGATAATAGAAAAAAATGATTTTCCCACGGACCCCCTCTTTGCGAAAATTGAAATTCTGAGGGTTGTTCCAGGTTGTTCTAGATTTGTTCTAAACATTATTCTTATACATCAGAACCGTATCTCTTATATTTCAAAAGATATTGCAAAAAACTTTTTTCAAAAAGTGTGAAGTTATCCCCCCTTTTTTCGAAAATCTAACTTCTGACGGTTTTTCCAGGTTGCTCTAAGTGTGTTCTCAATTGTTCCAAAGTATTTCAAAAAATAAATCATAATTGGCGGAGATAATAGGAAAAAACGATTTTACAATGGGCGGAATGCACTTTCCGAACATTACTGTGTTGAAGGAAGTTTTTGTATGATGCAGTTCTATTTAAAGAAATAAACATCTAATATAGCAATAAATATATATTTTCGCAAGAAATATAATGTTCATTTATTACAAAACGATATTGTTACCAAATGCTGATGAACTATTTCAAAGAAAAAATCAAAACCGGTTATGAAAAAACGATATTTTTCCCCAGTCCCTATTTCTTAAAAATCGAAATTCTTACAGTTTCAAAGTATTTCAACAAAAAAAAAGCGCTGGATATGGGTACCCAACTAAAATCAAACAAAATGGGGAAGTCTATCAGGCTCCCTTTGTTATTTTATTTTGTCTAGTAATAATAAAAATAAAATACTGATTTTGAAGTTTGAAAATTTTAATTATAGTAAACCACTACAACGTTATTTTGTCTAGCCGTGCTCTGGCCACTTTTTTTCATGGTTTTTGCTCCGGGAATGCAAGCACGTGTAGACATTCCTATCAAGTATGCTTATTTTTTGTAGCCCCTCTTCGTAAACATGTTGAAATATGCTGTCTAATTTTCTCACTAAAACGATTCAAAGGCTACTATTACTTTATTTGGAAAAAATATTATATGTATAGGTACCTATTTAGATAATATAAGATAGTATGGCCCGGTTGCACAAACCTCTTGTTAATTGATCATTAACTAATGGTTCATCAAATTTGATGATTTGTTATAAAATGATCGGGTTGCACAAAACAATTTAATGATTCCTTAATCGTCCATTTGGTAATTCGTCATTAATTAAAGTTGAATTTGGCAACAACGGGAAGACAGTTGTATGTTGACATTTGAAGTTTTGTCTATTTGTCTGTTATTATTTGAATTTCATACGACAATTTTGGATTCATGGTGGCAACAAACAAAAGAGTCAATTTTACTCAACGAGAAAAAGAAACCCTTCTTTCCGTTGTAGCCAAGTGAGTATTTATTGCATTAGGTATATCGGTATATAGTGTTTTTTACAAAGCTAAAATCTCAATTTATTCTTCTTTAATCATCAATCCTTTTCTATTCCCTTTTATATTCCCTTTATCATCTATTTTAGATATAAACACGTTGTTGAAGATAAATCAACAAAATCTTTTATGATCGAAAAGAAAAACAAGGTGTGGGCAGAAATTGAGAGGGATTATAATTGTACTGCTGAAATGGGCCCTCGAGCAAGTAAACAGTTAAAAGTTTTGTACGAAAATGTGAAACGGGAGACCAAAAAAACTGTAGCCGAACATCACGTAAGGCTAGAATAATTGTAATCATGAAAAGTTAATAACTATTAAATGTTTTTGTTTAAAAATTAGCACGACAACTATGAAGCAAAATTACTTGAACAAGAGGCAAAACGAGCCGCGAATAACGATAAGGTACACATTTTTTTAATATCTTTAAATAAAAATAATTGTAACAATTAAGTACTATTCATATATATATATATATAGAAAGAAATATTTAAAACGGGCGGAGGAACTGCGGACCTTGTTTTGTCTTCAGATCAGGAGATTCTGTTGGCTACAATTAGGGAGCAAGTACATCCTCTCCAAAATGAGTTTGACAGCGCGGCTGACTATTTCAGTAATTTAATTCCCAAATTAATTATATTTCGAAATTAATTTATATATTTGTTGATACTAGATGAAATAAGTATCCTTGACCCTGACTCTGAACCTGGTCCTTCCCATCAAGATGTAAGTGCAATTCCCGTGGTCGTATCGCAACCCCAACCATCCACATTCCAAAAAAAAAGAAAACGTGTTGCTACATGCGAATATTTAAGGAAACAGTATTACCGTGAAAAAATCAAAAATGAAAAAATACAAACGACCGTTTTAAATCTGCAAGCGAAAAAATTAAGATTAGAAATAAAAAAATTAAAAAATTGAAATCTTTGTTTTTTTATCTATCAAATACTGTGGCAATTAATGCATTTCGCACTGCGTAATTTGGATTATTTTCGTTGCCTTACCGAAAAATAATATCTTCAACTTCTTCTTCATCTTCAATTTCGTCAAAATAATCCTCCATATCGTCATTTTGTTCCTTGCAGATATTGTGCAATACCCCACAAGCCACAATCACTTTCACGGTAGTCTTCAGTTTGAGGCGTAAGCCGTATTTTAAGCAGGGAAATCTGCGTTTAAGGACTCCAAAAAACCTCTCCACTGTATTTCGTGTAATGATATGGGCCCTGTTGTAAGCTTCTTGACTATCATTCCTTTGATTTACAGTCACAGGGGTTAAAAGGTATGGTTTACATGGGTAACCACTGTCTCCCAGTAAGAAGCCATTGCCATATCTACCCATACGAAACTCAACAGGAAGAGGAGAGTCGTTAAATATGGTACTGTCATGCACGGATCCTGGCCACCGAGAAATGATATGCATCAATTTTAATTGGGAGTCACAAATTGCTTGAACGTTTATGCTAAAGTATCCTTTCCTATTTCTGTATAATTCAGCGTTGTGACCACCAGGGGACTGGATAAAAACGTGCGTGCAATCGACGGCACCCCTTGGAAAACCAGCAATGTTAAAAAATCCCTGTTTTGTTGCCATTAACTCGTCATTGGTACGAGGCATTTTTATGTATTGTTGAGAAAGTTGTGCGATCTGATGAGTAACACGCCGAACTACTCTACGTATGTTTGATTTATGAATATGCATGTAATCACCAATTAATTGAAGAAAACTACCTGTGGCATAAAATCGAAGTGCAATTAGGATCTGGGTAAATGCATCGAGGGATTTGTTTCTATGGGTTCTTGGTTGAATTGCACCCCCGATTGAATGAACCAAATTCATCACCGTTATTTTGTCAAGTCGAAATCTTTTCTTAAAGTCCACATCATGAAGATCGAACGGATTTTCTCGATCGCGTACGAACCGAATCCGTCGTTGCAATCTTGGTGGTGGTCCTTGTTCATCTTCATCGCTCGACAAGGATGATAAGTCAGACAGCATCTTGCGCCTTTATATTGTTCAATCGTCAAATAAAAATTAATTTTTGTTTAATTGCCCGAATGTCACTGATTAAATAAATCCTTCGTTAACAACTGTTTAACACTGTATCATTGTTTCTGCAACGCAAAATAACGATAATTGGCCGTTAATGACAGATTAGAATTGACATTTATTAAAAATTTAATCAAACATTAACAAACCGTTAACAGCTCGTTAATCACTCGTCAAATTTTAATCGTCCGTTAGCAAATGATTAAAGATCAATTAACTTTTGTGCAACCGGGCATATATCCGTCAAAGAGTAGCCGATTTGGGAAAGGCTGTTTTACAATACCAAATTGATAAAAAAATATATTATTTATGTCAATGTTATCAAATAATATAATAATATCAATAAATAAATTTTACAGAAAAAATATATATTTTAGATTTTAGGGATAAACTAAAGCATGAACTCTAATAAAAATAAACAAAGAAACATCAACCTAGCAGCTCATGAGAAAAACACTAATCTTTTTATGAGCAAGGTATAATCATTCTCAATATGTTTATGAGGTAGTTTTTAATCTACATTAATAATGTAACTAACGTCACTGTTCTAATATTATTTTATGTTAGGAGCATCAGCATTTAGTAACAATATTGTTTTCAAACAAATGAATTATATTACTTGGGAAAATATATATGTATATTTACTGCTTCTGCTTTATTCTGAATCACAAATGAGTATTATTATTCATTTTAAAATATAGATAATAGGTAAAATCGATTTACCTATTATCTTGGGCAATTTCGATTTTTTCTTTGTAATCCTTTGGAACAATTTAGAACAACCTAGAACAACCGTCAAAATTTCGATTTTCGAAAAAAGGGGCGCCAGAAAAAAATTGTTTTTTGCCGTTTTTTCGGCCAATTATGATTTATTTTTTGAAATCCTTTGGAACAATTTAAAACAAACTTAGAACAACCCAGAACAACCGTCAGAATTTCGATTTTCGAAAAATGGGCCGCCAGAAAAAAAAACTTTTTTGCCGTTTTTTCGGCCAATTATGATTTATTTTTTGAAATACTTTGGAACAATTGAGAACACACCTAGAGTAACCTGGAACAACCGTCAGAAGTTAGATTTTCGAAAAAAGGGGGGCTAACTTCACACTTTTTTAAAAACGTTTTTTTGCAATATCTTTTGAAATATAAGAGATACGGTTCTGATGTATAAGAATAATGTTTAGAACAAATCTAGAACAACCTGGAACAACCCTCAGAATTTGAATTTTCGCAAAAAGGGGGTCCGTGGGAAAATCGTTTTTTTCTATTATCTCGGCCAATTATGATTTTTTCTTTGAGATCCTTTGGAACAATTTAAAACAAACTTAGAACAACCCAGAACAACCGTCAGAATTTCGATTTTCGAAAAATGGGCCGCCAGAAAAAAAAAGTTTTTTGCCGTTTTTTCGGCCAATTATGATTTATTTTTTGAAATACTTTGGAACAATTGAGAACACACCTAGAGCAACCTGGAACAACCGTCAGAAGTTAGATTTTCGAAAAAAGGGGGGCTAACTTCACACTTTTTTTAAAAACGTTTTTTTGCAATATCTTTTGAAATATAAGAGATACGGTTCTGATGTATAAGAATAATGTTTAGAACAAATCTAGAACAACCTGGAACAACCCTCAGAATTTGAATTTTCGCAAAAAGGGGGTCCGTGGGAAAATCGTTTTTTTCTATTATCTCGGCCAATTATGATTTTTTCTTTGAGATCCTTTGGAACAATTTAAAACAAACTTAGAACAACCCAGAACAACCGTCAGAATTTCGATTTTCGAAAAATGGGCCGCCAGAAAAAAAAAATTTTTTGCCGTTTTTTCGGCCAATTATGATTTATTTTTTGAAATACTTTGGAACAATTGAGAACACACCTAGAGCAACCTGGAACAACCGTCAGAAGTTAGATTTTCGAAAAAAGGGGGGCTAACTTCACACTTTTTTTAAAAACGTTTTTTTGCAATATCTTTTGAAATATAAGAGATACGGTTCTGATGTATAAGAATAATGTTTAGAACAAATCTAGAACAACCTGGAACAACCCTCAGAATTTGAATTTTCGCAAAAAGGGGGTCCGTGGGAAAATCGTTTTTTTCTATTATCTCGGCCAATTATGATTTTTTTTTTGAGATCCTTTGGAACAATTTAAAACAAACTTAGAACAACCCAGAACAACCGTCAGAATTTCGATTTTCGAAAAATGGGCCGCCAGAAAAAAAAAGTTTTTTGCCGTTTTTTCGGCCAATTATGATTTATTTTTTGAAATACTTTGGAACAATTGAGAACACACCTAGAGCAACCTGGAACAACCGTCAGAAGTTAGATTTTCGAAAAAAGGGGGGCTAACTTCACACTTTTTTTAAAAACGTTTTTTTGCAATATCTTTTGAAATATAAGAGATACGGTTCTGATATATAAGAATAATGTTTAGAACAAATCTAGAACAACCTGGAACAACCCTCAGAATTTGAATTTTCGCAAAAAGGGGGTCCGTGGGAAAATCGTTTTTTTCTATTATCTCGGCCAATTATGATTTTTTCTTTGAGATCCTTTGGAACAATTTAAAACAAACTTAGAACAACCCAGAACAACCGTCAGAATTTCGATTTTCGAAAAATGGGCCGCCAGAAAAAAAAAGTTTTTTGCCGTTTTTTCGGCCAATTATGATTTATTTTTTGAAATACTTTGGAACAATTGAGAACACCCTTAGAGCAACCTGGAACAACCGTCAGAAGTTAGATTTTCGATAAAAGGGGGGCTAACTTCACACTTTTGGATTTTTGTTTTTTTGCCATATCTTTTGATATATAAGAGATACGGTTTTGACGTATTCGAACAATGTTTAGAACAAACCTAGAACAACCTAGAACAACCGTCAAAATTTTAATTTTTGCAAAAACTGGGTCCGACTTCATACTTTTGGCTTTGGTTTTTTCCCATTTTCTCGTCTGATTTTGATTTTTTCTATGAAATACTTTGGAACAATTTAGAACAAACCTAGAGCAACCTAGAACAATCATCAGAATTACAATTTTCAAGAAAAGGGGGGCTGGCAAAAACTCGTTTTTTCCGATTATCTCGGCCAATTTTGATTTTTTTTTCGAGATTCTTTGGAACAATGTTTAGAACAACTAGAACAACCTGGAACAACCTTCAGAATTTCAATTTTCGAAAAAAGGGGGGCTGGGTGAAAAAGTCGTTTTTTTCAATTATCTCGGCCAATTTTGACTTTTTTTTTGAAATACTTTGGAACAATTTAGAACAAACCTAGAACAACCTGGAACAACCGTCAGATTTCCGATATTCGAAAAAAGGGGGGCTAACTTCACACACTCTAGGAAAAATGGCGTCGACGGAAACTAAAAGATATTCATCCGTGTTCGGCACTATTAGCAATATAAAATGTTGACTATGCTAAAATAATGGCAACGCTGCAAAGTATAACACCAAAGCTTCAAACGTTTTGTACTTACACCCTCAGGAATGCCTTACCTTCCCTTCCCGTAGGTACAGATGTCAAAGATGGAGAGGAGATCTGCTTCTAGTCAGCCGGTTTTGATGGGCGGGGGATTACACTGAATCTATGTTGGATGATCTATGGACGCCAACTCCCTAATGTAATAATCCCCACCCAAATATGATTCTTGATCCAGGAGTAAAATCAAATAAAAATACCCAAGGTAACAAATGACAAGACAGAACCCAAATATTTCCAAAACACAACAATTTACTTATTATCTTTAAGAGCTGTTCTAATGTTTAAGCAAAAGGGCAAAAAAATGTGTGAAAATTAAAGAGAACAAATCAAGAATTATGAAGGTTAAATAGGCAAGATATGAGCAGACAATAATTCTAATTTGGGTAAACTAAGTTACAGATAAATGCAAAGTAAGTGACCGAATTTTTCGGACAACCTGTATAATTTCAAAATATTATTAAATATAAATTCAAACTAGGTATGAATTGAATTAATAGTTGAGATATCCACTTTACATAGGTTTATAAATATATAATTCAGGTTCACCCTGTCTAAAAAAGAGAAATTACATCACTAAATCAAAATCACTGAAAATTTGCAAAATGTGAGGTTGAAAATATGTGAAATTGATTAAAATTGGCCCACAATTCAAATATTAATCCGGGAAATCATACAAATGTTCAAAATAGACCTCGTAATCGACAGATATATTATAGGTTACTGGCAAAATTATAACAATACTTAAAATTTACCACATACACAAAATTTAGAACAACGTTCTTTTGCTTAATTGACTAATAAAATCACACAAAAGTCTCAAACTAAAATCAATCCCTCCGGCACAGGAAGTGCTCTGGTAAATTTAACAAAAGTTATCAAAAATATTGAACGAATCTTAGGAATTAATTTCAAAAAATATTGAGGTCAGAATTTAGATTTAAATATACTCAAACTTTATACAAACAAGTACATAAAACACAAAACATAGAACATATGGCACTCAGCTATCAACTCGTGGGAAAATCAACTAATCCCCCACCCCAATTACATCAACGGAATTCCGGTTACGGTGCAAGGAGGATAAACGTTGCTTCGGTACTTAAAATACAATTTCTCTTAACCACGCCAATCAATCAAGACAAAATGACGTCGCGGGCATCGAATCTTTTGTTCGGCAAAAATTGCAGGAATAACACATATTACTAGTCGCTAAAAAGGGACAATAAAAACAACAAGCATTAAGGAAGACTAATTAGAAATTACAGAAGAGTTAGCATAGTGAACCACAAATTCGCCCATATAAGAAAAAATCCTCGATACGTCGGAACATAATTTACAGGATATGCGTTTAATTCTTAGTGCTTTACATCCGCTATTCAAATGAGCGTGACAATACGGCATGAGCAAAGTGTGCTATAAACTGTGCACAAGCATAAAAGACGGTTGCAATCGCTCTGCCAAGTTAAAAAGATCGATAATCGTTGAACAAAAGAGAGCGATCATTCTAATCAATCATACTCAAAGGCGTAACGAAACACAGATAGCGCCGCAGCGGCAACGATAAGAAACAACAAAACCATAATGTCACCAACATTTAAACATGTGCAGAAGAATTTACAAAATACAAGGCTCAAAAGGGGGGGGGGGAATTAAAAGAACAACTAAGTCCCACAAACATAATATACCTTATAAATCAAAAATTTATTCTTTAAATAAAAATGGATCGACATCTAGCGAGCATTAAAATACTAGACGACTTCGCAACTATAGCTAACGTAAGTCCATCATTCGCACAGAGATGGCGAGACCGTTGGTATTAGAATTAAAGTTTGAAATAACACGCATAAATATGGTGAATGAACATAAGAATAATTCTATCGGAAATATGTACAACTAAAAATGACAACACCAAAAAAAAATCTAAAAAGTACTTAAATGAGTCAAAAATTCCTTTTAGAGGACATACATACTATTACCTCGAAAAACAAGTGAAAAATAAGCTGATACAGATAACTCGAAGCTTATATTAGAATTCATTAAACAACGGACTTATAACTTGTTTTGTCAAACCAATTGGATGAAGGAGATTACAATAACTATAATAATTATTATTGATACGAGGGCGTATTTTTATGTTATCTACCTAGCCATGAAACAAAAGAGTGACGATGTCAAACAAATTATTGAAAAATCGCTGTCACTGGTGTACATGTGCTAAGTTGTGTTTAGTTTATGCTGTGTATAGAGATTTGAGACGGTCCACTTCTTGATAAAATGAGTGAAACTGAAGTTGAACATCGCAGCGTAATAAAGTTCCTGACAAAGGAAGGCAATGGTCCAAAAGCAATTCATGAAAGAATGGTTGCTGTATATGGGGAAGATACACCATCTTATTTCCACGTAAAATATTGGTCTAATCTCTTTCGATGGGGCTGAGAGTCAATCAATGATGACCCAAAGTCCGGATGACGCGCTGAAGCTCGAACCGAAAACATTGTGCGAAATGTCGAAAATTTGGCACTGAAAGATCGGCGTGTAAAGATCTCTGTCATTTCCAATGAAGTCTGTATATCCGAAACAAATGTTCTCAAAATTTTGCATGACGATTTGGGTATGAAGAAGGTGTCCTGCACGGTGGATACCCAGATTGCTTACACCTGAATAAAAACTGTGCAGAAAAGAAGTTTCTCAAGAAAATTTGGTCAAGTTGGAGAGGGACAAAACATTTTTATCTCGAATTATTACCGGGCATGAGACTTGGGTATATTACTGGGACCCTCCTACTAAACAAGAATCCATGCAGTGGGTTCATAAGGGCTCTCCATCACCAAAAAGGGCCAAGACACAATTTTCTGGAAAAAAAACTGATGGCAACTGTTTTCTGGGATGCTGAAGGAGTTTTGCTTTTTGAATATATGCCGAGAGGGTCTACCATAAATGGAGAGGCCTACGGAAACACAATTAAAAATTTAAAAACTGCTCTGTAGGAAAAACGCCCGCATTCTTATCTACTAAAAAAACTTGTTGCTGCACGACAATTGTCGGGTTCATAAGGCAAACAAAGCAGATAATCAATGACTGTGGCTTTATAGAGTTAAGGCATCCACCTTATAGCCCCGACCTAGCTCCGTCAGACTTCTTCTTATTCAAAAATTTAAAAAAGCATCTCAGAGGAAAGCGTTTTGCTTCTGATGAAGAACTCAAAGAAGCTGTTGAAGAATATTTTGCGGGGTTACCGAAGCAATTTTTTTCTGAGGGTGTGTGGTATTAGTGTTGAAGGGAGTTATGTAGAAAGATATGTTTTTTGTTCTCTTATGTGCTTTCTTTCATGGCAAGGTAGATAAATAAAAATACGCTCTCGTAATTATAAGATCCAAAAACGTCTTAAAATTAATAACTTTAATATCTGCTCGATAATTATTGAAAAGACAGTAATATAAATTTTCAATTTCGAGAGCGTATTTAAATTTTAAATACATATACATATATTAATAAATCTGTGGCATATATAACCTGCCACCGATTTATAAAAAAAAAACCTTTTGATAAGAGTAAATGTGTTCTATACGTATATTGAACATCTCTCTAAATAAAAGTTATTCCAAATTAAAAGTTAATACTTTTATACTATGAATAAATCTGTGTGAAATGATTATCTTGCGAGATAACCGCAAATATTCCTCGATAAGAATAAAAGTGTTAGTCTTGGTCTGAATTCTGAAGAACAACTTAAGTAAATGTTGTGTCTCTATTCCGATGAATTGCAATAAAAGTATCAGTTGACCGGATATTTCTGAAATACGATTTTGTGCTACTTGCGTTTCACAAATTTGATTCAAAGGTTAATCAATCAGCCCTTATGACTTGGTCACAAACTCAATTTATATTAAGTGTTGCTAGCGTTAACCGTTCAAGCGCAACCGTGACCGCAGATAGACAGTCATAAAATAAAAGGTGGAGAGTATGACGGGGAGAACAATCGGAAAACCACGTTTCGTTATATAATGAAATTTTTCATCAGCTTATAAGAAAGTTAAAATATTATGAAGAAACCATTTCATGTGTAGAAAAAATAGGTGCCGTAGCATTCAGTTGAAAATAAAGTCCCTATTGATACCCGGCTTCTCTTTGAATATGCTTAAAATTTTGCGTTTGACTGATTATAATTTCTACGCAATGAGGCTTTCAGAAGCAATTCTGTTTCTCCATCTCATTATATTTCGTAATTACCTACCCTCCCGCAATAATGTTTGATAAAAGGAACCTCCACGACCATCTGTTTATCACACATTCACATTCATGTGACCGCTTTTACAAACTTGACAAACATTGTATACATACGCCTACCTTATTTCTAGTTTCTATTTTATGACAGCCGCATTAAATCTGTTATATACTCCTGTAATATTTCGTTTGAAGTTTGCCAAATCCTATTACACGCTTCAGGACTTTATATTGAAGAGAAAGCCCTCAAATATGAACTGAGAAGCGACCCATACGTCTATACGTATCAATTAAAAAAAAAGCGTATCCCTTTACGCAATTTCGAATCAATTCCGATAATCGCTTCAAACTTTTCACGTCAAAGGGGATCACGGTATTGGAAACAAAATTGGACATCGAACTCACCCCTCTCTCATTTATCCTCCCGCACTCCGCCATGCTCTTCATTCCTGTCAGATGTACTACATGTGAAACAAAGTTATATCTATCGAAATGTTAAATTTATTTTTGTCTTGTTTGATCTAGCAAAAGCAATTGCATAAAATAAATAGGAAAAACGGCCTTTCCATCAGAATGTGTCATTTGAAAGACTGGATTATTAGATGAATAAAGCTGCCAGGTTCTGCAAAGAGATTAAGGGCTGGTTGGTATTACCGCAAATTGTTTCTGGATGCTGATATCGCCCAGTAATGTATGCGATGTAGCGATTTGGATTCAACTGAACGCTTTCTACAGCCGGGGTTTTTGTCCAGGCAACTTTTAACTTTCTTGTACTAAAGTGCTTGCTAAGCGATCAAAAACAACATAAATATTAAAACGTTACTAAGTTGTTTATTCTTGAATAGGATTGTTCTACTGAATGATTATAAGCTAGAATTTTGTGTATGATAATTGGTTACATATTTATTGAATAACTTGTGTTTTTTCTGTATAATAACATATCTCACATGTTTTATTTTATTCATTTATTTTTTCATAGTAATGTAATAGATTAATTGCTATAGCAATACGTCATACATGACGAGAAATTCGTGCTTAGAGAAATTTATTTAAAAATAAAAAAAAATTAATTAGAGTGATATTAATGTTAGTGAATTATTGTAGTTTACGTCGTTGCACTTTTTGACATTAGAAATTATTTAACATTTCAATGTCCGTCATTATGGCGTGTTGTTAGTCTCTTAATTTATTTCACTGTCATACTCAAAGTTATTGCTGAAATCGCGCAAGACTGGACGATTTTTTATGTAAAATTTCAGTAGCAAGTAATCATTTTACTTGTAAAACGTAAATATGTTGTACTGAATAGAATTGTATTTTTGTATATTTTTAATAATGCAACAAATTAAGGCTTCCATTTTTTGATTTTTTCAAACATAAAATATACGTTTCTTCATTCAATTAATATAGCTGGTTCATTATTTTTTATCCTATTAAATTTTAGTGATAATACACAGAAAAATTATTATTTAGCTATCGCAACAAAAGAAAATGCAAACAACTTAATTTATTTTTTTTAAAGTAATTAAAAGATGTTTTTATTGTACATTCCCATATTTAAAATAGTTGTTACTATTTATTTTTTGAATCATTTTTATTTTAAAGTTGTTAATATCGCCTATTCCCATCTTCATTAAGGCAATGGTTGACCATATACCCACGATACAGATTCAGAATTATTTAACTTCTTGATCTATGATCTTGTGTATTTTGTTGATAATACAAGAGAAGTTTGTGTTTCAAAATACTTATTTTTCAGTAAAAAAGACTTGAATACTTATACTCACGATTTTGTTTTATCAACTAATATTATAAACGAATGTTAGACTTTTGACAACTTTTTGTTACACTTTAAGGTAGATAAAATTAAAAAACACTTGATTTCGTTTCACTTAATTTATTAGAATTTCTCTAACAATATTGTTTCGGTATGTTCTACCATTCTCAAAGAACTAAATTTGTGTGTATATTTTTTAAACTTATATATTACTTGAGGGCTGAGGGTGTGTTCTCTGTACCTACTTTGACCACTTTATTACTGTGTCTATTATCGGTGTGTTTATGTATTCTGTCTGTGTGTTGGTTATGTGTAATTTTTTATGTATAGCTTTTTTAATTTCTAGGATTTCTAAATAATTAAGTTTTTTGCTTTTGTTAACATTATGTAGTAATTTACAACTATCTATATCGGGAAAGTGGAGTTTCTCAATGCAATGTTCTGCGAACCCTGTTGCATTGAGAACACTTTATTACTGTGTCTATTATCGGTGTGTTTATGTATTCTGTCTGTGTGTTGGTTATGTGTAATTTTTTATGTATAGCTTTTTTAATTTCTAGGATTTCTAAATAATTAAGTTTTTTGCTTTTGTTAACATTATGTAGTAATTTACAACTATCTATATCGGGAAAGTGGAGTTTCTCAATGCAATGTTCTGCGAACCCTGTTGCATTGAGAAACTCCACTTTCCCGATATAGATAGTTGTAAATTACTACATAATGTTAACAAAAGCAAAAAACTTAATTATTTAGAAATCCTAGAAATTAAAAAAGCTATACATAAAAAATTACACATAACCAACACACAGACAGAATACATAAACACACCGATAATAGACACAGTAATAAAGTGATCAAAGTAGGTACAGAGAACACACCCTCAGCCCTCAAGTAATATATAAGTTTAAAAAATATACACACAAATTTAGTTCTTTGAGAATGGTAGAACATACCGAAACAATATTGTTAGAGAAATTCTAATAAATTAAGTGAAACGAAATCAAGTGTTTTTTAATTTTATCTACCTTAAAGTATATATAAATTAAGTTTCACCAAGAACCGACAGCTATATCTATAAATAGAATACTTTTTGTTACACTGCAACTGGGATATTTTTAAACGATGCATGATTTCTAAATGATGAAACTTGTCAATTTGACTTTTGTAAATATAGAATAAATTTAAAAAATATACCAATAACTCATTTTGAATAATTTTAGTTATGCTATGTGCAATGCAAGTTATGGCAACTTATATTTTTCAATTAACAAGTCGTAATCAGATTTATTCAGGTATAATATTCTATAACTTTCGGAAAATCGCTCATAGATGCAAGAAAGCAGCAACTTTTCAAATCAATCGCCATATCTCAAAGACAGTAAAATCGACTAATACAAATTGATATCAGTTTAATCTCCTCTTAAAAGGCTATCATAAAATATAAAAAAAAAAAACATTAAAAAGCAAAAATTTGTGTTGGTTCGTCGTTGTCGAACACTCTGTATGAATTAAAATAACTTTTATATGCAGAGTTTATGATTATCTACATTTTTGGTAATAAAATATTTTTCACTATCTACATTATCAGAAAATAACGGAAATTTCCGCTTCGCTAGAACATCCGGTATAAAAGTACCTTACATAAACAATACAAATAATAACTTCTTGGTTTCTGGATAGAAGCATGTCGTTGTCTCTACTTTGTGTCTACGTTTTGTTTACTATCCTAATAGACATCTTCAGGACATGATTATATTGAATTTACCAGGAACAGATAGTCTGTGTTACATAAGAACCGTAGAATTGGGTTCAGTCTGCTTACGCAATAGGACCAACAACCCTGTAATATCTTAGTATAGTGGACGAAACGTCAGCAGCAAACTAGTGACTTTTCTGCTGAGACCTGGTTTCATCTTTCGGGATATCTAAACAAATCTATATACTTAAAAATTCAGCCTGCGTATGTTTGTGCTCATAAAACTCGAAAAGTAGTCTGTCGGTTGACTTAACATTTTGAAAGAACGTTACATTTGAATAAGCAAATGTTTTTATAGTAATTTTATTTGCAACTATACAATTAGTAAGTACTTGTGATAAAAATTTCGGTAATGGTTATGAGATATCTAGTTTACAGGTTTGCAATATAATAGCGTAAACTCCAAATATAAACGTTAGTTTAAGACACTTCCAAACTTTTAAAAAGGAAGAATGTCAACCCGATATGTCAGAACGATATATCGTATATTTGTGTAAGCAAAATTCGAAAAGTAGTCGATCGATTGACTTATTTTGACAAAACTTGCATATGAATACGCGAGTGTTTATTACACGGTGCGAAACAAATCTTCCCGCACCGGTGAAATATTCGGTATGTTTCGACATAAGTAACGCTATCTTTCGGAACAAGCGAAAAAATAAAAAAAATTTCTTCCTCGCCTTTCATTGCACATAGTCACAACAACGCAGAGCAGGGTTCTAAATTAAATGATGTGTTTTCTCTGTAAATCTATGTTCGCTACAATACTTTTATTTACTTTCCCAATCATTTCATATCAGACTGAGCTACAACAAAGCCTGGCCGGATTTAGCTAGTAATATATAGAAATGTGGTTGGAAATCCTCACAAATTTGTAGATAGATGATGTTTTACTTACAATGTCTGATAGCTAAGTGACTGATACCTTTATAATAACAAAAGAAATCAATTATTCATCATGTCTAACACAATAAAGACGCACTCATTGGAAACAATTCGTTAACGACAACCAACTCGTGCATAAGGATAAAAAAAATTATAAGAGACTATACTTTGATATGAAACCTCAAAAGTGATGATGGTCTGGTTAAGGGAATTGTTTAATCAGTTCATGTATATTATGCTGAAGTCATTTTTCTATGTATGTATGTATGTACATATACGCACTATTTTATCTTTTCTTTATTGTAAATTTATTAAATTTCAATACTCTTGCTAGCAAAAAGGATTTTGGGAAGGTTGGATGGAGCTTGCAGATGATTAACGTTCCGTTTGGCCTGTGGCATCTATAACTGATGTAGAGAAGAAGTCATTGTATATGACGGCACGTGGATTTTCCAATACGACTATGAAACAAAACTTCAATCCATACTTTGTCAGCACCAGAAGAAGAAACTTTTCTGCGGAGATCTTGTTTTATATGTTGGTATATTTGAACAAATAAAATTTAAGCATATGGTAGGAAGTCCCTAAAAATTTGTGGACAGTTGGTGTTTTGCTAAGAATATCAAATAGATAAGTGATTGATTAATTTAATACGACAAGAAAGCAATCCTTTATCACGTATGATTTAATAAATACGCATTCATTGGAAACAGTTCTTTGATGACAACCGACTGGTGATTTTTCCTACAAGAATGCTGATCTCACAATTATAGACTAAGTCGTTCTTTTGCGTATACTTAATACGAATTGAGAAACAACTCGTCACCTAATCAAAATATTTGATAATTGTACATGAGAAGTTTATGTTAACATAACTGTTCAACATTATACCAACACTTTTGAACACATAAAGACCAAAATTCGTGCTTCTATTTAAGCTAGAGAACAACATATTAGCCTTATAGCATTAATATTTTTGCATTAACCATTTCTTTGTAATCCAAATTAGCATTAAGTTGACACTAAATAATATATAAATGCAAGCAGAACAAATAACAAATATCATTTTTTTTCCAAAAATATAATACTACTCATTATCTCCACCGGTATATCAAAAGAATAGTCCTCTATAAACAAAAATTTAATGTCAATAATCAAATAATAAATTAATTTAAGAGGAGCGTTTACCTAAGCATCGGCGTTTTGCGTTTTTTAAATTTATTTTGTAATTTTAGAATCTCAAATTTGGGTTAGCGATGCAAGACACAAATTTATAATGTCAGTTTTTGTATTAATGTATTTTCTTAAAAAAAGTTATGTGTTTTAGAAATAACCACAAAAGTGCATGAATTTGATTAATGTCTACTTAATTAAGGCTGGTACACAAAAGAAAAAAACAACCTCTACGCGCCAGCTGCACATTTTATGAACGATATAAAAAAAATTAAATTTATATAATTATATTTGAAGATAAAAAACATTAAATAGTAAACATTGTCACACACATTTTACACGAGTGTTTTTCGAAGCTATCGCGTCGTCTATCCCCCCTTTACGGTATCTCTACCGGTCCTAACGAAGACGCAAATCTATCGGAATCGGTCGGCTATTCCAGACTTAAATCCGAGTGACAGTTTGTAATTAAAAAGGAATGTCATATATATAGGTACCTATAATATTCGAGTGTATAATAATATAATAGCTATGGGCAAGCAAAAATTGGCTTATTATAAAACATCAACAAACCAAAAAAAGGAAATATGCAAGTGGAATGAAAAATCAAAATACGACATAAGTAATTTATAGTCTACAATTTTATTTTATTTTGATATTTGTTAATTCCATTTAGTTTAACTAAGTACATAATACCAATATGCGAGTAGATTTCAGAATTTAAATATTTGACGATTCATTTTATGTGCCTATATATTAAAATTTTCAACCCACTGTAGCTGTTTCGCGTAATTTTTAATATTTGTTTTGAAAACGTTCCTTCAGAACGGAGCGTCTTTTCCCGATTTACATAACGACAGAATCTGTGAATAAAACCGAAGCGCTGTGATCGAAACCGAATATCGTCTAGCTCCACCTACTCACACCCCCTTACGTCTACCCGTCCCGCTAGTAATATAAGTTGTATAAGTCTCTATTTGTTGGTAAAAGCTCTTAATAGTTATTTTAACTTGGAGTTTTTTAATGATCTTTATTTAATGTGAATTGTTTTTCTTTTAATTTGAGTGCTTCAGCTACTCAAGAACCCTATACTTTTCTACGACTTATTTGGCCAATATAACTAACATTATCAAAACATTCCAAGGAGTTAAAAAATGAGAAAAACGACTGGTATTATTGTTAGATTAATTGCTTAGTTAGACATGAAGAGGAAAATAATGAGAAGGGTATATTTATTTTATGGAACCCATTGTTAAAGAACGGAAAAACCCCGAGAATTGTGAAGCGTACGTTTTCTACTGTCAAGTAAATATCCCGTTCATATTATCTTCGGGTAAGGAGCGGCGAAATTTCAGTCGTGGAGAGCGCTTGAGGTCGAGTATACGAAAGATGGTTTCTATTTAAAAAGGAAAAAGATCGCACTGTCCGCAAATAAATAGAAGAAAAAGGCTAGTTATTACAGTCTACTGAACACAAAAGAACACGGAAATTCCTTCGTTTTCCTTCGACAATTACTTCCCATTTTTTCCACAAATATCGACTGCAAAGACTGATTCTATAGGGTAGGTAAACACAGAATATTTTAATTCAATAAAAACAAATAAAAAAGGTCATAGTATAATGGTATTATATACTAAACTAATAAAATGTCTTTATTGCTATTGGTGTACAAAACAGACGGTAATAACAGCAGCCAACAATTTCGGAATGTTTTTTGCTCTAAAACTAAATACTGTCTTTTTCAAAAATTTTGTAGGATCCAAATCTGGAAATCAAAAAATTCTATCATGATCTAGCTTAAAAAAAACACAATTTGTATAAAACATTTTATTAAAAATTGCTTTGCACTTAGGGTTTTTCATTTATTCTTATTTATTTTTTATCAATATATAAACAATTATTTCCTAGCATACTTGGACTTAATTTTCCTTGATACCTCTACTTTTTAGACATAAGGTCTTGATAAAACCTCTCCAAATATTCATCGCTAATTACACCTATTGGGAGGGAGGATATTCCAATGGGAATGCAAAAAAATGTTCAGCGCCATGTTACAGTCTAAAGCTTAAACAACATCATAAGACTTGACACAACTTGTTCATGGTCGGTTGATACGGTGCTACCCAAAAAATTCTTCGTAACATTAACGAACAAAAGCCACACAATTTGGATCCTTCATAACCCTTTTTTATGATCCTCAATTTTTTTTCTTTTATTTTTGCATCACCGTATCTGCGAAATAAATATTTAAGGAGAAATTTTCCCAATTTTTTTTGCAAGGGAATGTTCAAGGATTTGACAAAATATTTTATCATATTTTATACAGATTACCAAGATTAAGAATCAATGAGTTATCAAATGTAGTGTCACGTGTCAATAGTTTGTAGTTGCATCATTGTTCTGGGCAGAAACGCAAGTAAAATATTCATTTTCGAAATCTGTAATAGTTGATGGTTCTGCGTAAGTCATTGCTGTTGGGGGTCGCGAAGAAAGTACTCTCTCCTCATAAGGAACTAGTTTCGTTACAAACGCTACTCCCGATTATACTATTATGTGTTTTGACACAGACGTAATTCCAGTCATCTTCACCGTGGATAAATTACAATAATTCAAAGAATTCTGTTGTTATTGCCATATCGGGTGTAGCAAAGGGCATTGTTTGGTGGGAATAGAGATTTTTTGCTCCAACCGTGTCGTCCCCAATTATATATATACATATATACATACAGAGCGAGTCATCTCCGCGGGGAAAGCAGATTGTGACTTTATGAGAAAAGATATTTCAAAACGGTTTTCTTGGAAGATAACCACTTATTAAGAGCACCCTTCAAAATTATTTTGTATAATACAGAGTGTTCCATAACTTGGTGGCTGACCATAGTTATAGTTTTTTTTAAATTAAACAGCCTATATATTATTTCATTTTTGTATTCCCCGTATAATTCTTAGTCAAAAAAGTTATAAGATAGTATAGGCCTAAAATTTAAGGTTTTTGACTTATTACTATTTTTCTGAAAAATTGAAATTGAAATGTTTTTATAAAATCATATTTTTCGAAAATGACCTATTAAATGAACACAAGTTTTGGTAGAGTTGTTTATAATAAAAGGTCCTAATACAATTTCACATGCATATTTTATTTTTTTTGCAATTACTAATTAAATTTGCAGAAAACTGAATCCTTTTCGAATGGAACAGCCTGTATATCGGATCATTTTTGAAATGCTTACTAAAGTTTTCAACAAAAACATATAAAACGTAATTTTAAAAGTGACCATCACTGAGCTATTGTTGTTAATTTATATAATTTTGCCAACTTTACGTTTTTTATTTTAATAGTCTTTTTGTACTGAAGGAATGTCAAAGAAATTATTTATCAGCCCAAAGAGTTCCTGAGAGAAGATATCCCAAAACAGATTCTTTTAGAAGAGTAATGGATGATTTCAGTACTGGTAGTATTGCTAATTCAAAACCAAGGCAACCTATTTAAATATGTGGTTAATGATGAAAATCTATGAAGAATTCTTATAGCAACAATAGATAATCCACACGTCAGTATCCATGAAAGAAGTCGCCTGCTGTATATTGGTCAAACCACCGTTGCAATGACGATAAATTAAAATAAATATCATGTGTCATGAATACATTTAAATATTGAGTTACGCACCCATCATTTGAAAACTAGAAGAGCGTTCTAAACTATTCACTGCACTCCCATATTTGCTAAATTATATTAACACAGTTTAACATACTTCTTGGTTTCTGTTCTAGTATTCTAAATGACATTTTACCGACAACAATCGCGCTCAGTTAATCATAAAAGCACTAGCAGCTCTAAAGTGTCCTTCGCTACAGTAAACGAAATGTGACATAAGTTATGTCAATCGTAATAATCGAATAAATTAAAGATATCCAATACTAATTCATTTAACAACCGAAATTGCAACGAGGTTTAAAAAGTAATAAAGTAGGGTAAGTGATACAGTTGTTGGTCAGGAGATAGTTATTGGCCACTTGATTTATACATAATGATTTTAAGCATTTCGTTTATGTATAGAATACGTTACTTTTACCACTAGATGTTGGCAACATTGCCCTACTATAGGTCATAATTTCGTGTGTGTTTGTACATGCGCGCGCCAACTGCATATTATTATGTTATGCTGTGTGTCAGTTCATAATTTAGGTAAGTCTTACGAATTAACTAAGTAATCTCATGACGGATTTCATTACACAATCTTATATTATGTAATGATTCTTCAAATTACGGAATTTATATTTAATTAAAAATCATTGTACAGTAATGTTTTCACGTTAAAACTTGATAGGTTATAAATACCGGCAATTTGACATGCCAATAACTACGTTACAAAATTGGCGAAAAAATAGTTATTGGCCGACCGGTCAATCACTGTAATTAATTGCAAAAGTGTTTTTAATAGAGATTTTGACTTGGTGATATACAAAAACTTACTGTTACTGTGGTACAGTGGCTGGCCGGGGGCCAATAATTGTCTCAATTATAATAATAATAATAATAATAGTATTTTATTGCCCAACAGATTACAATCCAATTACAGGACAATTTACAATTTATGCACTATACAAAAGCATATACAGCAAAAAAGAAAATAAGAAAACATTAAAGAAGAGATAATAATGAAAGTAACAGTAAACGTAAAAGTAAAAGTAACAGTGCACCCAATCGCAGAGCAGATCTCAACCCCACTGCACCGAACAGTATGCAAAATCCATACGGATAGCAAAACACAGTAAAGTGATATAAAAATAACTATCGACAATAATAACCTCACACTCTGGCATTTGTTGTTACAACCACAATTAATTATTAAAGCCAGACCCAAACCGATTGCCATCAACAGACCCCCACCAGCCGACGCTAACGGAAGTGCTCCCCAGCCACGGAAACCACAGACCTAAGACACGTGAAATTAATATCACACATACCGGA
The DNA here is from genome assembly GCA_963170755.1 of Amphimallon solstitiale. NCBI lineage: Eukaryota > Metazoa > Arthropoda > Insecta > Coleoptera > Scarabaeidae > Amphimallon > Amphimallon solstitiale. The sequence continues at coordinate 89,711,121 of OY720680.1, forward strand.
TATTTGGTTAAAATTCGTGCACATGGAGAAAATGGGTGATCCAAGTAACGCATTCGTCCTAGCCTGAGGGCAGTAGAATGCATCACCCCGCCGAGACACCAATCGCGGCACAAGAAATGGAACCTGGGAGATAGCATGAATGGCTCTTCTACATTCCAAACACGCCACCCCAAAACGTGCCAGCAGCTCGGTGTGCTCACACCCACGAGGAGGATAGAAACCATCAACGCGAAGTGATAAAAATTTCAGAAACTTCCTTTGAACAGCCTCAAGAGAGAGCCTATGGGTTTCATAGACAGGATTCCAAATTAGTGAACCATATTCTAGTCTAGACCTAACCAATGCAAAATATAAGGATCTAAAAGCAGCTATATCAGAGAAGGAAGAACAATTCCTAATAATGAAGCCCAAGGCTCTTCGCGCCGACGACGTGGCCAATTACTATCGGAATTGCTTTTTCCCTAGTTATCTGCTATTGAGAAAAAGCATGCCGAAGGTGTCTGTGGGTACTCGGTACAGAAAAAAATACAAAGAAGACGACATTTACAAAGCTCTCAAAGCATTTGAAAATGGTTTGAGTTAAAGTGAAGCATCTAGAAACTATCAAATTCCACGAGCTACTCTTCAATTTCGATCAAGTGCATAATTCAGCAATAAAATTTCTCATTGACCCAAACCAGTGCTATCTTCTGAAGAAGAAACGCTGTTAGAAAACTGGATTTTAGCTTGCCACAGGAAAGATTTTCCGCCCAGAATTGAAGACGTACAAGCTTCAGTGAACATTTTCTTGATGCAACTCCGAGAGCAAATCCATTCTGAAACAATCTTCCAGGGAGGGGATGGTATGCAGCCTTTTTAAAACGCCACCAGAACATTACACTAAGTACATCCGAGGGAATAACGGCAGCTGGCTCAGTTGTATCCGAAAAGGATATTAGAAAATGGTTTTCTAACGTGGAAACCTATTTAAACGAAAAACAGTTAGCAGGTGTATTAGAAGATCCCACTAGAGTATACAATTGTGACGAAACTTGCTTCTGGCTGTGTCCTAAGAATAAGAAAGTCCTTGCTCCAAAAAAGGCGAGAAATGTGTATGAGATAGAACACCACTCTAAAAATAACATAATGTTATGTTCGCGTTTTCGGCTGCCGAAAATGTCACTTCTCCTATGGTTATCTATGCCTACATGAGATTACCATCCGATATTTTGAAATCAGTTCCAAATGAATGGGGAATTGGATACAGTGTTAACGGGTGGATAAAGAACCAGTTGTTTTACGAGTACATCTGAATTGTTTTTCATCAGCATTTAAAAAAAAAAATGGGATAAAATTTTCAATATTATATTTTAAAAGAAATATAACTATACATCATTTTATAAATTGAAGTTTTCTTTTTCTTTAGGTACAACAGCAACGAAATTGTTTTCAGTTTCTAAATAAAAGTAGGAGAATCAAAAATGTCCATCTCTTAAGTAGCCAATAATTGTATCACATACCCTGATTGTTTATAATTTTTTTTCTAAATTCTGTAATAAATATTTGTCAAGGCCGGGTAAAAAAAAAACAATATTTTGTATACAAAGTATTATTATTAATTGACTCATATATCAATTCTAGGAATCGGCAGTCAGGGGTACACTAGAGGACGTAAATGTATAATATAATTCGATATAATATTACTACCACTGCGGTAATAACACAGTCATAGTGATGATATTACTATTACTGTGGCCAATTTCGAATTACGTTATTCATTTAAGTCCAATCCTGCAACGTATCTCTGACTGCAGTGATGGTTCACCATTAGTGTTGAATAATGAATCACTAAGGATCGGCAATCAGGGGTACTTTGCAAGACGGGGGTAAATATATAATGTAATTCCATATAATATTACTACCACTGCGGTAATAACACAATCATAGTGATGATATCACTATAACTGTGCCCAATTTCCAATTACGTTGTTCATTTAAGTCCAGTCCTGCAACGTATCTCTGACTGCAGTGATGATTCATCATTAGTGTTGAATAATGAATCACTAAGGATTGGCAATCAGGGGTACTTTGCAAGACGGGGTAAATATATAATGTAATTCGATATAATATTACTACCACTGCGGTAATAACACAATCATAGTGATGATATCACTATTACAGTGCCCAATTTCGAATTACGTTGTTCATTTAAGTCCAGTCCTGCAACGTATCTCTGACTGCAGTGATGATTCACCATTAGTGTTGAATAATGAATCACTAAGGATCGGCAATCAGGGGTACTTTGCAAGACGGGGGTAAATATATAATGTAATTCGATATAATATTACTACCACTGCGGTAATAACACAATCATAGTGATGATATCACTATTACTGTGCCCAATTTCGAATTACGTTGTTCATTTAAGTCCAGTCCTGCAACGTATCTCTGACTGCAGTGATGATTCACCATTAGTGCTGAATAATGAATCACTAAGGATCGGCAATCAGGGGTACTTTGCAAGACGGGGTTAAATATATAATGTAATTCGATATAATATTACTACCACTGCGGTAGTAACACAATCATAGTGATGATATCACTATTACTGTGCCCAATTTCGAATTACGTTGTTCATTTAAGTCCAGTCCTGCAACGTATCTCTGACTGCAGTGATGATTCACCATTAGTGATGAATAATGAATCACTAAGAATTGGCAATCAGGGGTACTTCGCAAGACGGGACTTAAATCAATAATGTAATACGAAATTCGGCACAATTCAATTTCGAATTACATACAGTGAAGGTTGTTGTCGAACAGTTGATCAACTCTGATATATGTGGCATGCTATGGAGTTTAATTCAGAAAATTTTGCACATGAGAAGAGTTGTAACTAAACTTGTTTCTCACCTCGTCGCTGAAGATCAAAAAGCAGCGCCGCCTCCATCTCTGTCATAAAATGAAAAATCGGCTAGAAGAGGGCTCAGATTTTTTCCATGATTATTACTAGTGAAGAATCATTATTATGGTATTATGACTATGGTCCCGAAACCATGCAACAATCAAATCTGTCTTCTCGAAAAGTCTAACATCGAGACTATATTCATTTGTTTCTTTTAGGTCAGAGTTGTTGTACACCCAGAATTTGTACTTCCATGCCAAACAGTTAACCAACACTTGTGCATAGAGGAATTTAAAAGGTAGTGAAAGAGCATCAGAAAGATCTTTGGGGCACAGAAGATCGGTTCTTCCGTCATGACACCGCTTACACCGCGTAGTCTGTGAAGTAATTTTTGAACAAGAACAGAATGACTCCCCCACCTTTACTTTTGGGCAAGTCTTCGTGTATGTACTACTTTCATTCGTGTTGTCAACAATATCGGTAAAAAGATTAAAGAACATCCCATTAAGTGAATTCGAACTGTTTCAAACAATGGAAAAAACGATTAGACAAATGAATACTGGTCAATGGAGACTACGTTCAATGTGATCATAATGGTGTCAAAATACTAAAAAAGAAGTTATTAAGGAAGTCTCGTTTTCTTTGGGTAGGCCTTCTTGTTTGTACTACTTTCATTCGTGCCTCAATTGTCCATTTTTTTATTTGTATTTAAAAATTTTATTCTTCATAACAAAAAAACATATTCCTGTTTTAAATTTTTCGAAAAGTATTACGCTGGAGTATTTGCTACGGAGAGAGTCTCAAAACGATTATTTTATTATTGATTTCTGTATAACTAACTGACTCTTCTCCCATTATTTCATAATTCCTGATTAAGGACTGGTGGTGTCTTAAGATTATTTTCTTTAAAACGTGAGAGTTTATTTTATTTCAGGTTTACTCTTAAGTTAAGAGCCTGATAATACTGTCAAATAATCCATGCATAATCTTAACATTAAAAGACCATTTACTCATCCTGAACAGGTCTTAGCGCCAAAGTTACTTTTCCTCAATTTATAATTCCAGACAAACGAGACTGCGAGAGACATTGTAATTATACCCACCCTTTTACATCGACATCGGGGAGGATGAGACAGAGAGAGTGTACAAGGCGAGACAGCCCCGCAAACTGACGGATTTCGAAACCGCAAAATGTAGATAAAGCAATGAATTATTCATTAAAAGAGCCCCGAACCATTTGGTGGCACTTAATTTGTTACGCAAATATACAAAGTCGATCATTTGAAGTTTCCATTTCAGGGCAGTGTAAATATTTTTACTTGTTTTACGAAACTTGGACTGGTCCTCGCCTACGTCTACGATAAACAGACCGATCTTCGCCTGAAGTTGGTATATTTGCATCCGTCTGCACTTCATGCATGTACATTTCTCGAACGAAGCAATATATTCGAAAATTTGATGTGAAGCAGTCAACGTAATGCTGACACATGACTTTTGAGAATATTCTTTGCAGTTACATCGTTATGCATGTCAGTCGTATACAAGCTAAATTGGATTTGTCCGTGAAATGAGGATAAATTGGTATTATTTCGATTCAGAGTACGAATTTCAAAACTATATATTGCGATATGTATTATAAAAATTCAAACTGAAGAGACTGTAACGACAATCTAATAAATATTCGGAGATAAAAATTCAGATTATCTATTTTTTCGTCTTTTTATATTGAAGACCCCCTTCCCCCTCCCCTCTCCATAAACTAATTTGAGATCGGGAAACATAGTTGGAAATCGCAAGTCTAAGTAAATAAAATCACTTTTTTTTATGCTGGAGAGGGGTATTCTGAATGCTTATGTTTGTCTGTAGTAGCTTATGCTCTCACTGAGTCTAGGGTGTTTGTTTGTACGACATGTAATCTTTGGGATCCAAGTTAGCGAGTGAGATAATGTTTGATTATTATGCTCCTCTATGCGCTTGTAGAAAGTGGCGTCAATATATTGGTCAGCGAAGAGCCATCCTGAGTAAAACGTTTTGTACTATTTTTAGTCATCACAGGTCTAGCGATTTGTGTGTATATTCGTAGTTTTGTTCTTTGGAGACAGAGTGCTGGGACCATAAGCGTCCTCTTGTGATTTTTGCTTTTTTTAGATACTCCTGATGTGGAGGGAGAAGATAAGACGTCTCTCGAGGATGGTTCCAAAATATTTCTCGTACAGTATCAATGGTATGACCTATGCCTGTGAGAATATCTCGGCCACAGCTGCCATGCAAAAGCAACGCGTCAGGGAGATGTGGTCTATCGATAACTAAGTTATGATATTTTAAATCACTGCAGATATAAGTATGCATAGGCATAGGCATAGGTCATGATATTACGGGAGATTTAGAGATCATTTGGCATTTCCGCACACCAAGTTCGCACGCTAAAGAGATCTATTCAGATCGAAACACGTGTCCGTGCGTTGGTAGCTGGAATGCCGGACTCCAGGGCAGAGTGTGCATCAATTTTATGCAGGCATATATGAATTTTAAAATATATATTGTAACGTTTTCGGGTTCCAATAAACAACTCGTGCAATTATTTATTTAAAACAGTCTGTATATTTATATACTTAAAATTATATAACAATATAAAAATATAAAAACTAACGTAACACACTTAAACTACAATTAATAAATTAAAATTAACACTTGTATTTTTTTGTACTACTACTAATATGTCCGTATTTATTTATATCACACTATTTATATAAGACGGCACTACTTAAAGAACTATTTATTTGGCTACCACAGCCGAGAGATTTATGGTCTTTTTTGTGCGTGTGACAATTTCGTTTTTATCGCGCCGAGAGATCTGATTCTTTTATTTAATGTAACTCATTTCGTCTGCTGGTTTCGTTACAATATGTATGTATTTATTTTCTTATCTGTTGGAGATTTTTCCACGTACTCTTTTATCATTGAAATTCGCCATGTATGGCATAAAACTAAGAACTTGTTTATGGTTAGCTGTAGGTTTCTTGTGACGATTTTGCGACTGATAAATGTGCTAAAATTTTCGAATTATCCGCATAAGTAACGAGAAAGGTGTTGTACATTTTCGGAATATCGTCAATGAAGATAGCATAGAGATGAGGTTGAAAGTATAGAGCCTTTTAGGGCGCCTGGTATGAGTATTCTTGGAGAAGTTGAATTTTATATTTTTAGGAAGAAGGTTCCGCATTGTAAATACAAATGTATTATGCCGACTAAATATATTGGATATTGTTGGCAAACATTTTGTAAGTTAATGCTTGGTGCCACAAACTGGTAATTTATGTATTGGTGTTATACCAATGCCACCGAAACATGACAAAACGTCACGATCCGACTGCTGAATATTGTGTCCGTAACGTTTCGTTCTCCCGTTGAATTACGCTACGGATATCCAAATGTTATTTCACCAGTGACACTTCTAAAACGATATTAGTGGTGATCAATGCTACTGTGTAACATCAGAGAGTGAATATCTGCTCCTGAATATATCGCTCATACCTATTATCTTCTGAAGTTATTAACCCATAAGCAATATAGGCAAGTGTAAAAATGTCTTTCTTCAAGTCGATTCTATAGAGGATTGTGAGCTTAATTGGCAAATTATGTAAACGTGAGTTACGAGTTTGAATATTATCTCATGTGAAAAAACATATGCACCTACCTATTAATATTTCGCCTGAATTAATAGTGAATAGGAATATTAGAATAGGAAATTAGTCGTTTTTAAAGTGGTATATTTGGTATGCCACGTACTTCTAAAGCAATTATATAAATAACTTCAAAAGTGACACCTAAAGAGCAGCTAAAAATTTGCATGCATAATTAAGAGTTTTCAGTACGAATGTAATACTAAAGCGGAAGTTCGGAGAACAAAACAATTCCTAATTTGCAAACTTTACACAGGGATATATATACAATGGAGTGTGTCACTGTCAAATCGTACCATGTTTCAGATGTTGCCGCTTTTATAGCTGCACCAGACATATTATAATTAATTTGTGAGTGTAAATAAATATCTTCCGTATTACTTTGAAAACTATCTAAATAAATACGAAATTTTAAGATAATTTTTTTTGTGGGCGTGTCTAACTGAATTAGCAATTTGCAACGCTGCGAATGCTCATTTACTACTATCAACTTAATTCTAATAAATATGTCGTAATTCATACCATTTCCACACGTTATACTTATAAAGTGTTATTGTTGGTTTTAATTAAGCTGGCTAGACATGTTTTTCAAATATAAAAACGTGCTTCTCTGTTTACAGAAATGTTTTTTTTTAATAATTATTCACGTACTACGTTTATGTTATCATGCCAAATTATAATAAAATAATGAGGTGTGGCCACCACACAACTTTCTTATACGTATGAGAATTTCAAATTATAGAATTTTAACAATTTTTTTATATAAAACTTATTCAAAACTCTATTATAAATTCTTCTATTCTCTTAATAAATCCCTACAGAATGCATACTTTGCGAGATATTCGAAAGAAAGTACTCCTCGTTAAGAGTAAAAGTGCTACTTCCGGTCCGAATATTGAAATTCCATTTACACAAAAAATATTCCAAATCCAACTCTAAATACTATTGTACTTTTGATAAATACGAGGGCGTATTTTTATGTTATCTACCTAGCCATGAAACAAAAGAGTGACGATGTCAAACAAATTATTGAAAAATTGCTGTCACTGTTAGACGTACATGTGCTAAATTGTGTTTAGTTTATGCTGGGTATAGAGATTTGAGACGGTCCATTTCTCGATTAAATGAGTGAAACTAAAGTTGAACATCGCAGCGTAATAAAGTTCCTGACAAAGGAAGGCAATGGTTCAAAAGCAATTCATGAAAGAATGGTTGCTGTATATGGGGAAGATACACCATCTTATTTCCAAGTAAAATATTGGTCTAAACTGTTTCGATGGGGCCGAGAGTCAATCAATGATGACCCAAAGTCCGGACGACCCGTTGAAGCTCGAAGTGAAAACATTGTGCGAAAAGTCAAAAATGTGGTACTGAAAGATCGGCGTGTAAAGATCTCTGTCATTGCCAATGAAGTCTGTATATCCGAAACAAGTGTTCTCAAAATTTTGAATGACGATTTGGGTATGAGGAAAGTGTCTGCACGGTGGACACCCAGATTGCTTACACCTGAACAAAAACTGTGCAGAAAAGAAGTTTCTCAAGAAAATTTGGTCAAGTTGGAGAGGGACAAAACATTTTTATCTCGAATTATTACCGGGGATTAGACTTGGGTATATTACTGGGACCCTCCTACTCAACAAGAATCCATGCAGTGGGTTCATAAGGGCTCACCGCCACCAAAAAAGGCCAAGTCACAATTTTCTGGAGAAAAACTGATGGCAACTGTTTTCTGGGATGCTGAAGGAGTTCTGCTTATTGAATATATGCCGATAGGGTCTACCATAAATGGAGAGGCTTACTGAAACACAATTAAAAATTTAAAAACTGCTCTGGAGGAAAAACGCCCGCATTCTTATCAACAAAAAAACTTGTTGCACGATAATTGTCGGGTTCATAAGGCAAACAAAGTTCAGCAGATAATCAATGACCGTGGGTTTATAGAGTTAGGGCATTCACCTTATATGCCCGACCTAGCTCCGTCAGACTTCCTCTTATTCAAAAATTTTAAAAAGCATCTCAGAGGAAAGCGTTTTGCTTCTGATGAAGAACTCAAAGAAGCTGTTGAAGAATATTTTGTGGAGTTATCGAAGCAATTTTTTTCTGAGGGTATGGGGCAACTGGAAAAAAGATGGAATAAGTGTATTAGTGTTGAAGGGAGTTATATAGATAAATAAAAAAAAATTGTTCTCTTATGTGCTTTTTTTCATGGCTAGGTAGATAACATAAAAATACGCCCTCGTATATACAAAATGCATAATTTACGACATATTTGCAAAAAATCGCTATTCGGTACGAGTAAAAGTGTTAGTTCCGGTCCGAATTTTGATTTTTTTTTATACAAAAAGTATTGAAAATTAAGTTTTAAATACTTTTATACTCGTAACGTACCTACCTGTCTAAAAAGCATGACATGCAAAATATTTGCAAAAAACTGATTTTAGATAAGAGTAAAAGACCTACTTCCGGTAGGAATTTCGAAACACTTTTTTAATAAAATTGTCCTCAATTTTAATTTTAAGTACATATGAACTGTTTATAAACTTGTTTAAACTTAGCAGATGACGAAGTATTGGTAAAATTCGATTTTTTCACTGAAGTAAACTACTACTTCCGGGCTGCTGATTTTACTGAAAATCTAATCAGATCTCAAGAGGGAGATTATACTAGTAAATCCAGAATTTGGAATTGATAGCTATAGCAGTTTTACCGCTATCGTGGTCACACACAGACAGACAAACGCACACACAGAGAGAGACATTTTTTAAAAACCACTTTTTCGGTATCACGGGACTTCACAACGTGATCGTCTGCAAAAATCTCGTGGTCGAAAATTTTCATCATCAAAATACTTCCTTATACTACGTATAAGAAAGTAAAACGTAATTTTGAGGCGCTTACTATTTTAGCCTTAATAAATAATATAATGAAACATAATGCGAGTATGGCAGAAAAGTAATGAAACTAATTTTTTTAAAATAATAATTTTATTATTATATGTTAATGCTATCTTCTTCAAAATAATTTCAATACGCAGAGGAGTTGTTTTCTCTCTTGATAACAGTACTAAAAACTTTTAACTTGAATCGTGTTCATGACCAATACCAAAATTACTTCTTTCCAAATGGGTTTTAACCTTGGTGACCAAAAAAGTCACATAAACTCAGATCAGATTAATAGAGGGCTGGGGCGCCACAGGAATCCTGTTAGAGGGCTGTGTGGCGGCGGGAGGGGTTCCTAAGAGACGTTCTTTTGCCACGGCTTCTTGGACCTACAAAAATGCGTTGCTCCATAGACTAGTTACAATTTTTCTTAAGTAAAACTTGCGAATTTAAGAACCTTGGCACAGAATTTCTTTGCACACCGTTGCTCTAAATGTCGCTATTCTATTTTCAAAAACGTTGTACAAAAACACAACCTTACTTATTTTTTACGTTGTTTCAGCACGATATTGAAATTTTAACTCAGGGTCTACAATGGACTGGCCTACAAGTGATGTGTTGGGGAAGCCCACAGTGTTGTCAGATCACTCTTAGTACTGCCAGTCTTATAACTTTTCTGTCTCACCTCGTATACATAGCAATAAATGTTCTTGTATTCACTTTTAAGACTTCTAGATGTTGACACTTCTAGTGAACTTGCCATATTCACATATTCACAGTGTAGTTAAATAAATTTGCATGCCAAAGAAACTGCTAATATGGAAGTATTGAATTTTAATAGCAGAGGACCAAATCCTAAAACTTTCACGACTAACATTACGTGCACTCCTACAACTTTAGTTTGAATATCACATATAAATTATTGCTCAGAACTTTAATTACCCATTTCTATAACTCTATCGGGGAAAGATAATAAATTTCGTGAAATAAGGAGAACACATTTCACCATTGAGAGGCAATCAACCACAAATATACTGACTATATAGTAGCAACGAACTGATAATTTATTGTGAAATCGATTGCGACATCTGAAAGCGTCGACAAATGACTACTATTCTGTGCAAGTACATTTTTAATTTAGTGAACACACAACAACTTAAAATACCCCAACCAAACAAACATTCAATTAAAATCAACTGGTTACTATACAGGGTGTCCCACCGGGAACCAAATCGATCTATATATGGAAAACCACACATAGGAAAATTTTTAAAATTTGGGGGCATGCGAAAGTCGATGGGGGCAACTCGGCTAAAATATTTTCAAGATGGCGGCACTTCCGGTTATACAGGAAGTAGATGACAACTTTCTTATTTCAAATGGAACACCCTGTGTATTATTGCATTTTTGGAATCTACACAAGATTCTAGGCTAATTTTATGTATCACGTCCTATACCTAAGTCTAACTGTTTTTGACTTATTTAATTTTTTACGTGAAAAATGACGTTTGCAGCATCTAAAATAATTAATATTTAATTAATAAGGAAGCCCTTATTATTCAATTTGGACTAGAGTCCTTGTTGAGAAAGACCTACTGAAATAGTTTTTTTATAATATTTTGAAAACTTTTAGTACAGGGTGTTTAAAAAATATGATTAAAAAGAAATTGAAAAAAATGCCAAAAATCAATTTTTTCAAATGGAAACCCCCAATTTTTATAATTTTATTTAATTTAGCATTAAAAAATAGTGTAAGTTTGTGTAAGGTTATCTATGCAAAAAATTTTTAGTTTTCGAAATATTGCCAATTTAATATTTCTATTCGGAAATTTTGCTGCGTGAATTTTAAATTCAGTTTCTCTTAGTTGGCTTTGGCGGCATTGACAATCAAATGCTAAAGAAATGTATGACGCTGTCATTATTTGAGAAGTATTATTAATTATTATACCAGGGCGCTTAAATTACACAAACGAAGATTATTTAAACCTAATTATTATTTATGGAGAATGTAACAAAGTTATATCAAGAACATGTGACACATTTTCTATTCGATATCCGCAAAAACAGAAGCCATCACAATGTACCGTTAAACAAATTATAGAAAATTTCAAGAACTTTGGATCCGTCAAAGCAATGGTGCAAAGAAATAAACCTCTCGTTAATAATGAAAATATCGAAATTGCTATTTTGGGATATTTCGTCGCTAATCCAACAATGTCTGTAAGACAAGCTGCATTGGAGTCAGGATTATCAAAGTCAACAGTTCACAGAATATTATTATTGTTTAATTTAAAGAGAACAGCATAATTATTTTTTCAATAAATGTTCAAACTGACGTCCTTGAACTTCCAGACACTTTTGGCATCTAAGCAACAGTTGTTCATGAGTCGCTTTCCTTATTGACTCGGGTGTTAAACTTGCAAATTCATGCCTCACGCGCTGCATACAATCTTCCATGGTTGTTATGGGAGTGTTATACACTCGATTTTTGATTGTACCCCAAATAAAAAATTTTTTTGCATAGATAACCTTACACAAACTTACACTATTTTTTAATGCTAAATTAAATAAAATTATAAAAATTGGGGGTTTCCATTTGAAAAAATTGATTTTTGGCATTTTTTTCAATTTCATTTTTAATCATATTTTTTAAACACCCTGTACTAAAAGTTTTCAAAATATTATAAAAAAACTATTTCAGTAGGTCTTTCTCAACAAGGACTCTAGTCCAAATTGAATAATAAGGGCTTCCTTATGGGAAAAAATATTAATTATTTTAGATGCTGCAAACGTCATTTTTCACGTAAAAAATTAAATAAGTCAAAAACAGTTAGACTTAGGTATAGGACGTGATACATAAAATTAGCCTAGCATCTTGTGTAGATTCCAAAAATGCAATAATACACAGGGTGTTCCATTTGAAATAAGAAAGTTGACATCTACTTCCTGTATAACCGGAAGTGCCGCCATCTTGAAAATATTTTAGCCGAGTTGCCCCCATCGACTTTCGCACGCCCCCAAATTTTAAAAATTTTCCTATGTGTGGTTTTCCATATATAGATCGATTTGGTTCCCGGTGGGACACCCTGTATAATGAACCATACTTACATAATTATAAGGAAAAAAAAGATCAAATTATGCTAATTTTGGTTTTACTGCTAAATGAAATTTGTTAGTATATTTATTTTAGAATTTCATGTTGTATACTTCAGAAGACAAGAATAAAATGGTCGAAACGTCTGAATATGTTTTTTCATTGTTATGTTCATTTTAATCATTGACAGTTAATGTAATTAACAAGGCTGTTAATGTCAAGATCTATTTATGCTTTTATTATTACAAACGGCCAAGAAACATGACCATTTTCTATCCCCCTATATGGGTAATTTTCTTAATGGCTACTGATACTAATAAGATACAGGATCAGTTAAATTAGCACAGTTGCTCAGAAAGTTGAGTAGTATTTGATAGTATTCGCAGATTTGTTATTTATTTTCATCTATTACATTATTATACACCTTATTCCTTGGCTACACCGTACTGATGACGACCAATTAATCAGAAACACGTGTCTACGGTTGCACTACAGCGGAATTTATCCAATATTCTCTTTTTCTTCTTTTATTTTATGTATCCGCGATAATTCCTTTATTGATTATATAGTCATGGAAAATAGTGTTTAATTCCGCTGTAGAGCAACCGTAGACACGTGTTTCTGACTCCTTGGTCGTCGTCAGTACGGTGTCGCCATGAATAAGGTGGGATAACCTTGGAGATGTAATCATATATATATATATATATATATAGGAAAATGTATTCTTCATCTGACAGGATATATATCCTGTCAGATGTTTGAAGTGTTAACATGTAGTTTGTAAATTTTTAGAGGTCCTTCTAGGAAGTTCCTTAAAAATTTCAGTTTTTTATTATTTTAGTAATGTGACTGTAAAACGTTTAACTGTAGTTTTTAAATTCTTAAATAATGTCAATTTAATTCATCCATCCACAAAAAGTGATGTTTTCTAGTTATGTGCACGTGTTTCTCTCGATAAGTTCGCAGTTTTGGCCCTGAAGAAGTATTAGATTATAATACGAAATATTGGCAAAAAATAAAGAACTTCACATAAAGTTATATCTTTTGATGCTGGATCCCCCCTAAGAATACATTTTTCTTGACCTTGACAGCAGAGACTCCTTTCCATTTTATATATATATATATATATATATATATATATATATATTGGCAGTAACGGCAATATAATTAGTAAATAATAAGAAAATGACAACTTGGCTGTCATCTAAAAAATTAAAATGGCAAACATAGAAAGAATGTAAAATGAAATATGTATAAATAAAAATATAAACAAATAAGCATAAGACAGCCGGTATTACTTATGCAGTCCCACCAAAAAGTTTATGTCTACCCATTTAACGCAACTACACAAATAATAACGACGCAAACTGTGTAATTAAGAATTACACACAGAGAGTTCGTCTGGTTTCCAACCTATTATGAAAGCACGGTACGCCGCAGTGATTATTAAAATTTCTAGGAATTAAGTGTCAGGAACATAATTTACCTCTTTTATACATAATGTAAAACATGATATCGAACAATATTGCAACTACAATTAATGGAGACTGCAAGTACGGGTTATTCAGCTTGATTAAAATTCGATATTTCATTTGCAGTATGTTATCGTTATGTTGGGTTCGGAAATTTCAAACCGCAACTTGTGCAGAGCACACCATTATAAAGTATAAACTGGCATTACATAAATTGTACACGTTCTAGGATGTGGATGGCAAAAATAATATTTTTTAGAAGAAGTATGTATATAATTTTTCAAAAATAATGATATTGTGAAATTGAATAAGTTTATTAATAATAAATGTGTTTTTGACACCCAATTAATTTGTATTGTTCTAATAGTTAACGCCCTACTATATGTTTTGTAAAATAATGATTATCTGTGCTGAAAGTTAAAATAATTGGTGGGGCACTATGCGACTTTCTTATAAACATGTACAGCACAAAATTTTTAAAAAATTGATTAAAGATTGTTAAATTAATTTTAGAAGTATGTATTTGCAGTATTCATAAATACCATAGGCTAAATAATTTGAGAAATAATCGCAAAAAATGTTTTTAAAAGTAGTGTGCTGGTCCACATTTTGTAACGCTGCTTTTTGGCAAAATGTAATTCTTGCAGTCCTAGCCTTGAACATTGTTTTATACAACTATTATTTCAAATAGGGATCTAAATTTTTGCATACTCATAAGAAATCAGCTTAGAATATCTATTTTAAGAAAGTTATTTTTCGTTTCAAGTAAAACTTTTACTTCTGATCCGACTTTTGTCAATCTTTTCATACAAAAGTTGTTCCAAGCTGTCATTTGAATGCTTTTGTTGTTACGGCTTAAAAACACGCTCTGTATATATGTAAATTTTTCTTAATAGTTAATTGCCGCTGCAACGCTCTTGAACGATATCCAGGTCGTTTTCTTTATCAATTTAATTCTTAAATGAATACAAATTTTTATTCGATACATTTTGGCATGCAATGTTGACCGCAATGAATGTATGCGTTTGGAAATAAATAATAAGTCTTGTTTGTGTAAGATTTTAGTTTGTTTTCTGAATTTTAATACATGTACATTTCAAACGCTTCTATCGAAAGACGGCTATCATCACTAGAATAATATCTTAACACTTTCTATTAGTCGACGGTGGCAAACAGTTGATTTGTTGGGATAATCAAAACGTCTAGTGCTATCAGAAAATTCCGGTAGTAATTTAGTGTTTATGTCACCGTTAGCGTTAAAACGACCTGGATCGAAGTATTAGCTACAGGCAAATCACGTTGTAAAACAAACGAACTGTTTTTGGTCTGCTGGAAGTTTTGGGTTTATTTCCCGACCGGTGTCTTGTTTCATACGTGCACCAGGACACGATTACGTTGTTGTATCCATCTTCGAGATAGTAGTAGTAGATTATTCCCGAAAACAGGCAATCTATACAGTTGGAGTTTATATCAACCTTCTCCGACTTGATCAGATATTTTCTTTGCAATTCTTAAATTTAATTATAATTATTTCAAGATGGCGACACCATGGTATTGGTGTGTGGTCGATATAAAGTTGTCCGGTAATTGGCTTTGTTTTTCTTTTGAAGATAATTGCTTGTGTTTTTCGGCGTTGATAGCGATTCTCCATGTGTGGCACCATTTTATGATGGAATCTAGTGTTTCTTGCAGGAGTTTGAGGGCTTTATTGGGTTAGGGTGATTGTGTTAAGGTGGCTGTATCATCTGCGTAGGTGGCTAAGATTGCTTTTTCGGGTTTTGGAATATCTGAAGTGAAGATTGCATATAAATGGGGGAGAGTGCTGATCCCTGGGGGACTCCAGCCGTAAGTATTTTTGTTAAGGATAATGTGCTGTTTATTTTGATTTTGAAGTTTCTTCTATGGAGGTAATTGTGTATGATTCTAATAAGCTGATTGGGATAACCGAATGATTTAAGTTTGTAGATTAGGCCCTGATGCCACACTCTGTCGAACGCTCGGGAGATATCCAGGAAGGTTGCCGTAGAGGTCGTGTTATTATTAAAACCTTCTAAGATTTTTTCGGATATTCTTGCAAGCTGTGTTGTGGTTGAATGGTTCTTGCGGAAGCCATGCTGTTCCATAGGTATAATGTTGTTTTCGGTGGTGGAATTGTCTAATAGTTGAAGTTTCACCGTCTCAAGCTGCAAATAACAGTTTATCTTATCTAGCCGTTGGATCAGTTTTAATCCCTGATCTGCCGCTATTTCTCTTCATACGTGCTTTAAGTTTTATTGTAATTTAACATTGCGAATAGTACACGAACAAGTCTCGTTTATATGGTTTTTGAAACGATTTGGCAAGCTTAGTATCTGCCAGTATATAATAATAATAATAATAATAATAATAATATGCTTTATTTCAGTTCTCGCTACAATGTATAATATCACAAACATTAGATATATCTGTAGAACTAAACATCACAGGGTGATAGTTCAAGGTTAGATATTAACTTCTACTATCACCCTGAAACACAAAGAAAATCTACCAATAAAAAAATAATAATGTTTTTGCTTAATCCTAACTTAAAATAACTCAATATGATGCGCAATAAGAAAACCAAAATAAAATTAAAACATACATATCGTATCCAAAACCTATACATTTGTAAAATCTGATCAATATTCATCCAGAATAGAAAAAGAGAGAAGAAGAAGAAAAATAAATGAAACATAAATTATCGGAAGATTACTAACTTATCCTATATATCAAATAGGTATGCGCGATATCGAGCGTCAAATGTACTAAATGAGCTATCCCTGATGTCCACCGGTATTAAACTGTACACTCTGGCAACCTGACACGAAAAGCCATGTTCACACAACGCTGTTCTACGCGCGGGCGGCGAAATGGCACCTCGAGAAAATCTCAAGTTTAAGTGGTGCACATCTGTGCGAAATGATATTAGTTTGTAAAGATATGCAGGTTGCTTGGTATTAACTAATGCATAATACAACTTGGAAGATTGCAAGAGTCTGCGGTTAAGCATATTGAGCCATTTTAATTCAGATAGTTTGTGCGAGACTCTGTCAAATTTGCGTATTCCAAATATTATTCTTAGACAAGATTTCTGGACCAGCTGTATTATTCAAGTCTTGTGTTAAGCGTGGTCCATACACTGGAGCACAGTAGAAAAATTGTGAAAGCACAAGTGCCTCACATAACAAAGGCCTCATAAATGTAGACAAGTAGTGTCTGTGACGATAAATGAACTTTATGTTAGCATAAGCTTTCTGTATGTAGTGTTTTTTTTTATGTATTATATCTAAATGAGTTGTCCAAAAACAATCCCAGACTTTTAGCTTCGTCTTTGACTGGTATAATGTCATTGAATATCTGCAGCCTAACATCCGTCTTCAATTTATCAATCTGATATTTACTACCGAAGATCAATGTAACAGACTTAGCAGGATTTATCAATAATGAGTGCTGACGAGCAAATCTAGCAATGTTATCTAGATCCTCATTGATGTCCCGTATAGCTTGTCTGCACTCACTAAAGTCAAAGGAATGGTGTGTTTGGGTATCATCCGCGTACATATGCATACTACAGTTACTCACACACAGATACATGCCTGATGTATACAATGTAAATAGAAGGGGTCCCAGTATAGAACCCTGTGGGATGCCTCGTTCTATGCTTTTGCAAGAGGAAGAATTACCATTAAGACATACGCACTGTACGCGTCCGGTCAAATAATTTTCCATAAATACGAGAGCAGATCCAGACAGTCCGGAGAAACTAAGTACAGCTAAGAGAGTTTTATGACAGACTGTATCGAACGCTTTACTGAAATCTAAAAGTGTTAAGATAGTAATCATATTCCTGTCTCTAGTATTGATGATGTCTTCTATTACTTTTAGCAGTGTAGTGGTGCAACTATGCCCTTTTCGGAACCCAGACTGATTTGTGGGCAAAATACCAGCGGTAGCGAAGTATCAACCCAACTGTTCATTGATGACCTTTTCCAGTAATTTTGAGCACACTGGTGAGATACTTATCGGTCGCAAATCTTTGCACTCATTAACCGGTCTTGTCTTGGCCACCGGAACAACATCAGCTTTCTTCCAAGAAGTTGGAAACACGTTCGTGGTTATACACAGAAGTTGATAACATGAGTCAGGTATGGCAATATAGCAGGACATCACAGCCCCAGAATTTCGATATTCAGACCATCATGACCCACGGCAGTCGTCCTGATTCCTTTAATATATTTGAAAATTGTAGACTCATCCACAGTCTGGAATTTGAAATCCAAACCGTTCGTTGTGCATCTTATTCGTTTTGTAATAGTTTAGCAAATCAGTGTTATCAATATCCACTGTCGGGGACCCGATGGTAAAGAAATTATTAATTTATTCAGCATGTTGTAAATATGTAAATATTATAAATTAAAGCCCTTCTAGTATTTACTTTGCTGGAAAATTTGGTTTTAAATTTTACATACCTTTATTGAGTATTACGTAGATTTAAAGTTTGTTTCTACATAAGTATCATCGAATTTTGTTAGTAACTAATGTTAAAAGTGAGCTTTGATTAAAGGTTCCGTCAATTCTTCTATTAATTTTTGTACTTTGGTCTCAACTATTCAGCCATTATTTTTAGCACATTCATTTATATTTATTTTCTTGTAGGGTATAAAATTTTCCTCTATTTACATCTCTTAACTTTATATACTGGGTATGTCATTAATGTTTAGTTAATGAAGACGGTTTTTTAAATTTTTCTTTAATACCTCCCTGTAGGTATATTGAATATACAGAGTGTGTCACCTACGAAGTTACCCTTAATTAAGCTACGTAATCTCTGGACTGGCTTTTGTTTTAATAGGGCTTATCTGAGTGGAATAATCTGAAACACACCTGCTGAGGTCAGTTTATTTTTTGTAATCTCCATACTCATTGTTTTTTTTTTAAAGAATTGCTAACCTTTATTATTTTTGTTATACTTGCTTCAGTAAACACTTAATTTTCATAATTCAATTAAATCGTTTCAAAATATTTCATTATATGTATTTAATTATTCCTTTAATCATATGCTTTAGTGAATCATCTAATTTTTCTTCAAACAATTTGTCATCTTTGTTTTTGAGTTACTTTTGATAGATTCTTGGAAACTACTTGATTTCACTAGCTTTGGTAACTATTTATTCTTGCTATATATCACCTTTGTTATATATAAATACACATGGTGATTAGATTCATTATTAATGTTTAAATTTATACCGCATGTGTCAAATTTCATTAGCTATAGGGATTCAATGTTTGCGTGCGATTTATACGTATACAAATAATATATGGCAACGTGTGTCACCCCTACTCTCCGTCACCAATCCCGGCAACAATCGACATTACAACGATTTCCTTCGATCTCCCCACCAGATTTTACATTCAAGTAGTAGTAGGGATGCCATGTTGTCACGTATAGCATGAATTAATCGACTATGGCTAATGAAAATTGACACATGCTGTATACCGATAGGTCCAGCTCGGAACGGGCCATACATAGGCAACAATATATGTATGGACGTAATGCTATGTGTGCTGACTATGGCCCGTTCCGAGCTGGACCTATCGGTATATTTGGTGGTTAGTTAATAAACCACAGTTCTTTTTTGAACATTTAAGTTTTTTTTTTTGATCTACTCGGGTTGATTTCGTTTGTGTATTGACACCATAAAGTGTTGGACTTCTGACCTTACGTCTCTATCTTTTAAACAACCAGTAGTCTCAAACGCATTTGATACACCATAACGTATGAATGACGCAAATTATTCCACCTGTTTTGAAATCCCGACCACCTACAATTGAACCGGCGGCGGTCTGGTATTCTTTATAAATGTTAATGATACAGAAAATGTCAGATGTTTGTTGTTATTTTATAGTAATTTATTTCAGAAATTAGTCATTTTTTCAGAATATTTTTAAAAGCTCATACTTGCAATGCGATATAGGCAGTTTTAGCCGTTTGAAAGCGATCGTGCCAACAGGAACTACAAATACAACCTTTTTCGTAATCAACGATGCCTGAAACGTGGATATTTGCAAAAATCTGTCAATGTTACTACAAACAAAGAAATTAAAAAACAAATAATAATTAAGGATATGTACCGCACCCTATTAGAATAGTAAACTCTACAATAAAGCCATGTACAAATTGAATATGAACAATAACATGAAAATAGTTGTCTGAAATGTTTCTCTGATTATAAACCTCCCTTAGTATTAATTGATACTCTTTTTACTTTATTAATTTACCTTTTGCAGTTTTATTTCATTTGCATTCAAGATTATCAAGTAAGTGAAAATTCTACAAACCACAATAAACAACATTTTGTTTTATGTGTTATTTATTTTCATTGCTGTTATTAACTTATGAATACATAATAGCCTGAAACTTCGCATGCATACGTTATACATATTTGAAAAATGTCTTTAAAATTATTTCTTACTAACCCAATAGTTTAGAGAAGATCTTCTTTTTTTCTCTTAGTTAATAATCAAAATTCGACCATTTAACTTTGCTCCATTTCGATGAATGCCAGGCTTTTACATTACAACCATTTCGATCCATATAGTTCAAGTTTTTGTGCAAATACGTTTCCATCTGACCATCACCATCCCATTCTACGTTCAGGGGATGCATTGAGTTACACGGCAAACATCAGAAGTTCTCGTTTGCCGTTGGACGCCGACGCTTTAAAGACAAATAGCAAACAGGCTCGTCGTAAGAGGGCAAGGTCCTAGCGTGTTGTGTAGTTTGTGTATGTGGTCCAACAAAAGCCATAAGAGACGGAGGTTGGTGGGTGGCAGGTTGAGGGATCATTTATATATAACGGACGAATCCCAATCTTTACCCAGAAAGAACCCCAACGAAATAGTTACGACTACAACTACTGAACAAATACGTGGAACAATGAAATTTCTAGCGTTTAAGTTAAGAGTGAATGTTTCGCATTTTAGTACTGTTTCGGGCATTGTAACAGGTTTAAACATTTTTGGGAGGAAAATATTTGAAATTACTATATGTTTCCCATACTCCAGTTTGTAAATTGTTTATTACAAGGAATATTTCAATTTGCGTGTTCGGTGAATACAGAAAATACTAGATATGCAGCACGTTAATAGTTTCATATTCAATCTACTGCGACATATTTTACTGTATTATAATTATTAATATCTACACAGGTTTGCTATATTAATCATACAATATTGTGCATCTAATTTATGATAAAATATGTTTTAATAATTAAAAAACTCACTCAACAGTTCAAAATATCTATATTCGAAATAGACAACAATACTTCATCTTAATAACAACGTATTGTAATTAATATATAAAATTTACAATTTACTCTTCAAAGAGTTTAAAAAGTATCATAGTATACAATCAACAGATTATTTATTTATTCTAAATAATCTATCCCGGGATATTTCTTGAAAAAATTCGAATGTACTGTGCGCAGTGTAAGCAGTAGTTACTGTTGGAGTTATCCAAACTATATTTTATTATGTGAAATAAAACAAACAAATGTTTATGATTTACACTGTATTTATTTAATGTTTAATAACAACAACGACAGCTGTTTCGCTACACTGTAGCTTCTTCAGATTGACATATAATAACTACCTACATACACTTAAACTCTTATATATAGTTTTCTGTTATTAGGAATTCTTAGAACTAATATATCAAGAACAATTTCTTGTCTAAAAGTGTCGGGTCTATACAAAAAGTACATGTACCTAAATATATTGCTAACAGATGTGTGTGAAATTAGCGAAACTGTATTACTGACTGAACATATTTAACAATGGTGATGAGTTTAGGTCTACTTGATCGTTTAATAGTAAATAAATAGTAAATAATAAATCTAGTTTAATACTTTTATTTTCGACGTGAAGAATATCAAAATCTTTATTAAAACTGTGACTATTATCTATCAAATGATTCGCGTAAGTCGAATCATTTTTTCGGTTTACGTAAGCAGAGTAATGATCAGCGATCCGTGTTTTAAAAGCTCTTCCTGTTTGACCTATATATCCTTTAGTACATTTACCACAATTTAACCTATAGACTCCCGATTTATTGTCGTGATTAGTTTTTTCTTTATTATTTTTGATGTATTTCGCAAGGTTATTGTTAGTTTTGTATGTAATGTTAATTTTCTCTTTTTTAAGTAATTTTGTTAGTTTTATTTGGTCCTCCCCTAAGTAAGTGAAAGATTTGAACTTTTTAATTCTATTGTGTTTAGTAACTGGATAAATTTCTTGGCAAGTTCTGTTGAATAATCTCTTAGAAATTAATTTATCTATTAAATTAGGGTCGTATCCATTATTATAGGCAATTTGATTAATAATGTTATATTCTTTCCTATAGTCTGAAGTGGACCTAGGTATACTAATTAATCTATGGATCATACTATGGAAAGCTGCTAGTTTGTGTTGGTATGGATGGTTGGATTTGTTATGAATGGTTATGTCAGTATGTGATTCTTTGTGGTAAATTGAAAATTGCACTTGTTTATTGACTCTTTTGAACGTAAGATCTAAGAAATTGATACTATTATTCACTTCTTTTTCTAGTGTAAATGTAATATGAGAATTAATAGAATTAGTAACCTCAAAGAAATTATTCAATTGTCTGTTTGTACCTGTGTATCCTACCAAAATGTCGTCAACGTATCTGTACCAAAATAATACGTTCTTAGTTAATATATCATTCTCAAAAATCTTACTTTCTAAATTGTCCATAAAAATTTCTGCTAAAAGAGGTGATAAAGGATTTCCCATAATTAAACCACTATTGCACTTACAAAATTTATTCTCAAATGAAAAGTAATTCTGTTCTAAGCAAACAGATAATAATTGTAAAATCTCATCTTTTATAAGAATGTTAGTTTTGTTACATTCTAACATCCTTTTAATTAATTCAACTGTTTCAGTAGGCGGTTACACTCGGGAAAAGTTTTTTACATCGAATGAAATTAATTTAGTGTTAACTAAAGATCTTTCATATTATTGATTATTTGAAAACTATTTTCGATACTATATTTAGGTTTGAATTTCGTATGCTTAATTATAATATCTATCAAATATTTTGAAACTTTAACTGTTGGTGCTGTAACATATGAAACAACTGGTCTAATCGGATAATTTTCTTTATGCAATTTAATTAAAGAATATAGTTTCGGTGGTTGTGGATTCATTACTTTTAATTTCTGTCTATTTTAATATTACTTAGTTGGTCAATAAATGGTTCCAAAATAGGATTCTATACCGTTGAGCACTAATTGCATCGTGAAAGGAAATTGGGACTATTATTCTGCCATATGCCATTGCGCACCAAATAACCACTTTAATATATTTCATAAAAATATCATATCATCGACTGCCAACAAACCAGAAGTATTTGGGCTAGTGACGTCCAAAAACCTTTAATAAACCAATAGAAATCAATAGTGATATTATGCGGAACATCAATGATTAGAAAATTATTTCTACCCCGTGCAAGAGTTTTTAAATTACCAAAACTACTAAACTTTAATGTGGTCTTTCATTTAATTGTTTTACATTGTACATTTGTCTATTTATTTATGCTTCATGGATTGTGTTCTAGTTATTTTTATGTGATTATTTGTTTATAAGGACGTGTGTTATGTGTTTAATTGTATGACCTACACAAATAAAATTATTATTACTATTATTATTAATTGCATAAATATTAGTTTCGATATAAATTATGTGAAGGTATAGATAATCAGTGGGTTATTTAAAACATCTACAGAATTGTTTGCGGGTTTTTCAAAATTCTTCAGTACATGGAATTGTTAATATCAGCGCAACCCTACAATTAAGTAAAAATCTGATATACGTGTGCAATTAATTAATTTACAATAACAATATTAAGTAAATTTTATTCTGATCTTCACAAAAATAACTTTAAATATTTAACTAAATATGAGAAAACGCGGGCAAGCAAGAAAGATAAAGAATGTATAAAAGAACAAAAACATTAACTGACAAATGGCTCTTTGATAAACTCCTTAAGAAAATTATTCATACTATAATAACAACTTGTGGCAAAATCCTAGTATGGTTGACACATCTGCAGTTTCAGTACTCCACTTCTTCATATCTACCTAACATAATGAAGTATATTATTTACAGTGGATAAAATCAATTTCATCAATCCAGAGTTCCGCAGGGGTCAAATTTGGTCCCGAAATTCCTTCTAATTTTCATTAACAATCTCATGACGGCGAATGATTGTGACAAATGTGTTTTTACTAATGATTTAAAACTGTTTGCATCCGTCTCTTCATTTGCCGACTGCCTATACTTGCAAGTACAACTCGACAATATTTCCGGGTGGTATATTACACATATCCTCACCCTAAACACTGACAAATGTCGTATTGTAACATTCACCAGAAAGCTATATCCAATTTCTTTTAACTATACAGTAAATGCTACCTTAATTGTTAAGTAATTCAACAATTAAAAATCCACATATTTACTTTGATCACCCTCTCACATTTTCACACTTATAAATCACACTGTATCACACCGTTGGGATTTGTAATAATTTAAAGTAGTTGTACTTCAGAGAGGTACAACTATCAGTTACCTTTGCACAAACTCAATATGGTTTCGCTTGTACTTGACGTCAGTTAAGTCTTATAAAATTTCCCTATAACATATTCACTTCAAAGTTAATTCTTCAAATCTATCGTCAAAGTCCAGAATTTTTACAAGGCAAAGTATCACTTTTGATGCGCCATATGCCACACTAAATTCGTCATCATGAACCACCTGGTTTAATAGCACTGCGATATTAATTTCACCACTCTCACTGAAATACCGAAAGTAGCTGCGGTCCTGTTTACTTGTAATAATGTGGGTCAGAAGTATTACTTCTGTTGCAGTTTGATTTATTTGTATCGTATATTGCTGTGTTCTGCATGAATATTATACGTAACGATTCATGTATTTTGTCCCTTATACGGAAATGTATCTGATGGACATTAAATGTATATTATTATTATTATTTTTATTATTATATCAGTATTGTTTGATCTCACTGTATAAAAAGATTCTGAAAGTGCAAACTACACTTTATTTCAAAAAAGTGGTACAACTTTTTTATATTAGACTGAAATTTTGACATTCATAGATTCACAGAATAAGATGGAATTCATCCTTTTATAAGCCTAGATGTACTATACGTGAGAACATGGAGGGCAGAAATATTATGACTGATAAAACAATGTGCCAGAGCAACATGTTATATAATTTTATAATGTGAATTCAAGTTCCTTGACAGTCTAAAGTATGGGTGCGTTTATTATTATTATTTTTCTTTTATTCTTTTTTATAAAGTAATATTCTCTGTTCTATGTAAAACGTATATATGTTTGGTTTTAATCTCAATTTGCTTTATTCTACAAAGGCACAATTAATTAGAACATGTATATTTCTCTGTATAAGTGCTTACAGTTATTTTATTACTTCATAATCGTAACATAATGTATATTTATAATTAAATCTGGAAAGACCCAGAGGGACATAAGTCCCTCAATGTAATCTCTTTTTTAGAAACTTTTCTATTGTCCGTTCTAGAAAATCCGTAAAATGCTTTGTTTAAATTATCATTTATTTTCTTTCTTTTATTAGCATCATGCCATTATAGTACTTAAAAATAAATAAACATTTTCCGGATTTCAGAATTATAGATATTTTGTGATTGAAGAAACTCGTAAACGCACAGCAGGGCTCATATGTTTATATCAGAGAATTGTATTGCTATTTGCTCCTTCCGAGAACATTAACTGAAAACATTACAATCCCTTAATGTTGGGCATATCCAAACGACAATAGATGAGGTACGGTTTTGTAAACGTATCACCCCACTCTAAATACTGAGTTTGTTATAACAGAAAATTAAAGCAGTTTATCATCGAAACTCAACTTGTTAGCAATTCTTTTAGCTATCATGTACGGCTCAACTTGACCAATGCAAGAAGCCTACATTTATTCACATTGTTATTTTATTTAATTGTAAATAAAGTTGTATAGTGTTATTTCATTTGTGAATAACCACTTCTAACGTAAAATCAGTGATGAGTTATTCTTGCTACTTCTAAACCAAGAAGATCCAAATGAAAGAAAAACGAATCACGTCTTTCAAAACAGGAAGACTTCACAGGGTGTTTATGTCTTGTGTTATCCCACGAAACATGATGACACGAATTTATTTTCTCCCTGCATAAACCAATTAATTGATAACCTATAGTTCATTGTATTATATTGACATTTTTCTTATATGAATATCTTTTTTGATTATAAATGCAACATTGGTAACCGATATTAAGCCATCACTCCAATTTTAACACCTTATGGCGAACAACCAGGCAACGTTGCAAATAGACCTGACGTAATGAATTTATATCCTTACGACAATGGCTGGGAATCATTGATATTTAACCGACTTAGTGATGTTGGTTACACGATCATCCGTGTTTTACTGAACAAAGTTAAATAAGATGCATTAAGCAACGTTTCTTTGTTATAGGGACGAAGATTATGACAATTATCAACCAAGAATAAAAATATTAATTATTGCTACATGCAAAAAAAGGTTATATTAAGTAATAATTAAGTGAGTAAACACACAAATTAAAGTCTAATTTAAATTAAAAGGTTATTGCATACTAAAAGCGAAACAAATAAAGTAACAACAGAGTTTAATAATATTTTAATTTTTAATTAAGTCCCGTTTCGGTGTGATTAATACATTTTAAAATTTTCATTATTCCGCTAAAAAGTATGTCCTCATAAATTTTGTCCAGTGTTCCATCACCGTTACTTTCTACCATATAATGGAACATAATTTTTAGTCGGTTTTTCAAAATCATTTATTCATTGCGCATTAAGATTTCACTTAATTATATTTAATATATACAAAAAAAAACTGGATGGTCTCTTCGTATATTTCGGCGTGGAAAAAAACAGAACCCTCTTTTAATATTCTCTTGTACGTTAGCCATTATTCATTTCAAATTCAAATTTTTAAATTTATAATTCAAAATTAAAATATTGCACAATCAGTATGACCTATACATGCCCGTTCTCTTTTTGTAATTTAGTATTAAAATTACTTATAGACTTTTAGGTTTTAAATAGGTGTTAAAAAATCACTATTGTAATATGATAATATATAAATAATTATTTTAATAACAAGTAGTTATACAAACTGAAAAAATGTGAATTCTGAAATGATTATATTAATCATTCCATGGAAGTATACAACATATTCTTGTAAAATAATAATATTAGGTATTTATAATGAACATCAAGTTCAAAAAATATAAATTAAAGGAGAAAAAATTGTATAAAGAATATTTATTGTAAACAGGTAATACTGCAAAAACTTTCAAATAAACGCTCCAGCTATTTTAAAAATAATAAACTAGTATCCAAACGAAAAGGGTAATTAATGCGTCCATTCAGATCGTGTATTTTGTGATACATTTTTGAATTTAAAACGAGAAGGTTGTGTTATAAATTGCTAATACAAGATACATACAGTTCAAAATAAATTTAAGTTGTGCAAATTAATTTTGATTATAAGTACCTGCGAAAATATCAGCGGTGGTCATATTAATCAGTGTCTTACCGTAAATTAGGAAAATAGCAACATTTTCTTAACAAACATAGCAAGCTGAAAGCTTATTTTTTCGTTTTGAGCTTGTTGTGTTTGTTAATATAATGTTTCCATTCTCATAATTTACTGTACGTGGGTCTCGGCTGTAGGAGACATATTGCTCTGGTGAATTTCGATGATATACAGAGACTACTTGGTGTGCAGAGGAGATATTATCGGAAAGTTTTTAAATTAAAAAGTATATTCATCAAAAGAGACTTTCACTCGGTATGAGATCCATATCATCACGGATCTATACTTTCTTGAATACGCTACATTTGTGAGAAATAGTCTGGATGGACTATTATTAGGCTTTACACACTTGTGCATAATCATGGTACCAAAAAAGCGAAGAATGCTTATAATAATACAGAAAAGTAGTTGCATCTATAATTTAAATAAGTTTTTAAGTGTAATTGAAATTTTAAAATGATCATTACACTAGCCAACAATTTTAATTTTTTTAAAATAACTATTGTAAAAATGGGTGTACAGTTCTTACAGTCTTTAAATGAAGACATAACCAAAAACCAAATCTTTCCACCACGTCTAGTTTTAGAGTTATAATCATACTCAGCTAGCAGATAAACAATAATATTGTATTTAGAAAATTTGTTATACAGAAGTTATAAAAAGAAATAGATAAGTACAAAAATCTTGACACAACCAATACTTAAACTGGACACAAAGGAAAATTGCTGATCAAAGTTTTACATAAATAGAGTTATTTCTTCCTTTTAGGTTGTCTGTTGCCTTCTCTTATGAGAAACCAGCAAAAATTTCCCATCATGACGAGATCCCACCTACTTTGATATCGTTTCTTTATTTCTGCTCTTGATGGAACATTTCCCCACGTTCTTCACTCGTCTTTTTTAAATTAGCAGGATATAAAACCAAATGTGCATGCAAAAAATGAACTTTGAGAGACATTCGGCACTCTAAATTTTTATAGTTTTCCAGTAAATTAGCCACGATATCTTGGTAGTTTTCACTCATTTGAATTCTCAGAAAATATTTGTAAATATTTATAAAAGAAGTCCGTGCTACCAGCTCTAAAACATTCATGGTACGTTCCAAATTTTCATCTTTGAACAGCTTCCTAACTTGTGGATTAACAAAGATTCCTTCGCGAACTGTCGCATCAAACAGCTTCGGAAACATATGCCTTAAGTATTTAAAACAATTGCCTTCTTTTTCTAGTGCTTTGACAAACCGTTTAATCAATCCTAATTTAATGTACAGAGGGGGTAGATTCACCAAATTAGAATCCACTAACGGCTCAAATTTTATGTTAAATTCTCCAAGAACAATACTGGTCCGTGGCTGCCATTCTTTTATTTGGTAATGATGCCGAACTGCTCGGCTATCCCACAGGCACAAAAAGCAACAATATTTGGTAAACCCTCCTTTCACTCCAAGTAATAAGGAAATATTCTTAAGGTCACTACAGATTTGCCAAAGGTGATTTGAATATTGAATGAGATTTTTCGACAAGTCGATAAACGATCGCCATTATGCAAGGTTATATTCAAAACTCATTTTATACAAAAGTTGATTTAAATCAGTACAGTAACAGGCATTGCTTTCAACCTTGTAAAATGAACTTAATTTTTCGTGACGATTCTTCAATACAGAGTTTCTTGTAGTGGAATGTAAAAGATTCCATTCTATTAATCGAGATCCCAAAATTTGTGATTTTTCTTTGGTTAAACCCAAATCCGGTATCAAATCATTCAGATCTGATTGACTAATGATATGTGGTTCATTAGAAGGAACGTACGTCAGATCACTTGAAAATACACATTCAAAACATTGTTTATATCTTCCTAGTCCGTGGAATTTGCAGAAAAATTTGAATGTATTAAAGTTGGAAGCTCACAATCAGTTCTTTTCAACGGTTTGCTTACAGATGGAATGTCAGGATACATTACTTTGTATTTATTTCTTTATGAAAAGCCTTCAATTTTTCCAAGACAGACGTGATCTACTGGTTCACGCAAAATCATTGGTCTTTCTGACACGACTTCAGAAGAATTCTTGTTTTTATTCCACTGAGTTAATTTGTCATAACACGAAATACAGCACATAGGTATATGAAACCCATGTTTTGTCTCGACTTTTTATTTTGAGATATATTGTCCATAACTTCCTTGAATTAATTCACTTAAAGATTTCTTTTGCGATTTTGTAACATATAATCCATAAATATAACAAAAACTGTCCGGAGAATTTTTACAGCCTCTTGCACGGTTTTCCAATCTTGAAAATCACACGCAACACAACTTGTGTAACAGTGCTTCAAACTTTATTAACTAAGTGACAATTCATTGACATTTAGTTTGTGTTTTGCCAGACCTCGTGAACAACTAACCAATAAATGAATAAGTTTCCATTTTAGTATATTCCGCGATGACTAATATATTAGAATTCTCTCTGGAATGCGTGATGTTGTTTACTTTGTAGTTTCCGCTGCCATTCACGATATAGCCGCGAATATACTCGAGCTTGTCTTTAATTTTTAGACTGTTAAGTCAGTTATAAAAATCGTGCCGGCTAGTTAGTGTTTCTATAATGAGTACAGTGTGTTCCTTACTAGTACACCGTTGTATTATGAAGTAAATAAATTATTCAGCTATAAATCTTTCTGTTATAATTCCTGGAAATTTATGTTTGGAAGATGGTGTCTTTCCGAAATTTACATCATTTGTTGCTGCTAATAAGAGGGATATTTCCTGACAATTTCAGCAAAATACAAAAACGTTTACTGGACGTTAATTTATGTATAACGACCACTGTATATCAGAATTTAACATTATATTCGCAACTATATGCTGCTTTTTCAATGTCATAGTAGAAGGGACATAAAGGAATCTCTTCCTCATTTATTTCGTGCTTCTCATTCATTGGGTTGCATTTTCAAGTTTTAAATTACATTTTCTTTACAGGTCGAATATTTCATTCGTGCCTCATGCAGTTCCGGCGTTGATGTATAACTTTTTGTCTTTCTCCTCGAATATCTCTACCTGCGCCATTTCATTTCCTCTTTCCGGTAATTTTACTTATTTTTAATGTTTCTATAAAAAAAAGAAAAATGTATCTTTTAGGTATTTTATTTATTCTTGAAAGAATATTTCTGGGTTCGTTTTATTATTTGCTTTTTAATGGGACAAAGGAGTTTCTATTTTAAGGTGTTAATTAGATTTTTAAAATATGTTCTATTCTAAAATTATAAATAAACAAATAAAATGCACTAACTATTTAATAATTGTTATAAGTGTAATCAAATGGGCAAACAAAGAATATTTATAAATATCAAAACTTAAATAAAGTTAAACTGATCGAAAGAACAGAAAATGGTAAATTATGTTCATTTATCTATTCAAAAGTAGTGACGTCTTCCTCGAGCCATTTTTGAGCTCTTCTTATATCGCTACTTATGGCTTTAAAGATAGTTCTATTAGCAATGTTATTTAAATTGCGGTATGCAGATCTATCACATTTCAATACTGTTGCATATTGGCTCTCATAAAACCCCGTAAAAGTAAATCCAAAGAGGCTAACTCAGCGTGTCGTGCAAGCCAACGACTTGATGCTTTAGGTCCTATTCATCTATTATTAAATATCTCATCCAGCAAATAATTATGAGAAGATGCCCCATCCTCTTAAAAATGAATGCGTAAGTAGTTAATATAGATATTTTTTCTACAAAATCTTCAAGAATTGGCGCCAATAATTCAACATAACCAGTTATATAGCGTAAATTCATAGGAGGATAGAAGGGCGTGCACGCCACAAACAGAAATTTGAAGATAACAAATAGAAAATGAGCAAATACCCATTGAAACGTGTAAATATTAAAAGTTGTATACTGTTTTCACTTTGTCAGCACTGCTAACGATGCTCATATTTTGCAATTATTGCTATGATGGTTGGGTTATACTTCGCGAATGCTATGACAAATATCTTAAGCTTCCATTTATCACAAAAGCATGGCCGCTTGACATGATACTATTATATCTCATTCTATTATTAAATGAATTAGGTTTGAAAATAGATACTTTATTCTGTCAGATCCTGTATTTTAATACAGAAATTTAAGGATTTTATGTTCTAAGTTATAATTTCCTGCTTTTAGTACTGATAATTATTTAATTAGGTAAATTTTTAATTTTTAATTTTTTAAAAATTACCCTCGGCTGAGCTTCGAACCCACGACCTCCCGGCTAGTCTATTGCGCTACCATGTACTGCGCGGGTGTCTGGGTTAGAGTTTTTAAATCGTACTGAATTATATCAAGTAACAGATGGAATTAATGTCGGCAATTCGACGTTTGTACTAAATTTTAAATTACTTTAAAATTGGTTTTTCTCAGTGTTGAAAATTCTAATCATAATTTTCTGCTTTTACCACTGATAATTATTTAATTAGGTAGGTATATTTTTAATTTTTTTTCTTTAAAAATTACCCACGGCTGAGATTCGAACCCCAGATCTCCCGTTTGCATGTCGGTTGCGCTACCATTATGCTACCGCGGGTGTCCGGGTTAAAATCTTTAAGTCGCACTCAATTATATCAAGTAACAGATGGCATTAATGTCGGCAGTGCGACGTTTGTACTAAATTTTAAATTACTTTAAAATTAGTTTTTCTCAGTTCTGAAATTTTTAATTATAATTTTCTGCTTTTAGCACTGATAATTATTGGATTAAGTAAATTTTTATTTTTTTGAAAATCTCCTACGGCTGAGATCAGGACATTTATGTCGTTTCATTACCTTATTATTGTTATTGTTGTGAATACATAAAGAACGCTAAACACTTTGTTTCATTTATATTATTTTTTCATGCTTGTGTTACTATCTGTTACAGAGCAACAACAATCATCTGGATTTACTACTTCACAATAAATTTATTATAAGTGGCATTCTATTGAGCATCTTTTAATTATAATAATACTTCTTTTCTCTTCACAATAAAAACAGGTAATACGACAATGTCAATATTCGTAAATAAAAATTTCAGTTTGTAGTTCAAGCATTAGATATAGTTTCTTCGTCTCACGTAACGTTGTAAAATCTTTTGTAAATATTCTGAGTGAAGTTGTTACATTAATTGAGTGACACTGTAAAACATTTGCGACTACATATCTTTTATATATCCCTTTATTGAGATTCTTGACCAACAAGTTCTAAAACCAGCATCTCGAGAGATCTAACCCTGACAAATCTCAAACTCTAGTCACATACAATTCTTCCTGCTGTCGTGGATTATACATAAGAGTTATTTTCTAATTTTAATGGAAATCTTTACATACACAAACACACAACACCCCATCAAATTAATTCGAATAGAAGATGCGAAACTCGTCGTAAACTTCACTGTTGTATATTATACACATGGGCGCGTGTAAACTGGAAATAAATATTTGTCTGACGCGTACTTTACAAACTCGAAAATTGGGAAAACGTTCTCTCCTTTCAATCCTACGTGCTCTTTCCAACCACTCGAAAGATTACGGGCAATATTTCAGCATCAATTGGAAGTTTAACAACACCCGCCCGATATACTGCCCGTCTATACCGATGGTTCTGGTAATAAGGCCAACTATACCACCCCAACCGTTACATTTACATTCGATTGGTTGTGTTTTAAACGTCAGTTGAACGTTGAAACCTGATTGAAATTTGCCGCCATGGAAAAATCATTTCATATACACCGCAGGTAATTTTTTTGCAATTTGATTGTCACTGAACAATACAATACGTGTTTTGTCGAGCAGTAATCTCTCACACCTCATGGCGATTAAATCATTATAGAGAGAACATAGTCAACTTCTAGACGAATAAACTGAAAAATGTGTTGGTGTACAATAATAATAAGAATATTAATTATGCAACCCACTAAGTATATGAAAACTTTAAATTAATAAAGAATATGGTTGTAATTGTCAAGGATCCATTACCTCATGTTGACATTTTAGATTTATTTTATACGTTTTTTTTTTATGTATTGGCTACGAATAATTTAATGTTTTCGAATATCCTGTAGACTGTATAATTACCCCAATTTAAGTAACGTGGTACGACTAGTAGGCTTAATGGAAAAACTAAAGCTTTTATCAATGTGCGGCTGGAAAACGATTCCAGGAAACTACACAGCGATTGCTCAGGCTATCAGTTGGGAAACAGTTTCTGGTGAGTATCAAAGGTTTCACAAATCATCAATTTTGCCCTCGTAGTGCAACCTCTTAAATCGGTTATCGATGAATTTACACCTTTTATGATTGACTCTACTTTGGTGGTCTGAAATTTGGTCTCGCCAAAACGCATGAGGATTATATTCTTGCTTCTCTTTTAAATAGGTAAGATTCCAAAGTATATTTTTATCATTCAGCTTGATTTTTGTAATTAGTGAATGACACAGCTTACAGATATATTGATTCGTTACACTATTTATTACAAATTTATGTTCCTTTCATTTCCTAAATAAATTTTCAGAAGCACCTCACAATGTGTTGTTAGGTCTTTATTTCTTCACATTATTTTTTAATTTACTTGACTTTTAGATTAAACTTGTAAAATAGCCTGACTTTGGTTTTAGGATGTGGAACCCGTATACGCTAAGTGGAAATTCTCGATTAACTCCGCCGTGAAAATGCTTGTTGTTTTCCAAAATTCCCGTCGATTTTTCCTACCAATCAGAATTCAAAACCAAATAAATTCCATAACCTCAACCGGCTTAGGTTTGAATATTCTTGATATAAATTTTAAACTTTTAGGTAATTAGGTACCGATAGCGTATATACCAGTCTCATGAAGTTTTTAAAAATAGATGTTGTATTAGGAATTGCACATACACCTAGGTTAAATACCTCCCAGGTGTCACACAAAAACACAGAACGATATATAATTTTTATGTATTAACATTATTATACATTCTTTTGGAAATATTATCCCCCTCTCTCTCTCTCTCTCTCTCTCTCTCTCCCTCTCTCTCTCTCTCTCTCTCCCTCTCCCTCTCCCTCCCTCCCTCTCTCTCTCTCTCTCTCTCTCTCTCTCTCTCTCTCCCTCTCCCTCTCTCTCTCTCTCTCTCTCTCTCTCTCTCTCTCTCTCTTACATACTACCCAACCGTATATTTATATATTACAATAAAAAGTATGCGTGCTTTAGTTTCCACCTTGATTATCATTAATATTTAAGAGAATCATCCAAATGTTCTCACTATTCTTCTTTAATGAGTAGTTTTAAGTAGCTTTATCGTATTTATTTGAGAATAGATTATATAAAAAATCGATTATGTTGTATAATATAGTAATTGTCCTGCGAGATACCAATATTACCTGCTCGTTATTTACCAATCTGTACATGTTTTATTATAAACTTAACACCGATATCTCCGAATGAGCTCTAATTTTAACATACATATATACCTATACGGTACATATTATATAAAATGACGAGGGTATTTCCTCTTCTATAACATAAACATAACCTCACCCTGTTGACACTTTCGGTTTATAACTTTATCCATTAGAGTAGTCGACGCGAACTCTACATAATTTATATTAGTCTCGCTCTTACATAGTTACATTAATAGTTTTAGAAGCCGAAAACGTTGTTTTCATCTAGCGTCAGGTTATAAATGTCAAGTGTACTGATCTTAATGAGTTCGTAAAATACGTAGTGGATATTATCGGATTCGAACATAAATTCAAATTGAAATACCAATAATTATCGTAGTTATTTGACGAGAGTAATGAGACTAATTAAATTATGATATGAACATGAAAAGCTTATAAACTAAATGTAAAGAAAGGGAGATGTCGATATGAAATACCCAATTACAGTTAGAAAACATTTCAAATAAACTATTACTTTTATTATTTTATTCATATTTGAATCTATACTTTTTGGAATTATTATATTGGAGAATGTCAAAACTACAGACCGGACACGAAAGGTTGATGACTCATCGCCCATGGGCGCACCATTGAAATGTTGTATTTTAAAGAGGTTTTAATTTTATTTATATAATTGGATAACACGTGGGTGGTGATCTATAAAATACAAAATACGTTATTATTTGTTCATTTTGTAGTTCAAGTCAAGTAAAGGAGTACTAATATTTACTAGCAATACTTTCTCAATGTTCTCTTCTGTAAGATTTGTTCTCATTGAATGAAGGACTTCCTTGTAGAAAGAAAACGTCCCTTCTACATCCCAACTGGTTATAGGTGCGTACTGGAAATATTCTTTTATTTCGACGTATTTAGGAGTTAGATTTTGTGTTATTGTCCCCAGACACGATTACTGCAATTTAATTAAATATGCATTTATGTTAAAAACTGCGTTTAACTTTTGCCGAACGCCAGATCCGAGGTCACTTGGAATACTTACTTATCTATAGGTACTGATTTGAAAGATGTCTTCTAATGCATTCTACTGTTTTAGTGAAGCACTTAGAAACATAATATTTGCGTAAGGTGGATTCATAAGGAACATTTTGACCAGTATATTTTTTGAGAAATGTTTTGAAAGTGGGGTTGTCATGTTTATTTAATGGGATATTAGCCACCATTAAAGCTTCACAGAGTTCTTTGTTAAAATTGTAAGCTTCCAATGGGTCCAGTTTCTGTGTATGGTTTAGCGATGCTAGGTGACGTTGTAAGTGTGCTTTTTGGACATTCGGTAACGATATTTTACAGACTTTGCAATAAATTTCAGAATCACTGACAATGGAGGACTAACAATCAGTATGACCCTTAATCCAACTCGCCATTGTTTCACGATGCCATTCTCGACGTTCTTCCATATCATATTTGAAAAAGTAACATAAACAATGTTCTAGATCTAAGTATGTGATAACTAAAAATTTATGCGTATGTTATTGAAACTTAACGAAATCCAGTCCACATTTACGTCAAAATAATTGGGAGAAGTAGATTCAATGAAACGGTATTAAACAGGAACTATTACAAAAATTACGAAGTATGTAATTACCAGTCAAAACAGTGAAAAAACTAACATTGAATACATATATAACTTTATTTATCTTACGAAATATAAGGTAAATATAATAAGTTTTAAAAGACTCTCACGCTTCTACCTACTCCGATGAAGAAAGGATTTTACTTGTAAATTCCTTTCTTGATCGGATGTTTTTGTTCTCGTTTTCGAGACAACAACAGATGTTGCAGTTCACCATATGAATAATGCTATTCAGTAAATGCGTGTTGTTCACATTATTTCTTTGCTCCGCCGTAATTTAAACCTAGGACGTTCGGTAACTGAACCAGAAATAATAAAATATTGAAAAATTGTATCGAAATTTGTATGGAAAAACCTTTTCTCTTTTTTTTTTTCGTACAAGCAATGAAAAATCTAACTGATGTGGATACTGACCTGAAAAATTACATTAAATAAAATTTAACACTATTGTTTGTGTATTTGTATTAGTTGTTTTATGCTATTTTGTTCTTAATAAATTTATAACAGATTGGAGAAAAATATCGATTTTGAGAATTTCTCATCTTTGAGAAGATGCTTTATCTTAATAATTATCTATTACTAATGTAACCAAATGATTAATAAAACCTGACGTGTTTTTGCAGAACAATTTCCATATCACTCAAAATCGAACAAAATATCTTTACATATTAAATGCTTCGAAGGTTTATGCTTTTTAACCAAAGTTTTAAAACCGTGGAACATACTGCCATAAACATCATTTAAAAAATTCAGAGATTCAAGGCAATATGCATAAACATAAATTTTAATATGTATATAGGGGAGAGTACTGTACGTTTCTTGGGATACACATGAAAATACACCTATTTGTGCTAACATGAAACTTCTAATAGCCTGTCTATGAGGTTTGTGATCTATGGTCTACCCACCACCAGTTTCCCGCCAAACGACACTCCACATTGGTTGTAATAAATGTAAAGTGTGTTTATGCTGCTGCAAAAGTAAAA
Organism: Amphimallon solstitiale; assembly: GCA_963170755.1. Classification (NCBI taxonomy): domain Eukaryota; kingdom Metazoa; phylum Arthropoda; class Insecta; order Coleoptera; family Scarabaeidae; genus Amphimallon; species Amphimallon solstitiale. Next base: position 89,748,847 of record OY720680.1, read on the forward strand.
TATTTTAATAAAGTTGCGTGTTAGGTCAAACATAAAGTAATTAGTACTGGATTAATAAGTATTAATAACTCTTATTATAACAGGTATTATATATTTTCTATAATCTAGATTGTATTAAACAGTTTCCTCTGTGCATATTGTAAACCTATTCTGCTTTATTAAATTACAATTAGAGAGAGAGGAAAGAAAGTTAGTAATAAAGCTAAAACATATGATATCGTAGGTAAATCGATTTATATGTTCGCTTCGGTATAAACGTGATGCAAAACCTCTTGAATTCATCAACGTTGTGTTCATATTATTCATACACATAATGCAAATATATCTTGACTAATTAACACTTAATACATGCCCTAAATATAACATAGTCTCGCGAAAACATGTTCAATAAACAACAAGAAGAAATTTACAAGGCATTTCTACTTTGATGTATATGTATTCCATTCACTGCGGTCTTATATCCGGACGAAACTCTCGACTTATACGCTCCCTAAACCGTTTAGCGTAACGGAAAGTTTCCGGAGTTTCTCAACGTTTACCCAGACAGTTAGTTCTCTCCTTCACTTTCGCAGGGCGCGAGTTCTTTTATTAAAACACCGAGAAATTCCAGATGTTGCTTCTTAATATGGCGTATACATTAGCATTATATTTATAAGAGGTGATGTTCCTTATTTCTTTAGCATGAGAGAGCGAGTAAAAACGGACTTTTGATATTGATTTGTAAACGGGGTATTTATAATTTAATTGCAAAAGTCTGTTTAAAATAACTTCAAAATGAATTACGGACTGGATGGGTATTCTGTTTAAGTTTCAGAAAATGTCGCATACAATATCATCATCCAATTCTTTTACATGCTAGATTGTATTACAGAGTTATAAGAAATGAATGCTAGAAGCCACTCATAGTCCTTAATTGTCACTATTTCAACCAGTGATATAAAATTTTTCAAAACTGCTTCAAAAAGAAAAACATTATGGAAATCCGCATTTTTTAAGACCTGTTGGTGGAACTCCAGCGAAAGTATGTTTATATGGGGTCGAGGAAAATTCACCAAAAACAATTCACCGAATACAATTCACTGAAAACCATTAATCGAAAACCAATTCACATAAATAATAATTCACCGAATTGCAAGTTTTTTTTTTATTTTATGAACTTTAATTCAAGGCTTAGTGTTTAGATAGAACAGCGCAACTATTCCATAATTACACCATCATTGACGACATAGGCGATTATCTACGAGGCATATCATAATTTAAATTACTAAGTATACTATATAAAATGACATGAAAACTACAAAATAAGACATGTTATTAAAAATCTTAATAACATATAAGAAAATAAGACGAAGGAAACTATTTCCAGCTTTTAAACACGCCAGAATTTTTCTGCCAGTTCTAAGCCTGGATAAAGTGTGGAAGAAAGTTGATAATAGTAGCAATATAACAATTTTACAAACTATTATTTCAATGAATTGCACTTCCGATCACAATGACTTTCAATGCATTTTAATGTGGTGATGAACTAGAAACTTCGGTGAATATGTTTTTATGTGAATTGTGTTTCGGTAATTTTTACTATTCGGTTAATTGTTATTTATGTGATTGGGTTTTTAGTAGACTTTTCGGTACCCGTTCATGTGGTGTACCAAAAATATAAACTGAGCCTTTGTACTTTTAGGGAAAGAAGCAGAAATTTGAATAGAATGTTGAGAGATATTGGTGACCCTTTTTCGCTTCCTCTAACATAACTTCGCAAATAATATCATCTCAGTAGAGAGATAGCTATAGAAATATTTTTGGACGTGCATCAGCATTATGGAATCGGAAAAATAATGACTGAAATCCACAAACTCTTAACTTCTTACACCACTGCATTTTTGCATATAGTAGCAACTAACTTTGATCTTTTGCAATCCGTCGTAAGCATGAAACTTCAGGCATTCTTCATACTCATTTGGAGAATAGGTATTTACGATTTCCTAGAACGACAAATGAAATAATCCAAGTAAAGATATGATTTTTTGATAAATTCAACTTTCCAGGTGTTGTGGGATGTATCGATAGAACCCACATAGCAATTTTTCCACCGCGAGCAAATTACCATTTTCATCCCTAAACTGTGTTTATAAACAGAGAAAATTTTCATTCTGTAAATATTCTTGTTGTTTGCGACTCTGATTTGAACATTTTAACAATTAACGCACAATATCCGGGATGAATCCATTATTTATATGATGAGTGCTGTAAAGAATACAATGCACAATAATTTTGAGAACGGGGATAGAACTTCTTAGTTATTAGGAGATGCTGGATATCCTTTACAACCTTACCAGTTAACACCAATCATTAAGACAGATCTTGAAACACCAAATGGCCATTAAATGGCTCCACATAAAAAAACACGAATTTCGTAGAGAGGCATAAGTACCTAGCTAATTTAAAGTTTTACTTGAGACGTCTTCTGAAGAACCAAGTGCTACACTATAATCTACAATGTGCAACACATATTATATACTGTTGTGCTACTTTACATAGCGTTCTTAATGACAGAAATATTGTTGATAAAAAAATACCATCATGTATGATGACCCTGAAAATGAAATGAATGGCGAAATTAAGGGCGTAAGCTTTCGCAGCAAGGGCAATATGTTAGAAATAACTTAATAATAAGAATTTTTTTAACTGTTATATACTTTAACACTACCTACATGGGGCTAAATAAATAAATAATTGTCTTTTATTTTGTAATTATATAAGTTACTAATTATTGCTCTTCGATTTCAAAACACATTACATTTAAAGATTATATTTAAGTTGCTATTTAGTTTATAACAAATTTCCTGGCGTTTCAGTGCAAACAATATTTTTGAATTTTCGTTTATTTCTTTTAAAGATGACTCTTCCTCACTCCACTTGTCTGCTAACTAATTATCCGAACAAACCCTGCTATACCATAGACGACGAGCCTTCTATTTCCTGTGATAATATTGCATTGTTTAAAATACATCACATTTAAGATAATCTAAATTTTAACAGTTCTCAAATTCAATTGTATGGTATTGCGTTAGAAATATTATTTATCATATAAAACGCAATAATATTTAAATATATTAGATATGGTAATTACTATAAGAAGACTTATTGTAATCTCAAATTTAATGAAAGAATAGGAAATTAACAAAATAGTATACATCTAAAGTCACAGTAATCATAAAATTAAAATATTATTAAGACAAGCAAATTTTCATTACTACATGAACAATTATGATACGAAAAATCAACTATGTTGAAATTTTAAAGAGAGAGCATAGTTACGACGAGAAAAAAAAAAGAAGATTATTGATTTATGAATTTTTGTAAAGTGAATGACAAATTTATGGGAAAAGAAAGGATTGATTATTAAAAGAAGAATTTAATAGTAAAAGAATTGAATTCATAAATTCGGAACCATATAAGAAAATACTTTATCCAGAAAGAAGAAAACAAACAAAGGTGTTTAAGGATATTTTCCAACCTTGATGGATGAGAAGAACGGGACATTACACTAATATTACAACTGATATTACCTAAAATAAATTGAAATTGGACTGTAAGCTGAAAAAAACAATCAAGAAATACATTATCTAGAAGAGAAGATTCCTCTACGAGACTACAAGGTTTGACGTATCCTGTCGGATAAATTCTGTCATTGCTGTAACTAATTGAGGATTCCGGAAAGAGGACCGTACCTGTTTTGAATCAAATAAGAAAACGTAAAGTAAAAAATATAACATTTTATTTGCAAGTTGCATTAGTAAGAAGTTTAAATCAGACATTTATTTTCAATTTAAAAGTTAGAAATTGTCACAATATAATTGACTTTGTTTTGTTAGTTTATTCTGTTTTGTATGTTCTTAGCGGAAAAGTATAGTTCACAATTCAAGTAAAATTTAAATTGGACTTTTAGGTTTAAATATAATGATTACGTCGATACAATTCCTCATAATGTCAGTTTTGACAAATGATAGTTTTTTTGACATGAAAATTATTTAATTTTCAATGATTTTGAGAATTGAGTTGGAGTAAATTTTAAAGATTATATGATACCACAATTTGAAATAATTTCGTATCTATCGATTTTCCAATAGTAATTGGATAGTATTTTGATTATTATTGACGATTAAATAAAATACATATAAACCTGTATGACTTTATTTATTTTTAATTTGAAAGTATTTTTTTGATGGATGACATATCACATTTTGTTATTTAAGTACTATTCACATTGGCTAGTAAACAAAACATATCAAGTAAAAGAACGTTTCACAGGTATTAATTTTTATTTAAAGAAACATTAAAGTAACTTTCACATTTAAGAACCCTAAAATTCCTGAGATTAAAGTCTTATATTCATTCTTGCTCGTTTTAAAATATATTAAAAACCGACTGAGTAAAGTTCAATTGATTATTAAATTAAAAGCCGGAGATTTAATTGTTTTGTTAAGATTTAAAGAAGATACATTTTTAGAGCCTCAGTATCTTGTTGGATAGGTTTTATTTAGCAATTCTAACAAGGTATAACAGTATAATATATCCGTCAGATTCAATAAAGTTGTAGGAGTGAGCTGACTCGCTCTACCTGTGGTATGAATGTGAATGGGGTTTCTTTCATTGCTATTAATTTGCGTTACTTTTTTTCGTTTGATACTACTAAGCATTGATCAGTTAGGTTCTGTATCCCTGATATCGTCATGGCCATCACTGCTATTTTCCATTTTTACAACATTTTGAAGACCTATAACTATCCCAATTAAATCAATCACTGCTTCTTCACGATAATTCATAGGTTTATACGGGACGTCTACCTGTTTCTGTCATCGATTTGTTAATATGGCGGGCCGTTCTTTTTTACGCATAATAATGGCAAAATTCAATTTTTCACTGAAGTAAACTATTACTTCCGATCTGCCGATTTTACTGAAAATGTAATCAGATCTCAAGAGGGAGGTCATGCTCGTAAATACAAAATTTGGAATTGAGATCTATATCAGTTTGACCGTTATCGTGGTCACACACAGAGAGACATTATTTAAAAACTACTTTTTCGGTATCAAGGGACTTCAAAACGTGGACATCTGCAAAAAGCTCGATATCGAAAATTTTCATCATCACAATACTTATTCTATGTATAAGAAAATAAAAGGTCTGCACCATAGAAAAATGTCAATAGCTATTTTGTATGTAGAACTTTTTACTTTATAAAATGTATATGGTCTTATCTTGTTGTACGCTCAACATTTTTTTTTAGAACGGAACGACTTTTATAGTCTATTTCTCTCCACTATAGTATTAAGCAAAACTATGCAGATTTGTACAATAAGTACAGTTTTACATAGTTCAAACTTCCAAATGGCCAAGTGATTTTTTTTTTCTTCTTTCTGAGAAAGAGTCGAATATAACACACTCTCCCCTATGGTGTAAAGATCAAATACTATAAAAAAAATTCCTAACAAAACCATACTGGTGAATAGATACACAGTGCCTGCCTTTAGAAAATAAAACCATATAAAAAAAATCTCGTTAGTTTTAACACTCTTTAATATAACCTGAAGTCAACATTATTCACTGCCTTCTAAAACAGGTATTAATTTATTAATTTTTCAGGAACCGGAAAATTTTATTAAACCTCCTGCATTTATATAGCAATGTGTAAATCTTGATTTGTATCTAAAACTTTTCATTTCGATTTAAAATGCATACGCGATCACATCGACAACGAAAATGAAAGGAAACAAAAATGATATAACAAAATCTACGGATCGCAATCAGATGTGTATAAACGAAAAATGGCCCGCCAGAATAAATTTACATAAAATAAATAAGACTGTTAATATTTTTCGAGAGAAGAACTTCATGGTACTCATGTATATATGGACATACTCTATCTTACTGACAAAACGATCACGAATTTTTATGGAAATATATGGAAGAGTCATAAATATTTAGATCAGTATCGAAGGGTGCCTCTTCGAACTTGTTTCATCCATTTGAAATATTATGCAAGTAGTCACAGACCTATCAATCTATATTATTTCTTTTTTTTTTCTCAAGGCATCGCATGGTGCTTGATGGATAAGTTTATTCCTCTCAGCACGATGAGATGTAATTATTGAAGCTGATAGAAAATGCTGTAATATTTTTGTTTCAAACACGATTTCCTTTACAACGCATTCATGTGTTAGAAAGACAGTAGCTTGATAAAAATATATCAATTTAAGTTTGATAGCATACGATCAAAATTTAGTATAGTTTAGGGAGTCATGAAATCATTTCTTTAAAAGTATTAGATTGATAGTGATAAAAGTGCTACAATATGTATTGTGTTAAATATAATTATGTAAATAACACCAATATCATTTGATCCTCCTAATTTAATTCTACGTTTATTATTATTATAAATTATTATTGTAAATTATTGAAAAACATTATTTATTAAGCTGTCACTGGGCACGCAGGAGTTTTTTCAAGGTCTTACAATACGCACTAGAATCGATTGTTGCACCTCTCGGCACAATATCCACTAACAAAATTCCTTTCCTACTCCCAAAACAGAGTTGCCATAATCTTTCGTGCTGAAAGTGTCTTTGGCTTTCACTCTAGTTGGCGACGATGTGTGTCGCCATTCCATTGATTGTTTCTTGGACTCAGGAGTTATGTGAGATACCCAAGTCTCATCTACTGTAACGATATTGTCCAAAACTACATCCCCTTCCTGGTCATATAGAGTCAAAAACGATCTTTTTGCTTTGCGTTCGTCAGAAAGCAGTCTTAGAACCCACCGACAATACAATTTTCGATATTTCGGTATCTCCAAAAGAATAGTGTACAAAACTAGCCTTGAAATCTGTTGAAAGTCAATCGAAAACTTAGAAATCGTAAATCGTCGGTTCACATCACGAACCAAATCACCGGAAACAGCGAAATTCGGGGCGACTTAATTTTCTTAAACATTCTAAACTTCAACAGCTCAGCACACAGACAGACGATTCCGCTGCAGACGGCGTCTAAACACGCGCAAAGCGTGTTGGGAGCAGAAGCGCATGCGCACTGCTGCAATCGATCGTCATTCTCACTCTCATTCACAAACGGACCTTATTAAAAGAATAACCCTAGTACAATGAGTCATCTGTATATTATTTTCAGCTATATTAACTTTTCGTACCCCTAAATTTTAAATTGAAGAGGTCCTGGGTTTGATTCTCAGCCGTGGGTAAATTTTTAAAATTAAAAATTTATCTAATTATATAATTATCAATGCTAAGAGCAGAAATTTATAATTAGAATTCTCGTACTCCACTTTGTAGGTATGGAAGATATGCATATAATATTTACATTTTTTATTTACGAGGGCCGTTCTCTTTCCGCTTAGCCTAGTTAAGTAAAATACATTTTATTTACAAAAACATTTATTTATAATATTTCAAGGTGTTCTTCTCCACAGTCAATGCATTTTTGCATCCCTGAAAACCAATCTTGAACAGATTTTCTCCAATCTTCTGGCCGAAATTTGTTTATTTCATTTTTAAAGACATCAACCGCTTCTTCGGCCGATGTAAAACGTAAACCCGTAATTTATCCTTTACCCACGGAAATAAGAAGTCATTAGGTGCTTAGTCGGGACTGTGGTGAATGACCCATTATTTCTATGTTTTGGACATTCAAATACTCAGTTGTTCGAGCGGCAGTGTGGGCCCGAGCATTATCTTGATGCAAGATGATCCTTCCTCTTGGAAAATTTTCACGAATATTTTGGAGAACCTGAGGCAAAGAAACTGTAGTGTACCATTCTGAATTAACAGTACGTCTATCCTCCAGTGCTGCAGTGGAAACAGGCCCAGTAATTCCAAAAAATGTAGCGACCGTCATCTTGTTTCGCCTTTTTTCATGAACAACTTTTGTCGAAGCCGACTCATTCTCAAAGACCCAAACTGTCGTTTGTGGCTTTGTTTCGGAATTAAAGCAATATACCCATGTTTCTTCACCTGTTGTACACCAAATGAGACGATCCACGGTTATAGCGAACTAATGCAGATCTGCATCATCTCACACGGTCTTCTTTTTGAATTGAAGTCAAATTGTGGGGAATCCACCGTGAACAAAGCTTACGGACCTCTAAATGTTAATTGCGTTCACACGAATCTTTAAAGTTGCTTGAATGCTTCTGATAGTAGTATGCCGGGGTTCTACAATCATGCTCCGAATAAGAGCAATATTTTTTCTGTAGCTACCGTTTTTGGCTTAGGAGCTCGAAAACTGTCATTTAAGGAAAGTCGACCGTGTTGTAATTCATTGTACACAACAACAACACTCGATTTTCTCAAAACATCCTTTATGGCTTAAGCCACGCTTGAAATTGTAAAAAATCAGCGCTTGATAATGTTCCTTGTTCAGTTCCATGATTTGTTGGCGAAAGGAGTACTTTAAACAAATGTAACTTACAAGCAATCAGGTATATTTGACAACTGTCACTATAACTAAACTTGTAAACAACTGATTGAAACTGTCATACAAAATTTGTCGCAAAATATCATCACCTACTAGACTGGCTCAGTGGAAAGAGAACATCCTTCGTATGTTGGGTGCTATAGTAGTTCCTGGTTGCACCATCCTCTGTCAGCCTGCAATTTACGTAGATTACTAAACCCTTGATTGCGGCATTTACCATAGCTTCACTTAACAGTGTGATTGAGTATAGTAATAGCAATATTTTATTGTAAACGTGTTACGTTAATTTTGAACAGTGCTGAATTATTGTTTTGTTTTTGTTGTCATTTTACGTTAGCAATTTTCACTAGAATTATTTTATTCATCACTTTAATATATCTAGTAGTGACGAACGTCTAATTATAAGTTAAGGATGTATCAATTAAATTGCCGATTTATTGGGTTGTCCCGTCATCTGTTGATCAGAACGATCTTTATCGTTTAATAGATATCTACTTCGCGGCTTCTTCTTAATAGCGTGTTTAGGTCAACCGCGGTTATGCAACTTATTTACTCTCGCCTAAGGTTTATCTGATGCGTAGGCAACCTTGGTTACGTTCGTCTAATTTTTTGTAATTATTCTTTATTTAAGCACTTCTTACTTTTCTTTTGAATAGAGAATTTTCTTTTTATTTCTTTTTCTCTCTTTTGTAATTAATAGATTTCTTATTCCTTTCTTTTAGTTTATAAATATCGATAGTGTATTTAAGTTGTAAGTGTTGGCACAACCGTGACCCGTAGTTCCCGTCTTTGTCGTTGGGTGCTCTTATCGCGGGGATTTGGGAGTTGCCTGATCCATTTTGATTTCTATCGTTATCCGGAATAGAAGCAGATATATAACGCGACCGCTTCTGATTCACTGCATTATTGGTGCATTTTGCCATTTGGTTACCGAGAAATTACGCTGATTTCGGATTAAACTGCAGTGGTCATCAATATTTTATCCCGTTGGATATTTTCTTGACGAATTAGTTCGATAATCAATGGAAGCGATCGATACATCAAAAAATATCTGGTTAAGTAGAATCATTAGTAATGTATGTCGTTTCTTTTGTCTTTTAGCTTCTAATTTTACGCTGAAATTTCCGTATTTATCATTAATAAGATTGGAGACAGAATCACGAGGTGACTCCTTTTCGTTTACTGGAAATTTTAGAAATTTTGGTGTTTTTTTCTCGTTTGGGAGTTATCTTATCTATTCAAACTGTGTGATGAGGAATCTTGACTGTTCTCACACGAGACTTACTTCCGAAAGTTTTGTGTCGATTGTAGATCTAAATTTCCAATTTAAATTTTCTTTTCGAGGCCTTAAGCCGTTTATTTTATTTTTATTTATTTGTAATTTTAATCACTCATTCCTTATGTTTCATTTCCTCTTATGTACTTTATTTTTTTGTTATATACAGTGTGATCACTGATTGACACAAGTGTGAAACCATATGTAAGGCATGAGATCTCAAGCTATCAGTAGTAGTAATTAGATATTCGAACCTGATTTTACCAATTGCTTGGGCGATTGTTACACCCGCAACAACGTCGAAACTTATATTATTGACCAGGTGAGTCACAGTATAGGGAGATCACAATAGTGTGGAGGTGGGTATTGAGAAACGCAGGGCCGAGCTAACTCAAGCCGCAGATGGCGTGTCGGTTCAGATAACTAAACTAATGAAAAGAGCGTCGGTCAGCGACGACGCAAGCGACGTTGTCCGGGCACCAGGACACTGTGCTACCTTACGGTAACCTACCTGCGTTCCCTACTGATCTGCCACTGGCTGTGTCCCTCCAGCGGGTTTCCTACGGATCAGCCTGTATAGGTCGGCTGCGATAAACCTTATTCAAATGCTTGTCACAACAATAGCAAAGAAAAACAAGATACGTTGAGGAAAATTTGGTAAACAAGACAGATTGATTAATTGAAAATTATTAAGCAGTCGAATTTAATTAAAAAAAAACAAACACAGTCTAAATACTACTGGCATAACCTCTGCACATCGGCAGGAGGATGGTCGGCAGCAGAAACGTTTCGTCGCCTTACAGGCTATTCTACAAATGGTATTATACAAGTGCCACCAACGGCGATGTTCAGTATTATGGGTTATTCGTTACACAATTAAAAAAAAGATTTAAGATTAGCACTTAAGACTTAAAAAAAAATTAAGTGAAAGGTAAAACGTTAAATTTACAAAATCATGGTTTTGATTACAAAATAAAAATTACGAAATAATTAAATAACTTGTTTACAAATGATAATTTATTAAATGACGCTTGAAAAAAAAACAAAGGAAAATGTAGTAATTGGCACAAAAGAATCTACTGAGCTTACGGTATAGAATTTTACAATTACTTAAATAATTTTAATAGCTCAAAAATTAAAAAAAACATACATGAAAGTCAAATATTTAACGGTAAAGGATTTCCTAGAATTTTATTAAATTAAAATTCAACACATCAAAGAGAAATATTACGGTAATGAATTTTATAGAATTATTATTAAATTAAATATTCAACACATCAAAGAGAAATATTACGGTAATGAATTTTCTAGAATTATTAAAATAAAGATTAAAATTCAACACATCAACGTGAGCCCTTATCAATTCTTCATAGGGTCACTCTGTATACAGCAAAACAATTTGCAATATAAAAAAAAACGATAATTTAATTAGGATTGCACGTGACCTCGCAATTGATTAAGTGGTGCATTAGGTATTTACAACCACTCAAATAATCTTAGAACAAATAAAAGGTAAGGTAATTGTCCAGTTCTCTGGCACAGAAATGTCGATCAATTAGTCGAATGTTACGTCGAAAACTACAATTATAGTTGCACTTATCTGACAAATACAGGTCGTAGGTAGGCACGCTAACTGAAGTCAAGATGGCGGAGGCCCCCTTGTTGGACGGTGAAATTCCACCAGAAGCCACTAAGAAGGTTGAGAAGTACAACTATTAGTTCGACGATGATAGACACCTTGTTCTTCAACAGTAATGTAGGGCGGCCATTTTCAGTGAATGGCGACTGAGGCTTAACTCGTGCCCAGCAATAAAATCCTATTAAATTAGAAAAGAAAAGAAACAAAGATAAAACCCCGAAAATTAACACAAAATTTCACTCACTTACCCCAAATTTTATTGGAGATGCGCGAAACGACTTCACAAGTCACTCAAAAGTGCAAAATTTAAATTCAAAGGCCCATCAGCGTGGGATTTCGTAAATTCAAAAGAAACGATAAATGCGGTAAAATTTACGATAATTCACCTAACTAAGGTACGACATTCGCTGCTTATTCCATCAAAGCCGCTTACGCGAAATATCTACATAGACATAGTAATAAAATTACCAAAAAGGAAAATAAGCAGTTTGCACTAATGTTCTTTAGGCAAAGACAACTTGGAAAGTGAGAAGTCGAGAATGTGTTTCCCCCTATCTAATGCGCGTCAGCTACACGCATCCTTACAAAAGTATCAAATCACGGAAATGCCTCAAAATGAAAGGCGGGAAGATTTTAAATATAAGATAACGAACACGAAACTCCATGACAAAGGGAGCGCCAATAACGTGACCCACAAAATTAAATCCAGACATTCTCGGAATTTAAGTCGATGGTAAAATTTATTAAAAACACACCTATAATGCACGGAAGATTAAAACGTTAGACAATACGCAAAGGAAAAGTTCACGCTTAAAAGTTGGTCATCTGTTTGACACCACACCAAGATAATGCCAACGACGACATAGGGTGACAATCAAAACAAACCTAAGATATAGACAAAATTTATTACGGGAAATACAAACAGATCCTGCAGGTAATTATACAACAATTTCAAGGTCTTAAAACGCTTCGATAAGGCGGATGATGAAAAACCGACCTTAACCATATATTACAGGGCAAACGACGAAAATCTAACCTTAGATATGCAACTGGAAGATATCAGCCGGTGTTTACGTTGCCGTCGCAGGAATGTCGATGACTAGGGCAAACAAATCAGGACACGAGAGCAATTAATAGTATGCCCCTTATTATACCAGGTTTCCTTAAATAGTCACGCGCTCTAGTCAATTCCTTAAGAATTTCTTTAATAACACATAACCTTACGAGACATACATACAAAATGAAATTTAGGGCATAACACGATACACAACTTGAGCTTGAGCCATTTTACATTTTTGTCTGTGTTTAATTTATCTGTGTTAGAATCAGATACGCCTCTCGTTTCCTTATGTAAACATTTAGTTATATCATAATTAATTAATTTCCATTTCAACATTCCCAATTTTGTTTTGTGCATGTTTATAATTCTTTTTTTTTGCACGCGACCATTTTATTAAATTGGTGTTATTGGAAAATTGTGGGTTTGTTTTATCTTTGCTAGCTTGACTACTCAAGCTGACTTTTCTTCCGAATCAAAGTACAATATGGGGAAGGAAATATTACACAGTAGGAAGATGGCGTCCGTAAATTCATCCAACTAAGATTCTGTCTAAATCCACGGCCCAAACGAAGACGATTGAGTTAGAGGCAGTTCTTTCCTCCATCTTTACCACCTGTATGCAAGGGTAGTGACAGGTAAGGCATTCCTGAAGGTGTAAGCGTAAGCTTTCTGAAACTTTGGTGAATTATGTTGCGGTTTTACAATTATTTTGGCTTGGTCAAAACGTGTTGCTATCAGTGCCGAACGGATGAATCATTTTAATTTCACGACGACGCCATTTGTCTGCGCCCTTGTTTGAATTTTTCAACTTACTTCTTACAGGGACCTAGCAAACGTCAAGAAATAAGTGGTATTTTAATTTACGCATAGACATGCTTTGTTCAAATACCAGAGGCTTTCATTTATAAAATGGGTCTTACTTGCTAAAATAAAGCTACCGACTTTATTATTGTATAGATAAAGAATACTGCAATTATAAATGTTAGTCATACATGGCAGAAATTTTATAATTCGAGTACCACAGTACTATTATATAAATTAATATACGAGGTGTGTATAAATTGGCCTACCCACTACACGCGGCGATGTTCTTCGTTAAATTCGGAGTCCAAAATCCTAATACGAAAATGTTGTACCATGCTCCATATCTTTGCACGAGGTTCCTAAGGTTCGGACTTTCAGTCTTGAAATAAGCATTATTACTTGACAGAAAGAGCTACAATTTAGAAGAAAGAAGAATTGTTGTTATTATCCTTTCGTTAAAGTTTTCTTTTTGATTTTAAAGTTCGTTTTTAATATTTGTTTATTAACTTATTTTGAACAAAAACACATCTGACAACGTTGTAAAACAATAAGTAGGCAGCCTAATGTTGTTCTAGTCAAATACATTACTACTGTCAAATTTTGACACTTGTAATCTACCTATTTCATTCGACTTGCTTATTTTTCGTGTTTATTTGTGTAGTTTTAATCAGTTTTCGGGTTTTCGTGTTTACTAGTTGTTCTGTTTGTTTATTATGAATTTTACGTTCAACGAATATGCCGATATGTACATGATATACGGTTTCTGTCGTGGAAATGCTAGCATGGCAGGGCAGGAATATCGAGTGCGTTTTCCAAATCGGAGGCATCCAAGTAAAAATGTATTTCGAAGGCTGGACCATCGACTTCGTGAAACAGGTTCGTTTATTCCAAGAAATGCAAGCGCAGGTCGACCAAGGCAAAGGCGTACCGTGCAACTAGAAGAGCAAGTTCTAGCCACAATACAGGAAGATCCCTCTGCGAGTACCCGTCAATTAGCTTCTACACTAAATATTCCCAGTAATAAGACTGTTCATTTGGTTCTACGAGAAAACTTGCTTCATCCATACCATGTTTCTAAAGTTCAGCCTCTTTACGGAAATGATAACTTATTTCGAATCAATTATTGCAATACAATCTTAAATAGAATTCAGGAAGAAGGTGACTTTTTAAGACGTATTCTTTGGAGTGATGAGTGCATGTTTACCAGAGATGGTGTGTTTAATACTCATAATTTTCATCATTGGGCAGATGAAAATCCACATGAATTTCGCGAATACGGTCACCAAAGAAGGTTTTCTGTTAACGTTTGCCTGGGTATAATAAACCACAGGGTAGTTGGACCAATTTACTTACCAAATCGCCTAGATGCCGGTGAATATTTAAATGTTTTAGAATAAGTTATTGATGAGGTACCCCTGAACGTACGCCGTAATATGATTTACATGCATGATGGAGCTCCTGCGCACTTTTCTCGTAATATAAGAGACTGGTTGACTGAACACTTCCCAGACAGATAGATTGGTCGTGGCGGTCCCCTTTTGTGGCCTGCGAGATCCCCCGATCTCAATCCATTAGATTTTTTTGTTTGGGGTTTCATTAAAGGTAAAGTTTACGCTACACCTCCACAGAACGCTGACGAAGTTAGAGCCCGAATTGAAGCCGCAGTATTAGAAATCACACCAGAAAGACTTGAGCGAATAGTACAAACGATACCACAAAGATTGCAGCTATGTCTACAAACTGATGGATTTCAATTCGAACAATTATGTAGGTAATAATTACATTGATTTCTATCAAGAAGATGTACAAAAATTAGTCAATATTATCAAAAATTTTTTAAACTTTATAATATTTTCGTAATAAATATGTAATCTAAGAAACCAATTTTATTTCGTTTGTTTCTTTTTTAAATTTAAAATGTAAGGTTCACATGACGACGTGTAAAAATGTTCCGAAGATTATAACTAGCACATGCGTGTTCAATGTTGCCAAATGTATGTTTCTTTCAAATTCATTCTGAAGACAAAGGAAGCCTGATACATCGTTTTAGGATTAGGACTTTTAACTCAAAATTTGACCCAGAATGTCGCCACGTGTAGTGGGTCCGCCAATTTATACACACCTTGTATAATTTTAAGATTGCATCATGTGCATATTTATTAATATTGTCTATGGAGGCTTTTCAGGTCTAAGAATCTTAAATCATAATTAAAATTCAATATTAGCTTAGAACGTCACAACCTTTAATTCAGGAAACAGTCTGTTCTTCCACGTGCTGTATTAAATAATGTATGCCATTTCTTTGTCGGTGCAACGGGAAAGAAATTTAATTAAGAACACCTTATAACATGGGGCTAGATAACTAAGATTAACAAACTTAATTACAATTACGGATATTAGAACAACCCTGAATAAGAAATCTAATTTTTTCAGTTGTTACATAAACACTGGACCCAATTCCTCTCTCGAAATGTATTTTCTTTTATTATTCTCTTCACACTTCGCTAATCATATATTATATAGATATTCATTCAATTCTTAATTAAAACTTATTCATTTTGATTTTATTCAGTTCGGTTAAACTATTTCAGTTTTTAAATAATGCATGTGGAATGATATATCAGTTTTGTGTCAATATCCACGGGAAAAAAAGGATAACCAGGAGTGAAAGAGATAACAAACAGAAAGAAGACGAGCAAAAAATAGATCGCATTGTGTAAGGACGAAAGAAAATTCATTTAACGCCAGGCGTCTCTCGGGACAGTTAACTTCCATGTTAATTCTTTCCGCGTCTGCATTTCTAGAAAATCTAATAAATTACCCGCGACAAAAGTAGCATCGAAACAGTATTATAATCATTCCCTTTTTCATCGCTGTATCGGATAATTAATCTTTATCGCTATTATCTTATTTTTTTGAAAAAACATAAATCTTTTGTAAAGAGAATTTATAACTATTAGCTTGCATGTACCGCAATGTAATTTAATTTGATGACCTTTTTTGTTTTCTTTTACTGAGGATTTTCAACAAATCTTGTGGATTTATTCTGAAAGGTTAGTGTAAACATTATATGATCTTTCGTTTATTATCTTTGTAATGTAACATTATAAGTAGTCTAGAAATTACATTACCGAAGCAATACCCA
This sequence comes from Amphimallon solstitiale, assembly GCA_963170755.1. NCBI lineage: Eukaryota > Metazoa > Arthropoda > Insecta > Coleoptera > Scarabaeidae > Amphimallon > Amphimallon solstitiale. Next base: position 89,765,258 of record OY720680.1, read on the forward strand.
TTTGATTAAAAGTAAAAAAAAAACAAGATATAAAAGCGCCTCGAGGGAAACTAAAAATAGAACATCTGTGATTTTGTAGTGCAAGCTAGTGTTACACATTTAGAAAATAAAATGTATCTATAAACGGCTTTACAGGTAAACAAATTCTTAATTATTTAACATTTTTTACTTCATAAATACAATAATATAAGCTTTAAATCAAATAAAACTAACCCGACGGCGACGTCTACTATATGGTAGTGTTTGAATTTTAGATTTATATTTTTATAGTTATAATACGGTGACATTTTCAAATTAAGTATCCACAAGTTTTCCACTTTCGAACATTCTGAGCTTCTTTTCTGTTAGTTGATTCTATTTTAAATCAAAACATACTTGTATATGTTTAATATTTTATTAAATTTTATGTATGTATGTATACATAATTAATATTGTATTAAATAACCTGACCATAACTTATCGAAGTCAAAATTATAAATTTCCCATCAATAAATGCGCATAAAATAGTCTATCAAAACATTCGATAGGTGGCGTTGAAGTCAAGTTATTAACAAATTCTATATTTATGATCGAACCTGACTCATATTCATATGTTGGTTTAGTGACAAAGAAGACACGATAGGTGGCGCTGTGGTCAAGCTATTAATAAATTTTATATGTATAAAGAGAAATGATTTATATGTATCTATACAATATGTTGACGTGGTCAACAAAATTGTTTTGGTATATGCTGCCGTTCGATAAATGACGCTATTTTTTCTTGGTAGAATTGAATTTTGACATATAAACTGTTACACCAGCAACAACGTCGAAACTAAATATTATTGACCAGGTGAATCACAGTATGTATAGGGAGATCACAATAATGTGGTGGTAGGTATTGAGAAACGCAGGGCCGAGCTTACTCAAGCCGCAGATGGCATGACGGTTCAGATAACTAAACTTATGAAATGAGCGTCGGTCGGCGACGACGCAAGCGACGTTGTCCGGACACCAGGACACTGAGCTACCTTACGGTAACCTACCTGCGTTCCCTACTGATCTGCCACTGGCTGTGTCCCTCCAGCGGGTTTCCTACGGATCACCCTGTATAGGTCGGCTGCGCCAAACCTTATTCAAATGCTTGTCACAACAATAGCAAAGAGAAACAAGATATGTTGAGGTAAAAATAAAAGAGAGAATACGTTGTGTAGAAAGTTCTATATTAATTTGTATGTTTTTTTTTTTTGATAAAAATATTTCGAAATATAATAAACAAGACAGATTGAAATTGAAAATATGAAGCTGAACAAAATAAAATTTGAAAACTATTAAACTAGACAGATTGAAACTTATGAAAATGTTGATCAAGTTTAAATTTGTAAGTGAATCTTAACTATACATTTGCCATAACCTCTGCACATCGGCAGGAGGATGGTCGGCAGCAGAAACGTTTCGTCGCCTTACAGGCTATTCTACAAATGATATTATACAAGTGCCACCAACGGCGATGTTCTATGTTATGTATTATATGTTACACAATTGAAAGAAAAGTGATTTAAGATTAGCACTTAAGACTTAAAAAAAAAAAATTAAGAGAAGGGTAAAACGTTAAATTTACAAAATCATGGTTTTGATTACAAAATCATAATCACGAATTAATTAAATAATTTATTAAATGCTGCTTGCAAAAAGACAAGGAAAATTTAGTATTTAACACAAAAGAATCTACTGAGCTTACGGTATAGAATTTACAATTGCTTAAATGATTTTAATGGCTCAGAAATTAAAAAAAAGACATACATGAAAGTCAAAGCTTTAACGGTAAAGAATTTTCTAGAATTTTATTAAATTAAAAATTCAACACATCAACGAGAAATATTACGGTAATGAATTTCCTAGAGTTTTATTAAAAGAAAGTGCAACACATCAACGAGAGCCCCTATCAATTCTTCATAGGGTCACTCTGTATACAGCAATAACAATTTGCAATATATAAACGGTAATTTAATTAGGTTTGCACGTGACCTCGCAATTGATTAAGTGGTGCATTAAGTATTTTATATCCACTCAAACAGTCTTAGATCAAATAAAGGTAAGGTAAATGTCCAGAGCACTAGCACAAAGATATCGACAAATTAGTCGAAAGATACGTCGAAAACTACGAATATTGTTGTACTTTCTGGCCACGATGCGGAGAAAATCTCCCTGACTGATCGAAGAAAATCCACCAGCAGCCACTAAGATGGTTGGAAAGTACAGCTATTAGATCGACGATGATAGTCACTATGTTCTACAGCCATGTACGGCGGCCATTTTCAGAGAATGGCTACTGAGGGCTTACCTCGTGCCCAACAATAAAATCCTATTAAATTAGAAAAGAAAAGAAACAAAGATAAAACCCCGAAAATTAACACAAAATTCACCCACTTACCCCAATTAATGGAGATCCGGGAAATCATCTCAGAAGTCCCACATAGTACAAAATTTAAATTCAAAGATCCAACACGTGGTAATTCGTAAATTAGGTAGCGGTATTTCGATAAGATTTACGATAATCACCTATACTAAGGAATCGACACTCACTGCTTATTTCTTCAAAGCCGCCTAAGCGTAATATCTATCTACTAGACATAGTAATAAAAATCACCAAATAAAATAAGCATTTCGCACTGATGTGCTTTCACAAGATGAACTTCGTAAGTGAAACGAAAACGTGGTTGTTTCCCGGATAATCCGATACAGCCAATCACGCACGCACGCCCATAATATGACGCACTCGGAAATGATTTAGAATAAAGGCGGGAGATTTCAAATAAAAATAGCGAACACAAGACTAAATCACAAAAGAGGGAGTCAATAACGTGACTTATATAATTAAACACAAACATCCTCGGGACTTAAGGCGACGGAAAAATGTATTAAAAACACACCTACAAAGTAAGGAAGATTGAAACGCTAGTCAACACACAGGGCAGTTTCGCGCTTAAGGTTGGTCACCTGTTTGACATTGCACCAGAACATGCCAATGACAATGAATGGCGGCAATCAAAACAAACCCCTGTTATTGCCAAAGTTTATTACGGAAATAAAACCGGATCTTGCAGGTAATTATACAAGAATTACGAGCTATTAAAACTCTTCGATGAGGCGGTTGAAAAACCGACCTTAACCATATATTACAGGGCAAACAACGAAGATCTAACCTCGGATACGCAACTGGAAGATATCAACCGGTGTTTACATTGCCGTCGCAGGAATGTCGAGGGCTGCAGCAACCAAAACAAACCACGAGAACAATTAATAGTATGCCCATTATTATACAAGATTTCCTTATTTAATATCTATAACGTTTTAGGGAGATATTTACGATAGAAAAACATCAATCGGACGAAACATGTGTGTGTGTTTAGGAATACGTAGGAATACGAGCGACAGTAAATGCAACAAAGCCTGACTGTTGTCTCGCGGAATTTAATGCAACATCAACCACAAATAATTCCATAAATGCCACATATTGGATACATTCCGAAGAGAACGGAAGGTATAATTAAGCAGGTGTTGATAAAGCTTAAAAAAAGCATATAAAAGTTACTGCTAATGCAAATAATCGAGTCTGCAGGTAGGTTAGAATAATATAAATTGTCTCGGAAAAATAGTTATTTTAAACGTTGGCTTAAGCACAAATACACAAGTAATTAACCTTATCGTGTGAATGTCCCAAAAATTAGATTTCAATAAATTTAGCGTAAGCAATAGAAGTGAGTTAACACAATAGATATAGCATGTCATACTAGTTCACCAGAGATATATATATCAGGCACGCTCGTAAAGTTGCGATTTAGAATATCAAACAGTGCGATAACATAAGAAATACGAACATTAGCAAAACGTAAAAATACACATAACAAATTATCCATGTATGACATATAAATCATTTCTCTTTGAATTTCTCTTCTGTCCGGACTCTCATATTCAGGGATTTTAACCAAATCAAACTCGACGCGCTACCTACCGGAAAGGGCAGAACAACGTCTGCCGGTGCAGATAGATTAAGAAAAATTCTAAATTACTTATTTTCATATATTATTTCGATTAACAATACTCTATATTGATTGAACTTAAATTTTCTGTTCCATGCAAAAAATGTGATGTGAACATCACACAACAAAAGTTATTCCAAATTAACTTTTAAATACTTTCATCCTTTTTATAAATCTACGTATTTGCATAATATTTGCGAGAAACTGTTTTTCAAAAAAAAAAAAATTTTACTTCCGGCAAAAATTTTGAACATTTTTTTCTACAAATTTTTTTGCAAATATGTGTTTTGCGTATATGTCAAGTATGTTCATACTTTTAGAAAAACTGTGTTAAATGTGAAATGATATATTTCCGAAAAACTAATTTTCGATAAGAGTAAAATACGCACTTTCGACAGGAATTCAGGGAAAAAAAATTATCAAAATATTCTAAGGTTCACTTTTCAGTAATTTTATATTCTTTAGAAATTTTTCTAAATTTAGTAGGAGTAATTGACAATATGTAAAAAAAAAGTGTTTTCTTTTTGATGAACTAAACTAACGGTTTACCAATTTTTCTGAAAATTTAATCTTTTCTTGGGAGGATGAATATACTTCAATATAGTTTGTTATTGAAAACTGTAGCTGTTCGACCACTATCATAGTCACACACAGATACACATGCAGAATTACATCATGTTTTATCACCATCTTAATATTTCTATAGATCACATACTCTAAATATAAGCTTGAGTATTGATAGCTGTATGTGTTTGGGCGCTATAGCGATCACAAATATAGAGAGCATGGCAGATAGACAGACAGCTATTCTTATTTATCCAGGTCCTTCAAAACGTCAATATCTGCAAATATTTCAAAGTTGAAAACTTTCATCGTTACAATGCTTCCGTATACTATGTATAAGAAAATAAGCTTTTATAACGCCTTTATTACAACGACGCAACCATGCATATTGCAAAATTGGGCAATCAAGTATTGAATTCACACATGACATATATTTAGTTCAATTAGAAATACAAGTTAAATCTTGTTTTAAATAGAGTTATAACTAAGACAACACTTCGTGCTTATCAAGAACTACTGGAAGCATTTAGTATAAATTGAGTGAGTGGAGTGTTGACTTACATTTATAGAGTTGAAAAACTGATGAATTGTATTTTGAGCGTACAGATTTTTATTCAATCCTCACCATCGGAGGATTCCGAACTACTTACTCTTTTAAATCTCCACTGCAGTTTGTGCTATTTATAAAGCATGGGACCACTCACCTGTAAAAAAGAAACATATTATTAAAACAATGAAATGCAAAAGATTATATATCGGGTGTATTCCCAGAATATAAAGTTTTTATTCGTACACATACGACAGAAAAAAAATAATAAAAAACCAAATTGGCCGTATGCCGCGCCTGGACGACCGCGGTATGAACGAATGGATAGCGCGCGCTTACATGTATCATATTTAGGCACACAAAACCAGTAGATGTTTATTATGTTTTCAGCCGCGAATGTGTATTCATTCTTACTTATCGGCATGGCTTTTACAATACACGGATTATGGGAGATGATGTATCTGTAAGATGAAATAGGTGGAAACAGAAGAACAGTTGAAGGTTTATACGCGGAATGTTTTTCTGATGGTAGGCGTCCGTCGTGTGAGGTGATTGTGGACACGGTGTGTAGGTCAAAAGAACGAGCAAAACTACATCCAAGTTACGAAGGTAGGGGTGGTGAAAGAGAACGGAGAGTGTTACGTGCGGAAGAGCAGCTCTTGGATATGGTAGATGCGAATCCACGTATAAGCACGCGAATTGCAGCAATGCGACTTGGAATATCCCGACCGACGGTTCAGCAGGTCCTCGCGAGAACTTCGATGGATTGGGCGTGGAGGACAATTACCATGGTCGGCGCACAGCCCTGGCTTAAATCCATTCGATTTCTTCTTTTGGGATTACATGAGAACACTTATTACATTTTTTTCTGTATCTTATATCTTATTAGTGTTCTATAATTTTTGTTGCATTTCCTGCGAGTGACTCTGTACATTTGTCTTGAATTCTTTCGCGTATTAGGTCACGCCTAGAACTAATCTTTTGTTTTACTGTTGGAATTACGTATAATTATTTTCTGCGGGATGTGGAATTTTCATCTAATCTATTTTATATTTAATTTCCGCGAGTAATTAAGTGGTTTCCTTCATTTTAAATTAAATTTAAATTATTTTTCCTTTAATTCGCAACGGTAGCGGTATCTCGTGTGTGTGCGACTAATTATGCTATAGGTAGCATTTAGAATGACCTTCTGTTTAATGTTGTTATATTCCTTACGTCGCTGCATAATTATCTGCGATTATGTCTATTTAATTATTTCTTTGTTTGGTTCTTATTAATTGGTCCCTTACCTTTTAAATATTTTGTGTAACAATTCACTTTCAACTTGCTAGATGTCGCCTTGTTACCTTCTACCGCAACCTTGTGTTCTTGTCATTTCATTCGTTCAATATCGATCGAACCGTTTAGTTGATTTAAGAAAGCGATCCATTTACTTCAATCAGTGTCACTGTAATTAATGGACTGTTTTGTCTATTTACCGTATAATTCACACGATAAATAGTGGATGACTAAACAGTGACAAATAAAGTTTTTGGTAGTTAATTTGCTTTCTGCTGCATGGTGCAGGATTTTCGTATTGTTTGAAGTAGACCCCTGGATCGGTAAGCTACCAAGTTTCTTAATTTCTCTTTCTCTTGGCTAATGCCTTGTGTCGTATATTTCCCCTTTTAGCTTTTTATTTTATACCGTACTGTCGATTGCATTTATGTGCGAACACGTGTTGGAATTCCGGAAGTAACGCCGCCATCACGCTGGCCTATCTTCCGCAAACTTGTGGGCGTTTAACTATATCTAGAAATATTCGACCCATCCGCCGCCTCTGTGGGCAAATCTACCTCATTTGGACCCGGAATTAATAGATTTATATGGTGGATGCCTTATTGAAAACCGATGCCCCGTGTGGATCAAATGAACTTTCAAGATATGTATATGTAATTATTCTTATTTGTAAACCTATTTATCTGTTTTGCTTTAATTAATTTCAATAGAATACGCAGTGTTTTTACCTGTAAATTCATTTTCATTAACGTTTTGAGTAGCTATCCAATTTAATTGCTAGTTAATTTCCGTCAGGACAGTAGCCTATTTTGTAGTTTTTAATTATTTTTTAGTACTCAGAAGTGTTATAGCTAATTAATTGTTTGTTTTATTTTTAAAAATACACATCTACACCATGTAATGACTGCAGGGGCTTAAATGTAAAGCCAGATCTCGTTCCGCCTTAATTTCTGTTGTAAGTTAATTAATCACTCATTAATCATCATAATTTCATAGCTTAATTAAATTTTAGTCAGTTGATTAGTTTCAAATTTAAATTAATTTTCAATTTTTAAGTGCATTTATGCATCTTTTGACGTGTTATAGCTTCTCTAGATTTTATATAGTTGAATATTTTCAAATTTAATTTAATTTGATTGTTATGCGCATTTATGGTCTATTGGCGTGGCATAGATGTTTTAAATTTAGACAGTTGTTTTTTTAAATTAATTTGTATTGTATATAGGGTGATCTACCCATTTGTGGAATTATTACAATTTTCATAGTGCATCTTGACATTCTATAATTCCAATCTTATATAATAAACTTGTTATTGTTGTTTATATCGTGTATGAATGTCTTACTAAACCTAGTATACCTGAGCTATTTTCGCTGTCGAAATAAGTAACTTATTGGAGTGGGCCTGAAATAGAATGACAGCTGGCGCCTAAGAGTCATCTACCTTCAGTAATCTGAGTGACCCATCCCCTAAAACCGAGAGTTAGAGGCACAGGCTCCACCCCATCTTTGCCAACGTACACTAGGGAAGTAAGGTAAGGCAGGTTGAAGGTGGCACACAATAAATTTCCGAAGAAGATTTTCGCCAACGTTTTTTTCCAGCGATATGCGCCTTGGCGTGAGGGTGGAAATAGTAATAATCCACGAGTTTCACATATCGGTCCTTCTCCATTTTAGTTAATGTGAAAAGGGAAGGAGTGAATATAAACGTCTTCGCACAAAGCTACTAAAGTATTTACACTTTCAATAGCTAAATACAAGTACAGTTCTTTTCTTAATTGGTAGATATTCCTTGTGTTTCAGGGTTCACGGGTTAATATCTCACCTTGAACTATCACCCTGTGATTTTTAGTTCTACAGCAATATTTTATGTTTATGATATTATGCATTGTAACAAGAACTAAAATAAAGCATACTATTATTATTATTATTATTACTATATTCCACATCAGATGTTGACCCATTTTCAAGTTTAATATATTAATTCTATAATATTTACGAACATCGAACATACGAATGGTATGTGCCAGGACCGTAATGTAAATTTCTTATCTAAAATTTTCACTAAAAAATTACATTTTGATTTCTTCCTTATTACGATAACATATAGATTTGGTTCTGCTAGCACTTTATATTCCTACTAGTCAGTCTTTTTATTGCCCGGACAGCCTGTATATTTGAAATAATGTTAGCCGATATTGCCGATTAAATTTAAAGTTGGTGACAATTTGAGAAAGATCAAAGTATCAAATTTAATTAAGAGGAGCGTTTACCTATCGAAAATTAAGGCATCGCCGTTTCGCGTTTTTTAAACTCATTTTGTAATTTTAGAATCTCAAATTTGGGTTAATGATGCAAAAGGCATAAATTTATAATGTCAAGGTCAGTTTTTGTACCAATTTATTTTCTTAAGAAAGTTATGTGTTTTAGAAATAACCACAAAAATGCATGAATTTGATTAATGTCTACTAACTAAGGCTGGTACACAAAAGGAAAAAAACGACCTCTACGCGCCAGCAGCACATTTGATGTACGATATAAAGAAAAAATCAAATTTTGGTAATTATTTTTAAAGATAAAAGACATTAAACAGTAAACATTGTCACACACATTTTACACGAGGTTTTTCGCGTCGTCTATCCCCAATTTACGGTATCTCTACCGGTCCTAGCGAGACGAAAATCTATCGGAATCGGTCTGCTATTGCAGACTTAAATGCAAGTGACAGTTTAATTACAAACTATCACTCGCATTTAAATGTCATTTATACCTATAATATACGAGTTTATAATAATATAACAGTTATGGGCAAGTGAAAATTGGCTTATTATAAAACATCAACAACATCAACAATTCCGTAAGTACTCATTCTTTATAAATTATGTTTCCTATCTACAGTATTTCTTTATCTATCACAGAATCTGTGAATAAAACCGAAGCGCTGTGATAGAACCGAATATCGTCAACCTCCACCTACTCACACTCCCTTGCGTCTACCCGTCCCGCCAGTAATATAAGTTGCATAAGTTTCTATTTGTTGGTAAACGCCATTCTTAAAATAAATTTTTTAGCGAAAAACATTATAGACACTTTGTAGCAAGAAGCTTAAATGACTTTTAATTTTAATAAACTTTTAAATTAAATTATTAAATTATTATTATTATTATAAATTAAATAAATCATTTTTTTTAATTCCTGGAATATCTCCACTTGTTGATCTATAAGGAAACTATGTGCTATTTTAAAAATAAATTTATTTTCCAACATAAAAGATATTTCAATGTATTTAATCATACGTATATATGATGCTAATTCACTATGTTTTCTTATTGCGTTTTTTAATTGTGACGCCTACACTATGACAGCTTGAGTAAAATCACGTTTTATATTCGGGTTATAATAGTCGTCAATCATTAGTGCAAACTCAGGGAAAAAAAATCGTCATAGATTTATAGTAATTTTGTAGTATTATTCTTATACGTTAGTCGTTTAGAAATCAAAATTATAATATGTATAGAGTCCTTTATTTTACTCAACAATTTTAATTAAATAGGTGATTTCTTACAGTAAATAACAAAATTCAAATGATCTTCGATGATCATTTATTGTTGAATAATTATAAAATGATTTGATTTTGTGTCGGTTTTATATAATGACTGAGTATTGGAATAATTATTTTCTAGATAATGAATATATACGACTGAATCATGATAGCAAACAATGGCCTACAACTTTCAGCATTGAATGTTATAATTTATAAACTTCTTTACATAAAATACATGCAAAATCTACAAGAAGTACTAATACAAATATCTATTTCATTAATACTATACATTAATAATGTGCATACGATTCAACAAAATCTTTTATATGGTCTTGTTCATGTACTTAATCCTTTATACTAGAATCAGGACAGGATGTAGAGGGTCTTCAACTTTCGTATATGCCAATGCATTGTAAGCAAGCGTTGGTAGTCTGTAGGCGAATGTTAGCTAACCTTTCAGATTACATAATTTTCCTCAGGCTCGATCTCAAAATAATCATCTAAGAAAAATACCACATTAATAGGACATCAACGTAGGAACAGGATATACGTTTTACAGATAAATGCAGTCCTTTAATTAATTTTCTTTTGTAATTACTGATAAGTCGACATTTTGAAATCAAAAAATATCTGTATTTTATCAACTCTTAAATTATTATTTCAGTTTGATCAGTTCCCGCGTAATATCTAAATGTTAATTAACATAAAATGTTTCTTTTAAAAATATATTGGCGTTAAATAATCGACAGTTTAGTTTTGTGCACCGAATGTTGAAAATGACTTCGATATTCCGTTGGTCGACGTATATTCTCTAAAGAACAAAGCACTCCTTTAGTTATTTCCAATCTCATTACAATTTCTTTATTTCATTAATACATTATTTTCAAAATAAAAGTTGTATTGCTTACATCATTTTAATAATATTTACATATTGTTTTATTTATAACTTAACCAAAATTTTTCTTTTATACTTTGAAATATACATAACCCATTATTTATTATATTGTTCTTATATTTCTTTTATATACCTATTTATCTCTACTATTATTATACTCTATTAAATCTACACACCACAATATATATATATTTTTTATATATATGTACATGTATATATAATCTAAATTTGCTGGGATATTTCCGCGGTCGAAGTATATTTTTCAGGTTTGCAAACGCGTTATATTTGCTGCTCTATAGTCCCAAGAAGGCAGAGCTGGGCGATAAGAATTACAGTTGTATTGATTGCGGCTTGAATTACGATTGTTTTAATCGCAATTCAATTAGGATTACTGTAATCGTTAATCGATGGAACTTGGATTACGATTTCAGTAATCGTAATCAAATTGTCTTCGATAAACGATTACAGTAATCTAAACCAGATATTTTGTAAATAACGATGTTCTAAGTAATCGAAATCGAAGTTGTTCAAAAAATGTCGGACAGCTAAACGCGGCTCAATTAAACTGGTACGCGTTATATATGAAGGCAATAATTATTATTCTTCTTCTTCTTCTTCTTTTAGCTAGGGTCATCCCCTGTTTGCCTGGTCTGTTTCTATTCAGCGGATGAGGAAAACCAACTTTGTCCCCATCTCTTGGGAGGTCGTCCTAGTTGTCTCTTTCCTTTTGGTCTTTCATGTTTGCATATATATGCTAGTCTGTTGGTTTGCATTCTCTCGACATGATCATTCCATTCCTTCCTCCTTCGCTTACTCCACTTCACCACATTCTGCACTCCGCATCCTTCTCTTATGGAACTACTCGTCTGTCTATCTCGTAACGTGACATTCGCTATTTTTCTGAGAATCTTCATTTCCACTGTTCTAATTTTTTGTTTAGTTTTCTTGGTGTCTGCTCTTCTCTCCGTGGAATATGTTAGTACTGGGCGAACCATAGCTTTGTATACTCGTACTTTACTTTCCTTAGTAAGGTATTTGTTCCGCCAGACCATTGTGTTTAGATACCCGGTTACTTGTGTCGCCTTCATTGCCTGTTGTTGAACCTCCGCTCGCAGATCTCTTTGACTCGTTACCTCGACACCAAGATACCTGAAGCTCATTACCTGTTGAACAACGGATCCGTCTATTTATAGTTTACAACGAAGTGGCTGCTTACATATTACCATGCACTTAGTTTTGTCTTGGAGATGCTCATATTATATTTTTTGCCGGTAATGTTGAATTGATGCAAAAGTCTTTGTAAGTTATCTTCGCTGTCTGCTAGGAGCACTGCATCATCGGCGTAGCATACTATGTTCACGTTGTGTCTCCCCATAGGGTAACCATCTTTTCCTCTTATTGATTCTATCATACGGTCCATTATTAAATTGAATAAGAGGGGGCTCAACGAATCCCCTTGTCGTATGCCAATGTTTATTTTGATTGGTTTCGTGATTCCATCACATGTTTTGATTCTAGTCGACGTGTTAGTGTTGATATTATTGACCAATTCCACAAGGGTTTGTGGTACGTCATATTCATGTAAAATTTTCAAGACGTCGTTTCTTCTCACACGGTCGAAAGCCTTGCTTAAATCCACGAAGCACATAAATAGCGGGTTGTTATATTCGATTGATTTTTCTACCAATTGGCGTATGATGAAAATGGCATCTGTTGTACTACGATTCTTTCTGAACCCCTGTTGCTCCTCTGAAATTTGTATTATTTCTTGCAGTAGATTTCTAATTATGGATGTAAACAATTTAAGGATTGTATTCAACAGAGTAATTCCGCGGTAATTGTCCTGTGTCTTCTTTTCCCCTTTTTGTGTAACGGTCCTCCGGTACCTTTTTAGTGGCCAGCACGTTCGATAGCAGCTCGTGCAGAGCCTCTTCCAAGCAATCGCCACCGTACTTAAGTAATTCGTTATATATACCATCCGGACCCGGAGATTTTCGTGATTTTAGCTTTTTTATGGATTCTTGTATTATTTCTCTAGTAAGATATACCGGGGTCTTGTTATGATGTCTTTGTTCGATATTTTCCAAGCTATCCTCTTGAATTTTATATAGCTGACTGAAATATTCAAGCCATTGGTCAGTTTTAATAGCTGGTATTTATATATGTTCTGCTACTTCCTTTTTCTGGTTTCGCAAAGTCTTCCAAATATTTCTTTGGGTTCCATATAAGTCATGCTCTAAGTCTTTAGTGTATTTTTACCAATAACTTTCTTTTATTTTTCGGATAGCTTGGTTGTTGACGTTTCTTATCAATTTGTATTCTTCATATTTTTGCGCTGTTGGATTCTTTTTATATTGTAGGAATGCGTGTTTCTTTTCTTGAGCTAGTGTTCTTATTCTTTCGTCAAACCAAGGAGTTCTGTTATTCCCAGTGCCGGAGGTGATTGTTCTTTTCCCCAATGCCTCCTCAGCTGTTTTTAAAATTATATTTTTAATTTCGTTCCACTCGTCGTCAACTGAGTTATTTTTATTGCCTTTTATATTTCGGAGACTCTGTGCTAGCCTCGTGGTATATAACTGTCTGGTGATGGGATCTTCTATCTTTTCGATACAGATTTTTTCATATTTCACTTGCCTGGTCTTTTTGATTATCATGTCTAGTTTCAATTTACACAGCAGCAGTCCATGATCAGAACCAACATTGGCGGAGTTCAATAATTATTCGAATATGAATAAGAAAAAACAAAAACATAAAAGTTTTTAAAATACACCAGAAATTAAAATAAATAATGAGGTGTGTCTACCACACGACTTTTTTATACGTATGAGCGTATAGAAAAATTATTCAAAATGCTATTCTGAGTACTTCTATTCTCATAATAAATCCTTATATAATACATACTTTGCAAGATATTCGAAAAAAAGTGCTACTCGCTAAGAGTAAAAGTGTCACTTCCGGTCAAAATTTTAAAATTTCATGTATACAAAAAATATTCCAAATTTATTGAAACAGACCGGCTTTTGTACGTACTGGACCCTTATGACGATGATATCTCGCGGTCGAAATTATTAGTGCCCGACAACAATAAAATACACTTTCTAAAGTAAATAACAGTGATTTTTCTAATATTTAATAACAGTAATGCTTGCCAACGATTACAGTAACCCTTGTATAAAAAAAACGGAATTAAAATTAATGTAATCGTTAATCGAACGAACTTAGATTACGATTACAGTAATCGTAATTTAAACTTTTTCAAAATTACGATTACTGTAATAGGAGGACTGTTTTCGCGTTCGCTGCTTGGTCGACGTTTCAATGAGATCGCTCTCATCTTCTTCTGAACGGTCATGTTCGGTTTGCAATCGGAGAATTCCCCGATTGCAAACCCAAGACGATCGTTCAGTGCATATTCAGCACTGTATTTCCTTGTATCACGTTGTCACTATTGATATAATTAAATATAATTACATTTGTAACGGCTCATTGAACGTATACGTACGAGCTTTTAGTCTGATAGGCCTACTGTTTACCTCCTTTAATTTGTAGTCTTTTTGTTTATAATTTCTACATTCGTTATGCTATACCCAAGCATGTATAAATCATGAGCTGTCTAGACGTTAATAAATTTATTATTATTTTGACAAGTCAACACCTGTAATTTCTATTCCTAACCGTTTTTCCATTTTTGGAGTCATTTCTAAACAGGAAAATTAGTTGGCCCGAAACGCAAAGACAACATCAGTTAAGAATAATGTATAAAGGTTAATTGTGGTGAGATAACCGTCACACCGCCGTACCTAAACTTGTTGTCCATTACTACTATTCATGAAGTTATACTGACTACAAGATTCTTGTTTAATTTATGAAATTTATGTTTTAAGCTTAAAAGTATAGTGAACCAATATAAAATATGTTGACGCAGTCTCGACAAGACTGCAATAGTTTCGAATTTTTAACAGAATTTTAAGAAGTATCTGATATGTTTTTATTTGACATTTATTCCAACAAACATGTTACTACTCTCAATATATAATCATATCAAACAAAAACAAACGACACAAGTATTGTATTTGTAGAATGTGGATAATTTAGAGGAAATAGTGGAAAGTCCTGAAAGTAGTAGGGCTTTACGAACCCTAATAAAAGAACCTCATTTGCGCGAGAAAACCCTCCCCCCTATAACAGAACCAACAACAGCAACGACAACATTAAATACAAAGTGCGTTAAAAGAACAGAAACGATTTTTAGGACTTGTTCCCTTAATACCACTTAAAACCGTCGTAACAAAAGGCCGTACTTTAGCAGCGAGTGAGAAAGATAAGACCCTCAATTAATTATTTATAAAATTTTAAATGAACCGGAATAAGGTCGCCATAAAATTAAATCTATGTAGGTCAGAAGTTGCGTATTACGGGCGATAGTAATTCTCTTCGGATTACAAGGAGTGCATTTGCATTGGAATTATTCATAAAAATTACGTTTCTCTTTGAACGTATAATTTTAGAACTGTTTACGTGGCGTAATAAATCATAATTTCGCATGTGATATACTTTTCAGTTGAATCATATTAATTAGTCTAGCAATATAATTTCTAAAGATTGTTTGAAATGGTATAAATTTTACTGCCTTTATTTATACGACAAAGATTATCATTATACGGCCTTAGATTATTAATTATATACCCCTAATTTAATAAACCCCATTATTTAGTTTGAATTTAGTTAGTATTTACTTAAAAAATCACAATTTGTCAAATACACGAAATTAATTATTGATGTGACAACCACAGAATAACTGTCAAGTAGGTAACAATAGTATATTACATACCGAGGTGGAAAGTGTTTCATTACTGTCGAGAGATTAATACATGTATTCAAGCTTCCAATAATTCTAATGTAACAATTAATTTTATTTACAACCATACAATTAATAATTATTTGTGATAAAAATTCCGATAAGGTTTTGACATATCGAGTTGACAATTTTGCGATTGACGTTGAGGTTTGAAAATGTGGGCAGTAATAGAGGGCGGGAAGTAAATGAGGGCAGTAATAGAGGGCGGGAAGTAAACGTGAACAAAGTCACACTTCCAAACTTTTAAAAAGTCAGAAATGCCAACATTACGGTTATGGTTGTAAATAAAAATTATTACGTATTTGCTTATTATCATAGGTTGATTCAAGTGAAATGTTAGGTTTTCTGTTATTCTGAAACATTTTTAAATGAATCATTTCCTTAAAAATAAGTATAATTTACTCCAATGGCAAAATTAGTCCTGTTAAGTTTGAGTTGCACAAAGCACGAAATTTTTATGGAAAAGGAAAGTGCATCACTCTGATAAAATGCAAACGAGTTAATTAATTAAATACACCTATTATCTCTATATATTGCTTGTTTATATATATATATTTTATCACATTGTATTAATCTTTATATGTTTTGTATTTCTTGTAATTAGGATCGCAAACGGGAAACGTTTTTATATTATCCATTTCTCCTTGTCCGCCTTTCTTCTTCTGCCTTTCTGCTTGTTGACGGCCCTGTTCTCTTCTAGTATTATTTGACCTTATTATAACATTCACTCACGAACCTGACAGCTTTCAACATGTCGTAACCTCATTAAATTTATTTAGAGTTCGGCATTTAGCTCTCTTTTACAGAAGGCAATTCACAAAAGCACAATCTGTTGGTTATGTTTTAAACAAACTCTAATAGAGTGGTTTTTAGCGCTTTATACATGTTGTTTTCAATGGCACTAAGTTTAAAAGTATACAAGACAAAAATAATTTTTGGCAATTAGTTCACTATTTACTTCAAGTCTTCAGTTATTTACGAACCATGTGCGGGAGGATTATGTTTCCGCACGAGCGCTTTTTTATATCACTAGCGACTGAAAGGTGTGAGTGTTTTAATTGCCCAAATACATAGAAGATATTTTCACACAAATTTGTACAATATTTTTTGTAATAACATTAAATTAAAAACATTGATGATTAAAGTGATTAGTATCGTACCTAACCTCAAATACCTAATTAATGTAAGCATATCGCTCGCCTTTCCATTAAATTAAATTATTATATTCTTGCACATGACCTATCCAAAAGATACCATCCATAAATGCCCCGAATTATAGAGTGACCGTGTAATGTAACTTGTAAAAGCCCCACATTGTTGGGCTCCATAGTGTAATGAAACCATCAATAAATTATTATTAATATAATGTAATAAAGTAATGGCCCCACGTTGTTACGTCATATTGTAATAGAACCCCCTTTAAAATTAATAATAATAACATGATATAATGGCTCCTCTATTGGTAGTCATATTGTAAAAAAAAGCCTTATAATGCCCTGTTAAACTGTAATAATTTTTAAAACATAATAAAGTAATTAAATCATTTACCTGACTAGCTCAGTTAATTTTGTCTCAAGTCGATCCAGGTAAGAGATGTTAACCATAAATATTATTGGGCATTATTTGGCTCAATTCAATAAAACGTTGTATAAGGTTAAATAATATTTATATTAGAAATCAATAGTCCTTTCATAGTTTGATACAAACACAAGAGAAAACCTTTACAAAATAAAAATAATTTTAATAAAAACAAATACATTTACAAAATAACATCAATGCATTTTGAATACTGCAAAATTCAATATGATCTATTAATACTCAAATCTACGAAATATTATATATATCATAGAGCGTTGGCTTTCCACCGCTTCAATATATTATATGTCAATGTCTACCACGTTGGCCTTATTTAGATTTTTCTTCTTTCTTGAACGGAAGAAGATCTTCTTATTGTCGATGTGTTCATCTAGAGTCTTCCCTTCGACGATCAAAACGCCGGTAACTTCCACAGACTGCTATTCGCAGAACAATAACTTTTTATTCGAAGATATGACAAACTGAATGAACACTTTAACACTTTCTTTATGGTCGATCTTTTGTAAAAAAGAACCTATATATTTACTTTAAGGTTCTAACTATAATTTTATATTATATCGACCGCTCTATGTGTGAGTCGACATACGTTATATTTAGAGAACTTTATCACACGCAATGTCACGTATAACTTGCGAAACTGTAAATACCACGTCACTAATTTTATACTAAACACAAATATTCGGCGCCAATATTCTTACAAATACTTGCTTATCAATCTAATTCTTATTTTATACATAGATTAACATATAACAAATTTAGTTCTAGAAATATATATCTTTTGATTTCGAATACGTAATTATAAAAATACCATTTATATACATATTTAACATTATAAAATTTATTAAAAATATAAAATGTGCCGTACCGTTACAAACGTTATAAACATCGCCCGCCGAGGAATTCAAATTAATTTAAATTTGATGTAAGCTTATTACTTCGTTCTTAATAAAATCATTCACTATATTTTTGATCACACCTCGTATGTTTATTTCTTGTGTTTGTTGATGTATGCTGGTTGAGATGAATAGCTATAGCTAGATTTCGCCATGTTTCATCAACATGACTTACTTTCTTGAAGAAAGCCAATAAATACATTACTATTATTATACTAGTTGGCCCGGCAGACTTTGTACTGCTATTCCGGAAGGTGACGCGAAGACTTGGATTATGGTCGTTGATAAACGCAATAACATAGACTAATGATGCTCATACGTTGATATCCAAAGAGAAATGATGTTCATATGTTAAATTCAATTCTACCAAAAAATAGCGCCATCTACCTGACGACTGAATATACCAAATACAGTTTTGTTGAGCACGCAAACATATTGCTTCCATATAAATGATTTCGGTTTATAAATCTAAAAATTATTAAGAACTCAACCACAGCGCCCCCTATTCGGCCCAGATTTTGTTATTTTCCTTTTCGGAGCTTAACCAACATATATCGTGAGTCATCTTGGTCCATAAATATAAAATTTGTTAATAACTTGACTACAGCGCCACCTATCGGACCCTAGCATAGCTCTGGCACATCGTCTCGGCTTCCGAGTTCCTTTGAAATTTTCCCGATTTTTTTTTTCTTGAAAAACTTTTCCAAGACCGTGACGAACGAAATAAAAAAAGAATAACACATATCCATCGTTCTAATCGTCACTTACGGTCATGAGTTCATACAAAATCCTATAGAAAAAAATGAGGTGTTGTCACCACACGACTTTCTTATACGTATGAGAGTTTCAAATAATACAATTAATTCTCTCTTAATAAATCTCTACAGGATACACACTTTGTGAGATATTTGCAAAAAAATGCTACTCGCTAAGAGTAAAAGAATTACTTCCGGTCTGAATTTTGAATTTTCGTTTATACAAAAAATATTCCAAATCCAACTCTAAATACTTTTATACTCTTGACAAATATATGTATATAGAATGCATAATTTACGAAATATTAGCAAAAATCACTATTCGATAAGAGTAAAAGTGGTACTTCCGGTTCGAATTTTGAAATTTCATTTATACAAAAAACATTGCAAATCTCGCTCTAAATACTTTTGTACTCTTGTTAAATATATACTGAATATTTGCAAAAAACCGAGGGGGAAACCGCTGAGGGATTATGGTGTACACCCCGTAGGAATTCCAGGAATTATTTGGGATTATTGGAATTATGTGGAATTATTTGGGATTATATCGGATTACATGGGATTATATGGGATTATGTGGAATTATGTGGAATTATGTGGAATTATGCGGGATTATTTGGTAGAATTATGAGGGATTCCACGGTCATCAGAAAGAATGTTTTTGTATCTATTGTCCTGTATAATCAACATTACTTTATGTAACCGAATCATCCCTTCACATTAAACGTCATGTCCATAGTTCAATCACAGTAGTAAAGATCAAATTGAATTTTAACAGAAAGTGCCTTTGGTAGTTTTTCACTTCCACGAATGACGCCTTACGACTCATTACTTGATCATACGATATTTTGCGGTAAATTGGTGATCGTACACTAGTTTGAACTGATTTGAACGCATGCGCGTTCCACTCGGCATTTTATTTATACAGGTCAGTGTAATGCGGTATGATGTAATATTCTAGGATGTTGTGCTGTTTATTTTTGCTGCCACTGAATTATTGCACAGATAATCTTGAGGATAATTTTTACAGCTGAAATCAAGGTATGATTCTCACTTGAAATCTATTACCGAGTCTTTTACCAAGAGAGTAATTGTAATTTGTAACCGCCCGTTGTTTTTCTGTAGATGGAAGTTTCACAACAGGGGCTGAGTGCTTCACCGAAGTTGAAAATAAGTTAAATATTTCCGTGCCTGTCTGCATAAAAAATCTTTTAAGGATCAATGGATTTACTAACGCACAATTACTTGCTCAAATCACAAATGATGACATCTTCGAGATGGAGAAATTTATGGCCGAGACAGTGCCAACATTAATTCCCAAGGAGGAATACGAATCGTATTTTGGAATATGTATTTTCGAAAAAACGGGAGAATTTCAAACTTATACAAGGTCGCAGAAAATTAATTACTATAATTTCTAGCCATTTCAAAAGAAACGTTCTACAACAATCGAAAACGCAAGATAAATCCCTTGCAACAAATTGGTGCACTGGAACCAAGACTGGAAATATACGTAAGCGAAGATGTCGGCCGAAACCTCAGTTAATCTATACTATAGTATATGTACAGGGTGTTTCATCGGTTGGGGTATCGCGAATTAAAGTGCCTAAATATAAAAATATCGACTTCAAATTTTAACCACTTATAGAGCTTTTAAACCGCTACCAGCAGGTTAGGTTGTTTTTGATAATATTATTTTAATTAATGCGTAAATTAAAAAAAAACGTATTATCAAAAATTAAAAGTGCTCAAAAAATGTTCAAATTTGAATGGTGATACGTGGAAATATCACCCATATTAACTTCACAATCAGAATTTTTATAAACGAAACCGTTTGTCAAATAAAGTCAATATTAAATAATGTCGTTTTTCTTACGACAGATTTATGGTACTTAACTTTCTAATTGTGCTGTCCGCAAACAGGTAGTCCTTTTAAATTTATGACGGATAATAAATAAAAATTTATGACGGATAATATTCAACGGCATTTTGAAAACAGAAAACACTAGCAAAACACAGCTTAAACAAATGAAGTTGACTCCGTGAAAATAGAATCACAACTAACATCACAAAGTACCTAAATGTAAGTTCAGAATGCCCTTGGAAACGCTTCCCGATTAGTAGAACTACAACAACAACTGAAGGCTTCAGGGTTGAATATTATCCGTCATAAATTTTTATTTATTATCCGTCATAAATTTAAAAGGACTACCTGTTTGCGGACAGCACAATTAGAAAGTTAAGTACCATAAATCTGTCGTAAGAAAAACGACATTATTTAATATTGACTTTATTTGACAAACGGTTTCGTTTATAAAAATTCTGATTGTGAAGTTAATATGGGTGATATTTCCACGTATCACCATTCAAATTTGAACATTTTTTGAGCACTTTTAATTTTTGATAATACGTTTTTTTTTAATTTACGCATTAATTAAAATAATATTATCAAAACCAACCTAACCTGCTGGTAGCGGTTTAAAAGCTCTATAAGTGGTTAAAATTTGAAGTCGATATTTTTATATTTAGGCACTTTAATTCGCGATACCCCAACCGATGAAACACCCTGTACAGTAAAACCCAGATTATCCGAACAATTTTCTTATGTGTTAATCGTACTCCATATTATCCGACCCCTGATTCATAATTTTATGCATATTTTGTAACAAAGTAGGTGTGAATATTGTGGAAACTTATTTTTCTTTTCAATTAGTGTGCTATTCATTTCGCTATTACTCCATTTCCGTCTAGTGCATCGAGAGTATTACATATTCATAAGTCAGTTACGTGGTTGGTTACGAGGTTAGTAAAAATGCCAAATTTTAAAAAACGGTAGAATAATTATTATTTAGAAAAAGACTGGTGAAAATAAAATACGATAATTTTAAGTTTCAAAATAAATTTAATAGTAGTTCCACTACAATATTGTTTCGTCACACAGTGACTTCATCAGGTGGATGAATGACTGATATTTTTACAAATGTACAAGATATATATACTAAGCCTAAGATTACAAATTTAAAGAAAGTAAGGGGGAGTTACATATATCTGTATGGTCATTTAATGCTAATCCTAATTTATTGTACCTAGAAATTTCTAGAGACTCAAGTAAATCTAGTTTTTTCTTTTATATGCAAAGCCATTTTAGGAAATGAATTTTTGGAAATATTTACAAGCACTTATCTTAACAAATAAGTGCTTATTCTGCACTATTTTTTTTTATTTATATTTATTATATTTATTGTACCTAGAAATTTCTAGAGACTCAAGTAAATCTAGTTTTTTCTTGTATATGCAAAGCCATTTTAGGAAATGAATTTTTGGAAATATTTACAAGCACTTATCTTAACAAATAAGTGCTTATTCAACACTAAAATCAACGTTAAATTTTACGCTGTATTTTATGATGAACGGTGGTATATAGGCCAAATTATTGAAATTATTAATGATACAATTTTTAAAATTAATTTTTTAACACGTGGAAGGAAGCAAAATAAAATGTTTACCTGGCCAAAAATTAAACAAGACGTTGCTGCGGTTGATCGCAAATATATTTTTTACGGCCCTGTTAAATTTGCCACCGAAATGGAACCTTTTCATTTAGATAAAATCGCATACGCCGAGATTTCTAAGAAATATGATAACATTAAATTTGAGATCCTGTGTTAAAGACTAACTATTATTGTTTAATTCGTTTTATTTTTATTTTTTACGAATATTTAAGTTTATGAATGTTACTTTTACTGTGTTTACGTGCACAAAATCCTCAGAACTCGTGGAACATATAAAGAAATAATTAGAGATTATTTGAGATTATCGGGATTATATGGGATTATGTGGGATTACATGGGATTATTTGGAATTATTTGGAATTACTTGGAATTATTTGGAATTATTTGGAATTGTTTGGAATTATGTGGAATTATATTGGATTATGTGGGATTATTTACATATGATGGGATTATGGTGTACACTTCTGAGTCAGCGGTTTCCCCCTCGCAAAAAACTTATCTTCGATAAGAGCAGAAACCCCACTTCCGGTAGGAATTTGAAAAAACTTTTATAATAAAATTTTTCTCAAATTTAATTTTGAGTACATATGGATTCTTTATAAATTTGTTTAAACTTAGTAGTTGACGAGGTATTGGCAAAATTCAATTTTTTCACTGAAATAAACTTCTACTTCCGGTCTGGCGATTTTTCTGAAAATCAAATGAGATCTCAACAGGGAGATTATACTCGTAAATACAAAATTTGGAATTTATATCTACAGCGGTTTGACCGCTATCGTGGTCACACAGAGACAGACACACACACAGAGAGACATTTTTAAAAACCACTTTTTTGAGTTTTTTGGTATCAGGGGACTTCAAAACGTGGACATCTGCAAAAATCTCGAGGTCGAAAATGTTCGTCATCACAATACTTTCTTATACTACGTATAAGAAAGTAAAAACACTTTCAGGTTTTCCCGAATTTTCCAATTTTTCGGGCAACACCTTAATTGGACTAATAGGAACATTTAAAAAAAAAAATATCCAAATCGGTCCAGTCGTTCCCAACTGATACAACGATCAGCATTTCATTTTTATTTATATAGATTATTATTATATCAAAAACTCCTACTTCCAACACAATACTTTTAATGACATGATTATACACTTCAAACTATACAATGGAATTTTCGGCTTCTAATATATCATGTAGAGTTTCATTTTCGCATCTGACGATAAGATTTATCGTAATTACTATAGGTCCATTTGTTACAAAAACAGACAAGAGCCACCATCCCCCTAATTGACTTGTCAATCCGATAACATTTCGATTCAGAGGCGGATGCGACATTTGCTATAATCGATTCCCGTGCTAATAGTGCAACAATAGGAAACACACCGATTCGCAATAATTACTACGTGAGGATTGTCGGCAGGTGGTATTCTCTAATCGAATATCTCGTAGTCGGTCTTTGCGTAATTCAAAGTCCTGCACATGCTGTTACCGTTGGTGTTGGTGCTGCGGGTATATGCCAGTTAGATTTAGTTATTCCCAATGCTCCATCCTTGATTTCCGCGACCATTGTTAGTAACATTTGACGCCAGGGTGTGCGCGCGCTTTTATTCCAACCGTGGTGCGAGATTTACACAAGGAAATTAATCACCAACATCGTACGTCACTCGGACGCGTCTGCATTTTGAATATAACGTCCTGATATATCCTCTTTCCACCTTTTTCTGTGTCGTCGAATCATTTATCTTATTTACTTTTGAGTGTTACCTCTGCCGCTATTGCCCTGGCTGCTTACTTTCGGACGTTTTCTGGGTAGTAACTGTTTAGGAGGATTTTTACAGTTGGGACCTTGAAGTGATATGGGTTAAATGTCTAATAGAAATAAAGTGATGAAGGTATATTTTCGTGACGTGGAAAAAGACCGAATAAAAGAGATGCTATTCAATTAGGTTACACATTTTTGACATTCTTAATAGGATTAATTTTTGTTTCTGTGTCTTTATATTTTTTATTTCGGAATGTAGATCAATCAATTTTCTAAGTAGTTATTATTGTTACGAAGGAGTTAAGTTTGGTGTGCAGTTTACATTAAAAGTAATAAAATAAGCTGATAATAATTAAAATAATAAATATTTCTTGTTAATAAAAAATACTGCTCTAATTTTACGAAATGTCAGTGTATACCTACATTTAATGCTGTTTTGTTATTTAGAAATATGGATTAGGATATGATTTATTTCTAGCTACTTCTAGCTCACTTAAATATCTGTTAAATATCATGAATACTTTATCAAATTTTCTTATCTTAAATAATATACTTGTCTTAGGTGAATATTTCTTTCTTCACTTCCTCCTTCCACTATGGTTACTTTTTTATTATTTACATCAATGGTATTTTTAATTTCATACCTTATAATGCCAGATGTCATTATAAATATTTAATTGAACGAAACAAGTATGTTTTTATCAGTGTAAATTTTATTTTTTTTATTAACCTTAACAAACATCCTTTGGATGATAAACGTATGTGCAATTTTTAATAATGATGTTTTAATTATATTTTACTATGAGCAATTTGATAATAGTGTAAAGTTATTTCATAAATAAGAATAGTTGATTTATATTGTGTTAATGTACGCTCCTTCTTTGACATATAATTGGTTTGCTAACTTTAGACAAATTAAATTATTATTATTATTACAACCAAGAAATGACGTAGCGTTTTGTTTATTGCCAAAAAAATTAAAATCGACATATCGCCAGTTATTTGAAGAAATAAAACTAAAGTGCTGTGAAATGGTATGTACTTTCAAAACGAAAAATATTGTTATTGATCTTGAAAAAGCCATACATGTGGGTGTGTTAGAGGTACTGCCAACTGTGAATATTATAGGATGTAGAATTCACTTGGCCCAGGCGTAGTGACGAAAGATCCAGCAACTTGGTCTTACTTTAGATTATAAAGATACAGAATCAACTATCGGAAATTAGATCAGACATTCATTTGGTTTAACATTTTTAAACCCTGATGAAGCAGGAGATTGTTTTGTATTCGATTTTGCAACTGATCAACCAGGCGATCCAAGAGTCAAAATTTGTTGATTACTTAATTGATAAATATATTAACGAAGACTCCAGCTTTCCACCCTGTATTTGGGCTGCAAACACAAACTCTTTAGAAGGAACGACAAATGTATATGAAGCATTTCATTCCAAATTTAATTCATACTGTTGTTCTACACATCCCAATATTCACGTTTTCGTAAAAGCTTTGGGAAATATGCAACTAGATACTTATACAAGAATAAATCCCGCAAAAATGTATGAAGAGCGTATTATTAACAGAAAACTAAAAAACAAAGCTGATTTTATTGGCACAAAAATTAGGCAATATGAAAATAACGAAATAAGTATAGAACTCATTTTGTAAAATGTGTTTCGCATTTCTATACATAGACATTATTTTACATATTTAATTTTTTAGAATATTTCTTTTATACTATTTTGTGCAATCGTTATATTATTATAGTTTATTTCATACTTTTGTT
Source organism: Amphimallon solstitiale (assembly GCA_963170755.1). Lineage (NCBI taxonomy): Eukaryota > Metazoa > Arthropoda > Insecta > Coleoptera > Scarabaeidae > Amphimallon > Amphimallon solstitiale. The sequence continues at coordinate 89,791,262 of OY720680.1, forward strand.
TCATATGTAGAATTTCGTTTTGTATTAAATACCTTCAATAATAAGCCTTGTCCTTGTTTTAATTTAGGTTTTCTGCGTTTTATATAACATATTTTAAAGTCAATTCTAGCACCTAGATTATAATAAGGGTATTTTAATCCGTCCGACTACAATATATAAATATTAACGTAAAAAAACACCATTGCAATTAAGTTGGGGTCGCTCTTTACTTAAAACCTCCTATTATATTTACTTTTAGTCCATTTGGATGCACCTATATGTCAATAGTTTTCTGACGCTTTGCGTAATAATACTAATTTCATCAAAAATATATTTATCTATACCAACTAATTCTCAAATAAAGTGTATTACTTGCATTTGAATTGTTCAGATTCTTCTGCCTAACCACGGACTTTCTTTCGTAATACTATTAAAAGATCTAACTTTATTACTAAAAGAGAAAACATTTCAATCATGTATAACATTCCGTCTAATTAATATTTACATTAAAATTTGTTATTATAGCATTGAGGAAGTTCTATACCAACTGTCCATGTACACCGACAAATGAATAAACAGAATAATATATGCCTATCGAGAACAATGTTTACTCACAATTAATTATAAATGTAATTTATAAAAGCTCCGAAATTAAGGATATGAAATGTTTTTGTATTTACAATGGAAAACACTCATCAACTTTGTTTATTCGAAATTCACCAAGCCGCAACCACTCCGTCTACATACGAGTATAGTCTGTTTCAAAATATAAGAACATAACTCTCCACGATTCTAATGCTTTTATTGCACCACCTGCGGCAATAACTCATTCATACGTTGCAAATAGGTAAACCGTCCGTACCCGCTCAATAAGGAGACTTGGTATAATAATTATCGTCACAGAAGGGGGTGCAATAAAAGCATTAGAGACGTTGAAAGTTATGTTCTTATATTTTGAAACAGACTATACATACATATTGCCGTGAACCTTGCGTATTTAAAAAAAATAAGAATAGCATTAAGAATTAGCTTAAGTATTAAAAATAAAGGAAACAGTAAAAATTAGACTTTATTATATTTGAAAAACTTCAACATCAAGTTTATTTATGTTTGCAATACAAATAACACAAGTGTATGATAGGTTGCATATATTTAAGTATAGAGAATTCTGGTATCAAATGAATTTATTGTTATAATTATAGGATATATATAAGTATTAAAGAAAAATTAAGTATTATATATAGGTACAAAACAAGGACAAAATAAGTCTCAGTAATATATTTCTTTTGTAGAAAAGATAAACAGAATGTATGGTTTGTATACAATGAAAAACAACCTAAAAAATGCGTGAAAATTGCACTAAACATTTTGAATAATGGACCGCTGTTTAAAAATAAAAGGGTACTGAAAACAAACAACCGAGAAAGGGTTATGCTAAAGGATGGAACAGTAAGGAGAATTAGTCATTTGAAGGCAATAAAACTATATGAAAAAGATCAAATTCGCTATGCACGAGAGATAAATATAGTTGAATAAATTATATGAACTTAAAAACGTGCATCATGTAATAAAATTTTATAAAAGACTATAAATAATTAAAAAAGGATATAAATTAAAATATTCTGACATGATACAATCAGCAGTAATGTTTTTATAAAGACAGCTGAGCAAATAAAATACACATTCATGAATTTGTGTGTGTAGCACAAAGCTTCATAGACTGTCAAGACTTGTTTGGTTTGAAGACCTACAAAACGAAAATATGATATAAAATTTGTTTGTAGTTTTTTACAGATAAATATATTACCATTGGAAAAGTCTTGGGTGGAAACCCGAGATAAAATAGCAGGCCAAACGGATCGTTGTAGTACGAATAACGTTGGAAGAAGAACACCTGTTATTTATAATACATTTCCAATTTTACCGAATCCTAATATACCTAAAAAAAAGAAAAGTAAGGATTATATTAGCGAATGGAAGAAGGAAGTATCTAACAAATGATAAGAAGGGCAACGAGTTTATAAACAAATATAAGGAGGAATTGTATTATGAAGAATATACCTACCGTTGAAAATACCAAGTGGTTTAGTGAAAATACTTTTAAATAAGCAAACAATTTTCAATGTGTTTACATTCAGTGAAGCGAACTGTCAAAGACAATAAGTGCGCGTGTGTTAGTGTCACGACGGCAACTTGAGGGCAGATATCTCACAGAAGATGCAGGGAGCCAACCTAAATTTTAGTTCGGTGGATGGCGTAACAAGCGTTACACATTTTTTTTCCCGGGTATAAATTCAAGAACAGGAATGAATAAGATTAGATTATATTTCGACTTCGAAAGATAAAGACTTTTAAAAAGTCAATAAAGAATTAATCGTAGGGTTAAATACACCACGATTAGATGTATATTCATTCATTTTTGTATTAGTATATTAAGTTCATTTTATTTCAATTTCATTCATAATAATAAATTTTTCTTATGATAATATTTTTGTGTTTCAAAAAATGGAGATGCCTGAGGCACAATTTGAAGAAATGTTTAATGAAATAAAGTGAGTTTTTCAATTATAAAGAATTATCAATGCTGCTATGCGTATATGGGAATACAACATGCAAATGTTTATTCAGTATAACGATGAGCAGTAGAGATAAAATAGATATTGTCCTGTACAAATATTAATTCGTTAGTTTTTTATATACAACACAAATAGGATTATTAATGGTGTTGGGTGTTAAGAAGGTATGACGTGCGAATGTATATTTTCTAATACTTTATCAGGAATCATTAATTTTCGCAATTCATTTTTGATTTCATATTTAAAATAAAATATACATTTAGAAAGGGAGATGTTTCTATGTGGCGGGTTTTGAGACGCTGGTTGAAATACGTGCGAATGGTTGTTGCCAGTGATCAATTCATGCTTATTTATGAACATTGACCATTGCTACGTTCTAAAATTATCAGGGCATTACGTGCAAATATAATGTTTCTGATAAAATAGAATTAGCACAATATTATCAAATTATCGACATTTAATTGAATTTTCTTTGTATTAAAACAGGATAATATTATATTTGTTTTTTGATTAGCATTATGAATATATTTATTCTATAAAACATTACAACCGAGAATACAGTATAAATGTTTTGTTTCAATTGTGTTCTTTTTATAATTCTGTTGTGGTGAATATAGTATAGCGATGCTATCTATTATTAATATTTGAATTAAATATACAAGTATGATTTTATATAGACTTGGATTTTCTTTTTCTTTAATATAAATAATAACCTTATCCCTAAACAAAAATAAGCAAGAGATTTACCAGGAGGAAAGAAGGCTGAATACACTGCCAGAACTCACGCGTACTTACAAAGTACGTGCTGTAAAGAAATAAGTGAATATATCAAATATAATAAAAATTATCATTATTTTTATAATTATGTTGCTGGTACAGCACACAGCAATATATCCGTAGTTGGCTATTTTATGTACGCTAGACATATATTTAATATTCTAGTGCATAATCTCTGTTGGTGCTTTTTTCCGCTTCTTTATTGTAATGGGCCATTTGTTATTTGCTTATAAAATAATTGAAAGCACAATATCGATTGTAAAATCCTTATGTTTATTTGCCTGCCTGATCAGCTTAGATCACAGCAAGTTATCTTCTCTGCGAACAAATAAATCGGTCATTACCATACATATATACAACGTGTCCGAGATAGCAATTCCAGAATAGGGATGTGGCTAACAATAAAAGATACAAGTTTGATTAAATTAGATGGATTCTTCCTAAGGACTAATGAAATCATACCACATTCTCGAATTACCTAAATTTCCATGTATTTCAGGACTTACAGCATAAGAAAAAGAAAAATGTCAAATTTCCTTTCCTTGTAATAACTTTTTTGTTTTAATAGGCCCATAACTATACTTGCACCTTCTTGATGTCCCTCTTATGCAGAATTTAAATATATATTTGAATTCTTTTTGCCGTTTCCATTTCTTAGTTTTAACCGTTTAAGAGGTGAATCAGAACATACGAAGTAAATCACTGCAAGAACTCATAAGAAAACTTTATGTTTTTAAAAATTTTATGCTGATAGGAACAAGTTAATAAATAAACTATTACGATTTGACGTTTAGTTACACAGCCATTTTTCTTTAAAACCAAGGCCAACCAACTATTAGATGCCCTGCATTTTGCATATTATAAACATGGGTTATAACTTTAAAAATACTAGAAATAAGTACTATGTTATTGGTACTATTTTAAAGGCAATTTTACAAGGAATATGGTGACTTATAAAAATATTATAGGTTAGATTAAAAAAAAAAACGAGGAAATAACCAATAAAGATCAATAACTTAAACACGACATATTTTGTGACCACCCTAGTTATTTGACTAGATGTTTTGGTCCAATAAAAAGGATGTCACTTTAATATGTCAATGAACTTGTTCAATAATTAGAGCAAAAATCAAAAACGATGCTCCTGTAGCTCTTTAGTCGGTGCGAAAGGTCATGGGTTGTCTAAGCGCCACATGCTTTTTAAATACACAAAAACATGAAAACTAGGATTAGGATTTAAAGCAATAGCAATAAAACACACGAGATCTAATTTAAGTGTATAATTAATAATAAAAATATGTATATGAATGAACAAACATCAACTGTATAACACATACACATGGACTGTCAACTGGTAGTCACTTAATAAACTCGGTTCTCAATAGTCTTAACTAAATACGTTCTGAATCGTAACAGCTGTTCGATATTTCTCTTTAGGCTTATACGGAATTCACATTAGGTGTTATAATGCACTTAATACTACGACTAAAACAATTAACTACAAAGCTTCCAAAATACAACCAAGCTCTAACTGACACCGATGCTAACAATAGGTTAATTGAGAGAAGAATCTCCGAACAACAAAGCTAAACGTTCTTGATTAATTACAGTATCTTGGAGTCTTTGCATTAAATAAATAAATTACAGTTACTACTACTTAGCTTATACAATCTGCACACGTGAAGGTCTCGTTGATTCTTGTAAGTTGAAGTCTGTTGTTCTGCTCACACTGTTACACAACTGCAAACCCTCGTTGGTCTGGCATTATTAAACCTTGGCTTTGTACAGGTGTTAGGGAACAATATTCTTAGCTACGCCTTGCTTTTCGGTTCGCTAACATATGTAAATGTAGGGTTATAACATGTCTCCGCTATGCCTGGCCTCTCACTGTACAAACTGCACTGTCGCATGTATTGAGATGTTGTCGCCTATTCCATAATACAGAACTGCATCTTCTGTCTAACAGCTGACCACACGGTCTTGAGAACACGTTCTTAAAGATTCACTTCTATCGGTTCATTGCCGCTTACATATATTGTGCTGGTATTCTGCTAATATCGTTACATGCACTGCTTGTTTAAAATTGGTATCAAGGATTCCCACACAACAAGGATCTCCTTACTAAAATAATCTCCATACAAGGATTTTCATACAACAGGGATCCTTCACCAAAATAATCTCCATACAAGGATTTTCATACAACAGGGATCCTTCAGCCTACAATCGAAGTAACAAATGAACATGTGCTCTTGAGGTCACAAATACATGCGTTATAAATAGCGCTTGTGAAATTACAAAACAATAATCAACAGGTGCATTACTTACTATCATCATGAAGCCTGATGAGTTTAGATTTTAAATAAATGATATTAATAACAATTAAGCTTACCTTAGTGTCTTATTAGGCTTTAACATTCAAACAAGGACTAAAATTTGCGCGTTTTCGTTTATATGTGCCTGTCAAATGACAAAAACAAGAACATGAATGTAGACACGTTAAAACCTCTGTGATTGCACATGCTACTTGTCACATCGTTACAATGATTGCTACTGAATCATAATAACAGGTATATATAACTGTTACAATTTAACACCCTGTATATTTATTCACTTTGTTCAACCTCAAATCAAATAACGTGTTAATCCATAAATTAGTAACACAATAGCTACGTAAGGCATTCTACCCATTTTCAGACTAGAGCTTAAAATGTTAGACGCTGCAACTGTCAAGAGTTTAACAAAATTATCAATAAAATCAAAACTAACAGTCTGAAGTGCACATATCCATATATCATTGCAAAGATCATTTTAATAGCTATTATTATAATATCTAGAAGGTATAGTAATGTGATTAAAACAAAAAAGTTGAAGGTGGTTGCGAAAATTTGGAACAGCCTGTATATTTGTAAATAAAATTAGAAAATGCACAGTCGCATACTACGAACGTACGTAAAGTATCGTTGCTACAGCGTTATTAGTTTTCATACTAAGCTCCGCCGACACACTATTGCACCACCCGGTATAAAGAAACACGACAAATTAATCCGAGTCTGAAGTGATATCACTATTATCATTTTTGCATTTCTTTTTCGGTATAATTAATAATATTTTCCCATACTCCTGAAGTAATTGTACTTAATGCTTTCTTCCATAATGAAATTCATTTGTCTTTTCCATAGCCACCTCTTTCAATATGACGATTGTAATAACTTTTCGTTATATCCCATACATTATCAACGGGGTTGAAAATGCAGTGGTAAGGTGGTAATCTCAAAATTTCAGGATTATACTGTTCAGCAATTTTATCTACAACGTATGTTTTCTTTCGCATTCTAATACAAGATTTATATAATTGCTTTTTTTACATATCTTCTTCAACGTTATTTGTCAATAACCATTGCTTAATATCTGCTTTATTTCAATTAGAGTTAGGTACTTTATTTTCTAATGTAGAATGGTAGCTCGCATTGTCCGTTATGATCGTAGATGGTTTTTCCAAGTTTGGTACTAACTGATTCACAAACCAGGAAAGAAATTTATATTGTTTCATCACTCCGTGATAATCACTTTCTTTCGTTTTAGAAGAAAATTACAAAGAAGCCCCTGGAAAGAAGCCATTCTCGTTACCTGTATGGAGAAATATAACGAGTTTTTTGTGATTTCACACTTTTCTTATTACCTTCTTGTCACGATTTGCATATGCTTCCATTTTCAAAAATCCATGTTTTATCCAAATAAACAATTCTAATTCTTCAGATCTCATATTTCTTAATAAAGTAAATCTTGAAAATATGATGTGAGATAATTCCACAAGACCTGTTCTAGGACTTTCTTTCAGCCATCGAAAACCAATATTCCTTAATATAATATTTAATTATGTTAAACCACCTTTAAAAATATATCTTTCTTTAAGTTCTTCTAATACGAGTATAAAACGTTGAATTACGTGCTGTTTTTTTTATATATTTTATATATTGTATTTCTTATATCTACTTCACTAGTTCTAGCAATTTCGTAACCGATTTTCTTCGTGGTCTCTTTTTTTTAGGGTTAAGTATTGGCTGCTCATTCTTGATGCCCTGCCCAATTCGACTTAAAGTCACCATACTAATACATAAAGCTTCACTCACTTTAAAAAAAAAGATTCTTCTTCTTACATATTATATATAATTAATATATTGATCGGTATCAATTAATCCTATTAATAAAAAAAATGCAATCTACATTATTTCTTTCTTTTGTAAAATAGTTGATCATTGATGCACCTAGCATCTTGCTTTGCTTACGTAAAGCTTTCGGCATTTTAATGCAGAAATATAATGCTGCAAGATGCACAATTAGTTCGTAAAGGAACTGATAACTATGACAGTAGGCTAGCGGTACTGAAAATAGTTCATTAAAAAAAAAATGTAGATTATTAATAGTTATTATTATTCATATCAATTTTAAGTTGTGAGGTTTTCATGGATCGTCATTAATACGTAATTGCTTACGTGCTAACTGACTCCCCGATTGCAGTATATACGTATGCCCCTATTCCTAGTTCCATCTAAGTCATATTTTGTGCCTCGCTTTTTCGGTATTGGTACAATTGTCAGTGTCACTAGGATCTTCTTCTTCCCAAATATCTACAATGAGTTCGTGTACTTCCTGTATTAAAATAAGACTTCCGTATTTTATCATTTCATTGAGAATGTTGTCGGGTTCGAGAGCTTTACTGACTTTAAGATTTATTTTATAGCTTACATAAAACTTCATTAAAAAATCTCCATTTGAAATTGATCATTAACTCACTCTACGATACAAGTACTATTAGTGTACATCGACTGTACATTTTGCGTAATGTAAATGTTCACTAGTAAATGACTCTATGTTTATTGCTAAAAAGCTGCATTGTTTAGAGACATTTATATAAATTCGATATAGTATTGTTCTATGCGTTGTGCTTTTAGCTAACACTTTGACATACACCTTTTGATTGCCGGTCAATTGACACCAATGCGAGTCATACTCGTAACGAATTTTTTTAATATTATTTCGTTAATTATTATTATCAGTGATAATTAGACGGATTATAATTTTTCAGAAATATTTTCATACTGACAAAAATGATTTCATTAGCAATCAATAATTTTTCAAACGCAAAACTTTTATTTCTAGTTTTTTTGTTTATTCATTTTTACTTGTTCAGTCTAACATATCATTACTATTCGTGTTTGTATGTTTCCTTTATTCGGTGCATCAATCAGTTTATATTTTCCTTATTCCGACAGTGCTTCAAAACGAAAAACAATTGTTATTATCGCGTGCCGCGCGTGTGAAACATATAAATCAACGTTAGCTAAGTGAACCTTACAAAAACCACCTGTTTACGATAAATCATAATAAAGTTCCCATCCCCGTAATAGAATTACGATTCTCTAAGGAGAAACAAGGAGAGAAATACAAATGAAAAAAGAGGATGTCGTAATTTATGGTATTACTTTAGTAGGTTTGCATGCTATCGAACCAGCCCTACATTCCATGCTTTTTATTCCTCTCGTTGTCGGTAAACTAGGTACCTATACTACATACTACTTCCCCTCGGCGCGAATAACATTCACTAAATTATCCTTTAAGGCGGATTCATTATGGTGTACGTTGTAGGCTTTGCACAGCTTTTCATTTGTTAAAAGCTGATTTGTAAAGCTCAAATCATTCTGTTTTAAAATTAACCATTTATTTTCATTTATCATTATAATGCCTCCTAATGTTTGTGCCATTTATTCGTGAAAATTTATTAACTATGCTTTGTTTGCGTATGGCGATACTATTAACTTTTTAGTGAATCTTAACGATGAGAATTATTCGTTCTGCTATACTATTCACCAAGCAAATGGCAAAAACGCGTGGATGAATGGACACTGCGTAACAAATAATTATAATAATACTTTATTGGTTGTAATTACTATTACAAGAAAGTAAATAAATTAATAATGCGCACTTAGCTGTATATGACAATAAATCAAACAAATAAACAAACACTAATATGTATATAACGTTTATTTATTAGACATTTTTCTTAATGCGGAAGTATTCCAATAATAATAGTCTATTCTGTCACAAGTTAATGTATATGTTCTCCAGGTTATAAGAAAATGTTTATGGAAATAATACCTGGTTTGTACTATTTCTGTTTAGAGTCTTTGTAATTGCTATCATATTCGTTTCAACTCCCCTTCTCCTCAAACTGTTCCATATGTTGCTTCTTCTTATTTTATCGAAAGCCTTTTCTTAATCTATAAAACATATAATAATATATGTGTAAAGGCCTGTGCGATGGTAGCAGAAGATCTCTCCCACTTGGTAAATCTATCGATTACTTTGGGCAAATTTTCTACAGCTTTGAAATCGTCTGCTGTAATTCCTATACATAAAAGAAATGAACGCTCCAATATTGAAACAAACATAATCTCATTACCCTCTGTCAGCACCGTTTTCGGAGTGGTTTCTCTACTGAGACTGGTGTTGTGGAATGTACGCAGCATATTCTTGATGAAGTGGATATAGGACGATACACCGTGTTGATCTTGTTTGATCTATCCAGAGCCTTTGACTCCTTTAATTGTCATTTTGTTAGTAGTAAGATCTATAACCTGGGAATTCGCGGGGAACTGAACAAATGGATTGTCTCATTTTTAAAAGACAGAAAAATTTTTGTTAGTCTTGGTGACGTCAGATCGGAGGAATATGATATGGACGTTGGAGTTCCACAGGACAGTGTTCCACAGGACAGTGTCCTGGGTCCATTAATATTTTTATTATTTATAAATGACCTACCTAGTTTCATAAACTATGGCAAAATATTTCTGTATGCTGACGATACAGCAATAGTGGTTTCCCACTCGGATCTAGAACAGTTCAACAATAATACCAATATAGTTCTACAACGTTTTGAGGACTGGTGTTGTGCCAACAAATTAATAATCAACCATGATAAGACGGTAATTATTGAATTTTTCAACAGACATAGAACACGCTCAGGTTTAGACATAACATTTAATAATCAAATTATTGAGGTCTCTAGAAATTGTAAATTCTTAGGTACAATTCTTGATGAAAATATGTCTTGGGAAAACCAGGTTGATGGAATGGAGTGTTCCATGAAAAAAGGTTATTTACAGAAAATAATCTCCTCGAATTAAGGGAAATATTGGGAAGTATGCAGTGGCGAGATATCTATGACTATGAGTTATTTAATGAAATGTTGCAAAGCCTAATGAGTACAACTTGCCCCTTGAAAAAATATAGAAAAAGAAGCGACAACACTGCAAGCCGTTGAATAACACCGGAATTAAAGCAGAAATGTAAACATAAGCGAATTCTTTACGAGGACGCTCTAAACAATGGAATTGAATATCATGTATACCAGAACTATTCCAAAACACTACAAAAAGAAATACGTGATGCAAGAAAATGCTTTTATTCAAACTTTATAGCAACCTCTACAAACAAAACCAAGGCAACCTGGCAAGTAGTCAGGGGTTTCACAGGCAAAAATGCTCAGAGCAGTTTTTGTGTGGGTGACCTACAGAGTGATTTCCAAATGACGAAGCAAAGTTAGCGTATGTCAATGACCTTTTGATAAGGATATGCGAAGTCGCAGATAATGATAACGAACTGCATACTCATCTACTTACCCGCATAGACAAAACCATATTTCTTTTTCCTACAACACCGAACGAAATCTTGGATATTATTCACTCATTAAAGAACACCTGTGCCATGGGACATGATGGCGTTCCTGTTGAACTGCTAAAATCTTGTGCTTCTGAACTAGCCGAACCTATAAGTATCCTCATAAATTATACATTAGAAACAGGCAGTTTCCCAGATATGCTTAAATGGTCGACGGTTACCTTAATACATAAGAAGGGCAATAAAAATTACATAGGAAACTACCGACCTATATCGATACTTTCAAACATATCAAAGATATATGAGAAGGTGATTTACAAGAGAATATACAAGTTTGTTGAGAGACACAATATATTACACACAATGCAAAATGGTTTTGTGCAGGGTAGATCCACCATACGAGCTATTTACCAGGCTATGATGGATATCTATGATGGAATAAATGACCATGGATATGCGGTGGGAATCTTCATGGACCTTTCGAAAGCTTTCGACAGCGTACATTACGGAAAGCTCTACAAGAAACTGCAATTTATGAGTATACGTGGAACGTTTTTGAAATTGATTAAATCCTATCTGACAGGTCGTAAACAAAGGATATCCTCTGTGGATGGAGAAGGCAACATCATCTATTCAGATTGGCGGGACATTGAACGTGGAATACCACAAGGCTCAATACTCGGCCCGCTCTTATTCCTTTTGTATGTCAACGAACTTCCTACTCTAGTGAAACACAGTACCATACTCTATGCGGATGACACATCCGTAATAATAAAAAATAACGTAGACTTGCAAAGAGATATCCAACTAACTCTGTCCAGTTTTAAAGAAAGGTTCAAAACAAACAGTATGTCACTTAATATGCAGAAAACATCAATTGTACTTTTCAGCCATTTTAAACAAACAATAGAAATAACATATAACAACACTATACTTACTGGGATGGAAAAAGCAACTTTCTTAGGGTTGGAAGTGGACTCACAGCTTTTGGAAATCACACGTCTCCTGTTTGGCATCTAAGGTATCATCTTTCAACTATGCCCTACGAGTTGTGGTGTCTCAATACGTTGAAGTACACGCCAGCCTATCGGCATATTATGCATACGTTTATTCGAGGCTCCGATATGGCATCATCTTCTGGGGGAACTCGGTGGATGCATTACGAATTTTTGTCATTCAAAAATCTTGCATACGGAGTATTTTCCGCCTGAAAAGGAACGCTTCATGTAGAGATACATTTAGGAACTTTTCTATACTTACCCTGCCTGGTATATATATACCGATAGGTCCAGCTCGGAACGGGCCATAGTCAGCAATGAGTGGCAACACCGAAACCCCCACCGAAACCCCTCTACCCGCAGCAGCAGCACATTGCTGTTAAGAATTTAGTAAGACTTAAACCGCGCAAGGATATAGTCGTTTGCATATTCGTTCTGTATACGTAATTTGCCCATTTGTTTCAGACATAATAAGGTCCAATTTATTATTATTATTTTATTCTTAGCTGCTACGGAAAAGTAATTTTAAGTAATAAAAAAACAATAACGTTTTCTAAAAGATAAAAGTAAAAAAATCAATAATTCTACAAAATAAATTCAAATTTTAAGAAAGTCACTCAAAATAGGAGCACGCGGAGTGGTATCGTACACACGTTGCCACATAGCACGTTCCATACGTATATTGTTGCCTATGTATGGCCCGTCGCGGGCTGGACCTATCGGTATATGAGTGCGCCTGTTTCGCTAAGGAGAACTATGAACTTCTAATGAATTATAAAATCGAACATAGTTACAATACGCGCAGTCGCAAAAACTGTCAGCTAGTGTTGCCTCAGACTACTAGGACTTCAGTGTTGAAAGGTGCCACTTCACAAATGATTAAAGTGTACAATCATCTGCCTTTCTCTCTTAGAAATTGAACCCCGAAACTTTTTAAGCAGGAGTTCCATCGTATATTATCGGAGAATGTGATTTATACAATCAACGACTTTTATAATTTGAAATTTTAATATGTTTTAAGATACTTTTATTGTATTGTTTATACACTTTTTTGTATTTTTTTTGACGTGTTCTACGCATTTTTTGCACTACACAGAACTAAATAAATTTATTATTATTATTGTTATTATTATTATTATATATGTGTATATATGTTTTACTGTGTGTATTGACGAAGTCTATATCGAGTGGATCTGAGACTAATAAAGCATTATTATTATTATTATTATTATTATTATTATTTCCTTTCCCTTTCTTCCTAACTCTTCTCCTATTTGTCTAAGTATAAATATCAGATCTTACATTCTCCTTCTCTTTCTAAATCCATATTGTGACTCTTCCATCGTTGTCTCTAGTTTTTGTCTTAATTTGTTTTCTACTATTCTAGTGAAAACGTTGCTAGGTATGCTTGCTAAAGTGATGCCTCTATAACTTAAGCAAATTTCTGCATCTCCTTTCTTGTACAATGGTATTATTATATCGGTGTTCCAATCCTTGGGTATCTCTTTTTGTTTTAGTATATCATTCAGTATTACATGGCTTTTCTTTTGCCTTATCTCCCATGTACTTTATCATTTCAGATGTGATATCTCGTCCTGTGGGGCGTTCCTTGCTTTTAATTTCCATATGATCTGTGAAATTTCTTCTAATAATATTGGTTGTTGCTCATTTTCCACTCCATTATTCTCTTGGGGATCTATGTCTTATTCCTGGATTAATCTGCTAATTCTAGTATTGCTTACATCTGTCTATTATTACATTCTCTGTAGTTAAGGTGTTACCGCCTTTGTCTAGTACATTTTTTAGTCTGGGAGCTTCCTTATGTCTTAATTGTTTTAGTGTGCCAGTTGTTGGCTTCTAAGTAGTTTTCTTTCATTCTGCTTTTTGCTTTTTCTTTTGAGTGTTTTACTTCAGTGCTAGCAATTTTGTACTCTTTGAGGTAATTTCTGTCTTCAACTGCAAATATGTTCTAAATTTATTTTTCATTTCTTTAACTATTAATTGTATAGGTTTTGACCACCATCTACTTTTCTTTGAATATATATTTGAGATTTTTCATATTCCACATACTTCTTTAGCTATTGCCAGGATTGTTTGCCTAAAGTATTGCCATCTAGTGTCTATTGTCGTTCGTTTCTCTAAATCTTTCAGCTAATTTCTGTTGGAATTCATTTTTGGTTTCCTCATATTTTAATTTGTAGCTTCTTAGTTTTTCTTTAATTACTATCTTCCTTATCACTATTTTGATATTGTAATTGTTTATTCTCATTTGCATTGTTAACAGTTGTACATCTAAAGGTAACTCGACGTAATTGATTAAGTAAAATAAAATTAATAAAAAATAAAAAGATACTGTAATTTTTCAAGAGCCTGTTCCGCTGTCATTTCATTGAAACAGTCTCCAAACATGTGCATCCAAGTCATTTTTAAATAGACTTGATTTTTAGAATTCATTTATTTGTCCTGTATACAAGATGTCGTATGCTAAAACATGTTCAAACTTGCCGAAACATGTTAGAAAATATGATTTTTAATATTTCTGCACTTAAATTGCTGAAATAAAATTTAGGTTTCAATATACATACATATTTGAATTTAATATATTTTAAGAAAAGCTGTTTAAAATAATATTTCAAATCTTGACATAACAGAAAATTTTTAAAATTGTACTTAATAATACGACAGGATGCAGGAATATTGGAAGCCAAATGCTCAGGAAGATTTAGGAATAAATATGTTTCAACACGTTGGATTCCAAAATTGCTTACTCCTATACAAAAATTTGCCATTTGCAGAGGAAACTTGATTGCTTTGGCTGACGACTACAGCCTTTAATGTGTCCGCCCTGCGTACACAATTAACGTATCACTAAATATTTAAGTTGATTCTAATTTTATATTTGAAACAAATTTTAGGTGTACGGAGTTTGCACTGTTATTCTTGAATATTTTTGGTTGTGGTGTTCAAAGTGAACACGTATTCCGTCAAGTATTAGAGTAATAATTGAGTCTATGCATATTAAATACAATTTGGCGACAGAATGTAACTTTTAAATTTAATAGAGGTATCTAGCTAAATTTATATATTAACATCGATAACGTTTAATTGGCGGTATCCCGATAATAATTTAGATATGTTGCTGGCTGTTTGTTATTATTTTTGGTTTTTTGCTAATATATTTTAGAACTTTTCACAGATATTTGTACTGTCGGTATATGCACAATACGAAATCATTCGTAATCCACATCAGTTTGCACTACGTATTCGTATGCATACGTACATGTATGGTAATTAGTACTACATACAAAAACACAAAGTAACTGGATGTGACGTAAAGATCTCGAGTAGCCGTTTGCTGAAACCGACCTTGTTAATAATAAGTTGTTTTCGATTTATAGTAACGTAGTTTTGTTTATGACTGCAAATATTTTAATTTGTATAGAAAACCCAAATAGCATAATTTAGAAATCAAACGAATCTAAATTATATGTTAATATCATCAAATATGTTTTGAGAGTGTCTTAAAAGGTTTAGTTATGAACTTGTGGTCGCTATGATAATTTATATAGAGTTATTCTGATCATGTCAAGCAATATATCTTATTTTATATTCAACCTATGATATAGTTTTACTTGGTTCCACACATTAATATACAGTGAGCTCAAAAAGGTTGGAATAAATTCATTTAAAATTCAACCTTTAATTTTTTTAAAAAACACTGGGACCCGTCAATTTATATTTTTAGATGGGCATTTTTTAAACTAATTTTTGTTTATACAGGGTGACTCAAAAAAAAGATTTCATGTGACACTTCAATTTTTTTTAATTGAATCACCCATTTTTTATTTTATTTTCGAAATATACGTAAAATTTTAATTACATATCATGTATTATAACCTAAGTCTAAGTTAAGTTAGCTTATTTCTTTTCATTTAAACTGTACATATTAGGAGTTAAACATAATCAAATTTACTGAAACTGTAAACATTTAAACATTAATACCATTTTTATCTGTTACCTAGGTTATTTAACATTGACGTTGAAGTTCATTCCCTGTCAAAAGTATTTAAACATTTGTATAAAAGTTCTAATAAAAGTAGCTTTTTTTAACTGTAAAATGGCACGAGTAAATGAAAGGGAGCGCATAGAAATACTAATGATGATTGGCTATGGAGATAGGATGCGTACCCAACTGGACGTTTCCGAACTGTTCAACAATAAATACCCAAACAGAGCGCCTATATCTTAATCAACTATTAGTAAAATTGAAAAAAAATATAGGGATTTGGGGCATGTGAGAGATAATTATGTAAAAGGCCGGCCCACTATCTCAGAAGATGTGCAGTTGAATGTGCTATTATCCGTTGAAGAGAACAACCATAAAGTTAGTCGCGCTATTGCTGACGAGAACAAAATTAGTCAAGGATCTGTATTAAACTATTTACATAAAAATAAATGGCATCCTTATAAAGTTCAGTTAGTTCATGAACTAAATGAGGACGATCCAGATGGAAAAATGCAATTTTGTGAAATAATGATGGAGAGATGTATTGATGATCCTCAATTTTCACGAAGAATTGTGTTCTCGGATGAAGCAACGTTTTGCCTGAACGGAACCGTGAATAGGCAAAATCTCCGTCATTGGGCTACAGAAAACCCGCATTGGATTATGGAGTGTCACACACAATACCCTCAAAAAGTAAATGTTTGGGCTGGGATTATTGGAAACAGAATTTTGGGTCCCTTCTTCTTTGATGGCACTTTGACTGGTGAAATATATCTAGAATTTCTAGAATTCGATTTGATACCTGCGCTTGCTGTAGTGTATCCAAGTCCAGAAGATCCTGACATTCGCAATGATAGCTTATGGTATCAACAGGATGGAGCACCAGCCCATTTTACTCGCCCGGTGCGTGAATATTTAGATAGTGTTTTTCCTGGAAGGTGGATTCGTCGACGGGGCCCAATAGAATGGCCGGCCAGATCCCCTGATTTAACCCCGTTAGACTATTATCTGTGGGGCTACCTAAAATCTAAAGTGTATATCAACAGACCGAACAATATTGACGAACTTAAATCCCGAATAAGACAAGAAATGAGACTGATAGAACCTCAAATAGTGCATAATGTTTTGCAAGAATTCGAAGATCACCTCGGATATTGCCAGGATATTGGTGGTGGCCAATTTCAACATTTATTGAATTAATATTTCACAATTTAATTACGAATCATTGAGACATTTATTATTTAGAATAAAATAATTTTTTTTTAAATTACATTGATTATTTTAGAAAAGAACTTAACTTAGACTTAGGTTATAATACATGAAATGTGATCAAAATTTTACGTAGAATCCGAAAATAAAATAAAAATTGGCGGGTCCCAGTGTTTTTTAAAAAAATTAAAGGTTGAATTTTAAATGAATTTATTCCAACCTTTTTGAGCTCACTGTATATATTAAAATAAGTTTTTGTGATATGCGTATTCAATTGTAATCAGTAACCAACTTATGTTTTTAACTCTTATTGTCAATGTGAATTATAACATGTAACTTGATTTAATTCAATATTTAATTATATTTCTTTCGCACATTAATTTTGTTATTCATTTTCACCTTGGGGAAGTGGTATTTGTCATCAAGTGTGCTTAAATATGCCTGGCGTATGCAAAGATAGCTGTAAAGAACCACCCCAATGCCGACTTAGGCTCGCGGTAAGGGTACGTCGCCTGGGGAGCGAGACGTAATAGTTAGTTATTTAGTTAGTTAGTATAGTGTGTCGTATAGTCGACGGAGTCCTTTTACTTTCTTATACGTAGTATAAGGAAGTATTGTGATGATGAAAATTTTCGACCTCGAGATGTCCACGTTTTGAGGTCCCCTGATACCGAAAAAGTGGTTTTTAAAAAATGTCTGTCTGCCTGCCTGTCTGTCTGTCTGTGTGTCTGTCCACGATAGCGGTCAAACCGCTGTAGATATCTATTCCAAATTTTATATCTACGTACATAATCTCCCTCTTGAGATCTGGTTAGTTTTTCAGTAAAATCGGCACACCGGAAGTAGTAGTTTACTTCAGTGAAAAAATCGAATTTTGCAAATATTTCGTCAATTACTATGTTTAAACAAATTTATAAAGAATTCAAATGCACTCAAAATTAAATTTGAGACAAAATGTCCTAAGAACGTTTTTTGAAATACCTACCGGAAGTAGCTCTTTCACTCTTATCGAAAATCAGTTTTTTGCGAATATCTCGCAAGTCATGCTATCTAGGCAGGTGCATTATGAGTATAAAAGTATTTAAATGATAATTTTAAATATCTTTTGTATAAAAAAATTTCAAAATTCGGACCGGAAGTACCACTTTTACTCTTACCGAATAGCGATTTTTTGCAAATATGTCGTAAATTATGCATTCTATATATATTCATTAAGAGTACACAAGTATTTAGAGTTGAATTTGCAATATTTTTTGTATACATGAAATTTCAAAATTCGGACCGGAAGTAGCACTTTTACTCTTAGCGAATAGCACTTTTTTTCGAATATCTTGCAAAGTATGCATTCTATAGCGATTTATTAAGAGAATGAAAGTACTTATACAAAAATTCTTAAAATTGTATAGTTTGAAACGTTCATACGTATAAGAAAGTCGTGTGGTGGCCACACCTAATTTTTCTCGAAAATTATGAATAGTATCTACCGACTAAGCTTCACAAGCGACTTCGATCACCAAGAACACAGGATTTTTACGAAAGCTGAAGGTAAAAATATTTGAAATGTGTGAAGGAATCTTATCGCTTGAATACATGAGAACGGATTATTAATAATAAGAGAAAAAAAAATAATTTTTAAAAAGCCCTAACATTTATGATTAACAAAGCTCGCCAATTCCTGAAGTAATGGACAAGTGCGACATTGAGATGTAATATGTAATATAATTGCACCGAGTGGCTATTACCCCCTTTCAAAATTAAAAAGTTACTTGAGGAGACAGCGTTTGTCGTCGGATGAATATCTAAATGATGCGGTGAAGACTTTCTGTTGTTATAAATGTGCGATAGCTAATGAATCATATGTTGAAAAAAGAGATATATGTATTACTTTTCTCTTTCATAGCTAGATAGATAATATAAAAATCTTCCCGTGTAGTCAGATTATCGAAAATGTACAAATTTTTACACCTCATAGTCTTATTCAGTCAATTATTTTACTGTAAAAACACCAAAACTAACATCATGATGCAATTTACACTGGACAGTATTTGATCGTTTTCTAATTTTAACTTCAACAACACTGGATATATATCCTTGTCATAGGTATTACAAAAATGTCTTTCAAAATATACATTGACGTTACTTCCTTTTTCATGATTGTTATAATTTACTATGAGATAGTCTGTTATATTCTACTTAAGTCATAAATATTATTATTCTTAAAACTTATAAAATCCTACTTCTATTTCAAATTTATTCCTAATGTAGAAAGAATTAATAGGACAAAAAAAACATCAATGAAAATTAGATTAATTAGTAGTATGTCTGCGTATATTCATATACATATAAAATTTCTAAAGAAAATACTTTGACGCTGCAATTAAAAGACTGGAAATTCCAAATTGGTATTGACTTTGTCTCCGTCTGCATTTTAAAGCGATTTGCTAACAGATTTAAATTTAAGAAGTCTGTCAGGCAAAATTCACGACAGGCACTAAACGAATGATGGCTCGTCTGGCGTTGACGTGGCATATAAATTGTAAACTGGGATTAGCGTTAACGTCAACTAACATAACGTAAATATAAAGACTCAATTTGCCGTTCAGGCGATGAGGAAGAAGGAGAAAGGAGAGATGAAGCGGGCGCGTTCCATTATGCGAGCGAGAGCTTAACGCCAAACCCGTCTATATATATTGAACTATTTATTAACAAGAACTCGCGCGCGCCACTTGTTAAATAGGCAATTCCGTTAAAGTTTTCTATTGAGTTTACTGAGCACTTGACTGAATAGCAGCCAGAAAGTACCAACTTGCACGGCTTTTCTCTTAGTATATCATCGGAGGAAATCAATAAGTGAATATCGACTATCGAGGTTCAATGTATGCCACTATACAGTATAAAATGACAAATGAATGTTGAAAATACGTAGACTGCTTATAAAAACATGAAGGAATATGAACTTACTCGAAATCTAATAAATGTTATTGAAAAGCAATCGGCATGTTAATCAGTGTTATCAGATGCAGGAGCGGTAACTATAATTATTACTTATTTTAATGGACAAAAATCATGCCTCACATGGTATTATAAACAAAAACAGTTTGTTTGACCTAAATCATTAATTGGAAACTTCAAATTTTGGGAATACAAAGAGTACAGTAATTTATTTAACTATGGCATCTCTAAGAATTTTCCAAATACCATACAGTGAGGAAATATTTTGTTAATTTAACAATTAAACAAATATTTAGAGCCTCTTAATTGCCTCTTACTACTCTAAGTAACTTAGCTGGACTTAAAATAGGTGTTGCACTTATTTTTGAAGAAATGACATTTAAAATAGTTATTTTAACAAATACTAAAACACAATTTGTTTTTAACGAATATTATGGTTAATTTCATGCCGTTCAAGGTTAAATTAAGCAATTTTGACAAATTAATTTACCACATTTAGTGGTTATGCAACCGTCATGTACTTATTATCTTTTTTGATGACACAAAATTAGTTTAGAAAATATTCGGAAACAATCACCAAAATCGTTTGTTACTGCCGTACCAGTTTTACTACGGTGAGATGCCCCTCCCACAAGATGCGCAGTGGATTCTTATAATATTAGGATAAGCACGAGCAGTCTGGAAAAACTGTCAAGCGTTAGACATCGAACTGCAATATGTTTCCTATATATGTGTTTCTTTTCAGCATATTACAATTTCTTATTTGTATTTACTCCTTCGTCCGGCTAATGTATGCGATGATTAACAAATGTTATCTTTCTTTTTTCCGAATACTTTCTCTGTCTCACAATGACCTATAAGTTGCGCCGTGAGGACTCCTCCCAGCGGTCAGTACTCGGTTGTGTACTGTATTTAATTATTTGATTCAATAATTTCATTTATATCTTTACGTTAAGGCATAACCACCACACAAAGTATGGGCACGTAGTCCTTCGGCTTCCACCCTAGAGAACTTATGCAATGTTATTTTTTGGGTAAGCCATTGTGGACGTGGAGGCAAGAACAGCTACGTCCAGAACTAGCGGCAACACCTGCTCCTGGGATTAAGCTAATGCCTGGAAGATGTGAAGTATTTTCAAACATTTTTTGGTATTAATATATATTATTATTATATAGACAAAATAGTACCTAATAGCTAGCATTAATTCACTCATATTTACTAATAAATTTTATTATTTAGATTTAGAAATAAAATAAATACAATCTGTTTGCCAACAAAATACGTGTCCATAAAAAGTTATGAATGAATGTCTAAAATCAAGGCCGACTCTTCCTGACTAGGAAAAATGCACAGAGAACTCATACATCAAATTTTGTGTTTACACAGATAGTCATAAATAACATATTTTACTAAGTTGCTTGATTATATTCTAAGATATATATTTGCAATGTAGACATGAAAATGTAAACCAAAAAGACTGTTCGCTTTACGCTGGATTTCCACTTATTGATTTGATAAATAGACGTTAGTAAGCAAAACACTGTTTATTAACTAACACACATACCTATTAAAATTAATACAAAAATACTGCTTTTTTTCCCTAAATTGTTAACATCTTCATCGAGCGTGTCTGTTTAGCAATTTCATCAGAAATGCAACCCCTAGAAGAATGTGCAATGTTTTATTTTGCTGGATATGTGGCAAAAAAGTGTTTAGATAAATTTCATTGTGAAAAATGTAAAGAAGCGTTGGTAAATGAACGACAAGACAATTTAAGGGAAGCAAATGAATTACTAATAATCCAAAGACAGTACGAAAAATCAGATAGCGTCCTAGTTGGCTTATCTTGTCCCACTGAAACAATGAAAATGTTGTATAAAATAGCATTAGCTACATTTCATCAACATTTCAAAGAAGAAATATGCATTTCTTCTTATGAGCTGAAAATAGGAACCAAACTGTTCAACAGAATTCTGAAAGCAATCGAGAGAGAATTTGGTGTTGGTTTTTTAAGAAATGGAGATTGCAAGGAGAACAAGATATTTAGGCTGAAACATCTAATTGAAGTAAAAATTCATAAAGAATGTAAATGGTTTCTAAACAAATCTGGGATTGCTACTAGGCATTCCAAATTACAAATTTTAAGCCACTAGTAATAAATTAGTACATTTACAAAAAGTTTTTTTATTCACCTTTTGTATTCCAAAAAGGAAAATGTTTACCTGCTTATACTAGATCTGTATTAAGAATGATATTTACACTGCAGAAATCTTTTTCAGTGAAAGTGATTGAATTTATCAGAATTTCTTTTTGGGGTCAAGTAGATTTCGGAAACACTTTCACACTAACCTATTTTCTGAACTTCAAAAATACGTCGCACATTGGCAGCAACACTGTCATAAGGCGAAAATTGTGTTTTGTGATCAAATGACGTTAAAAATTATTTTACGATATTTAGCATTCGATTTTTTTCATAAATTGAGAGATAAAGACATTATCTCTCAATTTATGAAAAATCGAATGTTAAAAGCTAAATTTTTAAAATTATTTTGTAATAACAAAATAATTTTTAAACGTCATTTGATCACAAAACACAATTTTCGCCTTATGACACTGTTGCTGCCGATGTGCAACGTATTATAAACGAGTTATATATAAGCGAACATAACCTTATACACTTTTTTTTATTTTGATGTAGCGGTAATAAATATTATATGTACAATAGGTCTTAAGCCGAAAACTTTAAATATGAAGAAATTATGAATGAATGATTAAAAAATATCGTGTCCGGTAAAACATGAAATGTTTTTTATTTTTAAATTAGATTATATTTTTTTCTGCACACTCATTCAAAATAATTTCAAGTTCTTAATATTTACACCTATATTGCACATTTAGAATATAGAAGAATCTTAGAAAATGGAATTGTTCTATTTAATCAGGTCATCCTAAATATTAACAATTACATTTCATAAAACCTGTTATAACATTAAAATATTTGATGACAAATATTAAAACTTTTATTTTTTATAAAACAGTATGTGCAATTTCCCAATTTAATTTGTGCAATTCTTTAACAGTTGAATTTAAAAATTATTATTATTAAGATGAGGGCAATGGATGATTAAAAAGCAATAAGTCAGTCAAAAGTATCAATGTTGGATGTCAATTTGAAATATTATTCCATAAACCCTGACTCTGGAACACTCCTGCACGACTAGTATTGAATTTCAGCTGGCTGCCACATCCCGAACTCCAGTTATAACAGTTATAAGTAATGAGGACATAAAAGTATGAAATTCAATAAAGTAATTAATATACATAAAATTTAAATAGCTTGAATTATTCCACTAAAGTATTTAATAACTGAAAGTAATATTACAAAGAATAAAGAATCAAAGTTTCCAACCTCTTATGCGCTGGCCCATTCTTGGGGAGGTGATGATGTATTTATGTTTTTGAAGAGAAAACTTCACTTTGGCGCGTTGATGCATTGATTGTTGGACACTGAAAGAGACTGAGCTGTCACGCTCGTTCGGGTAAAGTCGGCTCGAGTCGCGCTCGGCTTTGTATTATAACACTAACTAGCGCTATTTAATTTCAATTAAATTGAAATTTAGAATAAATACGCGAAATATTGTATTTTTATTTTCTGAAAAATTCTTGTCCGCGTGCAGATGCGATCCCGAGCCGTCCGGTTGTAAGGCCGACACGTTACCATTAGACCAGCGCGGGTAGTCGTATGAGAATTATCATATTTGTATATATACATGCGTACGTATGAATTTTTGAAGTGAAAACTTGATCAGACCGAGCGAAATATACTAGAATAATGTATACACAATAATAATAAATATATATGAATATAGAACGGAAAAAAAGTTGTATTTCGTATTATTAACCTCGCCTTGATGAAGTTTTCACTTCTGCCGTGTGGTCTCAAGCACACTCACTTCTTTTTTTTAATCTTATCTGTATTTTTGTATTCTGTATTTTATTATTATCTGTATTTCATTTTTGCATCGTATTGTGAATTATTTCAAGTCATTGTTAATGTTTTTATATATTACCCTGTAAATAGCTATGTTGGGTATTAAATGAATAAATAAATAAATAATTAATTAAATAAATAAATTAAGACTCCGAAAACATGCCAGAGTCAATAGAATATCTTCATTCTAATTCTGCACGTATAGGAAAATTAAAAAGCATTCAATCAGCGCAGAAAGTAATGCTCACTATTTTCTGGGATGCAGACGGCGTCATTCATACCGAATGCTTGCCAAAGGTATCAACAATTAATTCAATAAGATACTGCAAAACCCATCACAAAAGAAACGCATCTGTGGCGTAAGGCCGGAAAGAACTGACGCCGGACTACACTGCAGCAACAAAACGATGAAGATTTACACGCGCCTGATCCTCACGGTTGTTTGGTACCCTCTGTACAGACCTGATTTGGCGTCTCTAGATTTCTGGTTGTTCACAAAGTTGAAGGTGGTATTGAAAGGTTAACGCATTTCATCAGGCGCTAAAGTTCGGGCTACTGTTCGCAATTGGATCTACTATAAACCAGAAAGCTTTTTCATGAACGGGATAAAGAAATAGATTCAGCGATTGGAAAAATGTGTTCAACTGAATGGTGCGACACATTGACGTTTCATTATTTTATCTTATACAGTGGAAGATTTTCAACAAATACAAATTAACAAACGTATCAGTAGACAAGTCTTGTTTAAACCGTGTCCGCGAAGAAACTTTTAGACGTACCTCGTACATTAAGAATAAAAAAAGATATCATGAAAGCGTTAAACCTTCTGAAATTACATTAACTAATGGTATTTTTGATTCAATTGAAAGTCATTTTAAATTACAGACCCTGATCTTTTTTTAACTACAATTTGTCTTACGTAAGTGTCCCATAAAATACAGAAGTCATTCCGTGGATTTCTCAAAGCTATCGTAAAGTAACTTATTTTATTGAGAGGAACAACGCAGGATGCTTTATCTCGGGCACGGTTTCATTTTTATCTACACACCAGAAGTGGACACTGAATAAATAACAATAACATGTACGGACGAGGCAATATGTAACGCATTCTAAATTCCTCCGTTGCTTTCTCGTGGAAAAACATAAACACATAAACATTTTATTGCACGCTAAATTTGACGAAAAGAGATACCCAGTAGCGGTGAGAGAGTGTTACGGAATTATAAATTTAGAAGAGATGAAGAGGCGATGTTGTAGGTGGACGTTGCGATGCTTGTGTCGTGCACCATTTATCATATGTGTTATGGAATGTCGAAAATTTAAATATAGGTGTAGATTCCAGGCGATTTTGATATCAACCAGTCAAAGTTGACAGATTGAAAAATTTGTCGCTATAAAACCAATAATTAAAAGATAAATTATGACCAGAATTTGATAAAATAATATATAAATACCTGCAAAATTATAATATTTTATAATAGATTGGTAGGTAAATTAGATAGTTTATTCTACAATATCATTATAGTTTATAATAGTGTTACTATAATTCTAATAGGCATTTATCTATTATATCACATAGACTGAATTCGTATGTGTAAACATACAAATTTACTAATGTGTTTATAATATAAATTTTTGATTAACTTCAAATTATGTTTAAAATACTACAAATTTAGAATATTAGAAAAAGATGATAATTCTAGTATATGGAAAGTAATTGTATATTTATTTTTTTTTAATTCCATAGATGTTACATTGAATTATATAATTTTGAAATATGTTTGAAAAAGCAATTTAAGAATGATTTAATATATTATAGAATTTTAATAATAACAATAACTTTATTGATTCCTCACAAATATTTAACAACGAACATATCACAATTACAGATCACTAACATAATATACATGCAATATATAAGATATGTGTTCACACATTGTTATAGAAAAACAATGACAAAAAAGTTACAGCTTCAGTTGAGCCGTTATGGCGCCCTGATTTTCCAGGTGTACCTGTACGACGTCTTCTGGTGGTGTCGGGGCGATGATCTCTCTCCAGGTGAGTTTGATTTACAAAAATAATATAAAAACTTATAAAATTTACCATCCTCACACCCCACTAGCCTTTTATCTGTGGACAAACTAACATTATGCTCAAACCAACTAAACAATAAATACATTTCTAACATTTAATGGTAAATAAAGATCAAGGTCAAGAATCGGCTCAGAAAAGAATACCGGGAATACCAAGCATCCGCCGATGAAGGATACCCTACACCGACTCCAGAGGAAAATCTTCGCCGAGATTCATAAATATACAACGCAGAAGTGGAAGGACTTGGTAAAGCGAACGCAAGACTCCGACTCACAAAAGATCCCAAAAGTGCAGTAATGCCCAGCAGGCCCATCTCAGAGCTGAAGGTCGGCCTCCAGAGAGCAGATAACAACCTGGGTAAGGCCAACTTAATTGCACTCACTTTTGCAGGGCACTTTACACCGGTGCCCACCATGGATGGCACTCTGGAGATGACCCGCAGACATGCGATGAGGGATATCGTTGGGGCTAAACCTGAACCTCAGGACGTCATCACCCCCAAAGACGTCCTGGAAGTGATCAAGTAGATCCACAC
This sequence comes from Amphimallon solstitiale, assembly GCA_963170755.1. Classification (NCBI taxonomy): domain Eukaryota; kingdom Metazoa; phylum Arthropoda; class Insecta; order Coleoptera; family Scarabaeidae; genus Amphimallon; species Amphimallon solstitiale. The sequence continues at coordinate 89,818,057 of OY720680.1, forward strand.
GCAGAAGGCACCTGGAAAAGACGGAGTACTGCTCCTGACGCACTATCCAACCATGTGGAAGTCGGCCAAGATCGTGTCCATCCACAGGCCAGGGAAAGACTCCCATTGCCCCTGAGATTTACAGGGCCATCTCCCTATTCAGCGTCATCAGCAAGATCCTGGAGTTGCTGTTGCTGAAATTCTTTAGAGCAACAGCAACATAACAGGACGTAGAGGTATCATCACTAATTGATAATGAATAGTTCGGTTTCAGAAAACACCATTCCACGTCCCTGCAGCTCTACAGCCTCTCAGAAAGATTCACAACGTCATACAGGAGAGATGCAAACACCAACATGGTATCACTAGACCTGGAGATGGCGTTTCACAAGAGCAAGCACTAGGAGTTGTTTTGGAAAATGAAGAGAGCTGAGTTCCCTACCAGGATAGTTAAGACCATCAAGTTTTACCTCAATGACAGAGTTTTACTACTGTATTAAACGGAACCACCTCCGAGTCGAGGAGGATAATGAGTGAAGTACCGCAGAAGTCAGATGTCGGGCCGGTCCTCTTTACGCTCTACATCAGCGACATCCCCAAGCCGGACGACCACAAAGTGATACACGCCTTCTATGCGGACGACACAGCTATGATTGTCAAGCCACGTAACTCGGAACTGGCCATCCGACTAGCGCAAGCACAGCTGGACAGGATAGAAACCTTCTACGATATGTGAGGCATGAAAATCAATCCTAGGAAGCCTCAGGCGATCAGGTTCATCTGCAAACCCTAGTAACCCCTCCGAAGTCGAAAATTGCTATAGAAGATTTCGACTGGAGCAGAGCCATAACCTGGGGTCACACTTGACCAGAAACTGACCTTCCATCAGCACGCCACCAAAACGCAACAAAGGACACGAGTGAGGATGTGCCAATTAGTACCCTTCCTAAGATGCTGGAAGCTATCGGTGAAGGAGGGTGTAAAGCTGTACAAGACATATATCCGCCCGATTCTTATCTACGCCAGCTCGTTGTGAATCACGATGGCACGAAGAACGTTCAAACTCCACCTAGAACTGATGCAGAACAGATGTCTAAGAGTTGCAGCAAGTCACCTAAAGCAAGACTCCTGAGGGCCGTCACGACCACAGTGAAAACTGAGGAGCTGCAGGTATATATTACTATACTCCGTCTCAACCCTATTATGCAGTACAGGTTTAATAGGGATATTGCATCTCTTATTATCTTTAGTAGTTCTTATAAATGGGAAAATATCTTTATATCCGGTTGCCTTGTTGCAAGTTCTATTATGCAAAGTATATGATGGATATATGAGTAATCGTTGCTGTCAATTGTCAGTTTTTGCCGTAGTGTGTAAACTTTTATATTGTCTTTAATTTATCTATATATAATTTCTGTTAAATCGTTCTTTTTAGCAAGCATATTATCTTTTTCAAGCATTTAAAAGTAAGTATGCATACCTAGATCTATAATTCTGATTAACGTGATAACCTATATACATATACATATACTTTTTACAGATTGCTACATGATATGAGTTTTGAATTTTAAAAAGTGCGACGATAGAGTATTCTTATTGAAAGAGATGACATCATTAGGTGGAGACATAAATACTTACGAGACATCAGAAAATTCAGAGATGAAGGTATAGTTTATCATTTAATTTGGTAGACTTTTATGTTCATTACGCAATTTATTATTTGCTTGTGTTTGATTGTGATTGTTTTATTTTTAGGTAGAACTATAATATATACTGATGAATCATGAGTGAATGCAGGACACTCGGTAAATAAAAAGTGGACTGACGTTACTGTTCAAAGCAGTCGACAAGCTTTTACGTAAGGACTCAGCACTGGTTTAAAATCACCAAATGGTCTTGGGCTTCGATTTCCATTAATTCATGCTGGAGGCGAGCAAGGTTTTGTTATTAGTGCTGAATGTACATTTCTTTGTAAGAGAAATACTGCTGATGTTCATAGCGAAATGGATGCGGATATATATGGAGATTGGTTCAAGAATAAATTGCTTCCAAATATACTAGAGAACTTGGTTGTTGGTCTCGATAATGCCTCATATCACACGGGAAAATTAGAAAAGCTTCCAGCAGTAGCACGGAGAAGACCAAATTATTAAATGGCTCACTGAGAAGAATATTCCACTTGATAATGACATGTTAAAAAGAGATTTACTGGCTTGTGGTCAGAGGTTAGGTCTCAGTATGAGAGAAACAAAATTGATGAATTTGCATAGAATAAAGGGCATTATGTTCTTCGGCATTCACCTTATCATTGTGAATTAAACCCAATTTAAATGGTGTGGGCACAAGTTAAGCACTACGTTGAAATGCACAATACGACATTCAAACAAAGAGATATTGAACAATTAATTGTGAAGGGTTATCAGAATGTAACAGTGAACAACTGGCGGAATTACATTGGCCACCTTGCCAACTTGCAAGACGATGTTGAAGAGTTTATAATTAACGTAACACATTCATCATCAGATCAAGATTCTTTAAGTGATGAAGAAAAATAAAACAATATGTGTACCTACTCCTTTGTATGGTCATGGTTAGTTTTTTCATAAATGTTATCATGTATTATTAACTTGTTCTTATAAATGGGAAAATATGTTTTTGCAAAATGAATTTGTGTCTTTAAATGTGTATAACGCAATGTAGGTTAACATATTAATATTCAATAAGACTATATGTCATGTAACATATTAAAAAATAAGAGTACATGCTGTGTGTGGTTATTGTTATTCTTTTCATAAATATATATTATTTAAGTTGTTTTTATAAATACAACAGTTTTTTATGAAAAATAAACTTGTGATTAACTTTGTCTTGGTGTGAATTTATAGTGGATAGTTGATTAAGATGTCAATATTCAGTAACGAAGAAAATTGTATATCTTAAGTGTTTTTTTGAAATATTAATTCATTTACTCTGGCTTACTATACCTATTCAGTTAGATTTTAAATATTTTTTTACAGAACAATGAACAATCCCAAAGGATTATATTATTACAAATATTTTAACTAATCCATCTTCCCATATATTCTCCCCTTTTAGTGTTTCAAATTACTATTAATTTTTTGTATGCAGTATGCATCAATTGAATGACAGACAGTCGTATAGGTTATGTTTGATTACAAAAAATGTCAGATATTGAACCGGAACTGTAACGACATTATACAATGAGACGATTTGGCAACCATGAAATCAATTCCCATAAGACCTGTACTGCATAATAAGGTTGAGACGGACTATAGTAACCTCAACAGAGAATTTTTCCAGAAAGCACTACTCTCTAACAACACAGAAGCAGAAGATACGACCAAACCAAAAGAAAAAGGACGTACCTTCGTGGTGGAAAGACCATCACGGAGGCACTCATGCACAAGAAATAGGAAACTACGACAAAGACTAAAAACAATCATTCTTTCAGTAACACCGAAACCAAACCTAAAAACCTAAAAAGTCCTAGAATCAACAATAAAAATCGATCCAAACACACAACACATATATTTGACCGCTTGCCGAAACTCCGAGAGAAATCCGGGTTCAACGAAATCGGTCCAAAAAATTCAACGCAGTCGGGCTTTTGCTTACACACATTACATGGCGAAATACACATATTTCGTAGATACATCACGCTCACATTATTATAAACAACGGAATAATCCGGGTAAGCCACACCATCGTCAGTGTTATAACTCGTACCTACCTAAATTAAATTAAATAAACCGCGACTAACATCAATAAACATTAATCAACAATCATTAAAATCATCAAAAGTCGCAAGCAAACAACACACACTACATCGATCATAGCAAACATATCACACATATATTAGTAAATCGGCATGGGAGTCCGGGAAGATTCTGAGTCCTTGAACAAACATTTTCACAAGGAGGACGCTACCTCAGCGTGGAACTAATGAACACGGCTTCCAAGAAGATCTCGCGAAACTTGTCACGCAATAGTAAATAATATCGCTTTCCTAAGGTCACAATTTCATAGTTCTACCATGATACAGCATTCATCAAGGTAGTTTGCAAGTTCTCCATCAAATATCTGAAATGATCAGATTTGTTTACTTTAGTTTAATTATATTGAAAGATTGTATTTGATCTTTAAGTTAAATAATACTAATTTAATCCTAATTATTATAAATGTTTTGTTAGACATAAGTTTTACATTACTTTTCAGTTAAACAATTCAATAATTCTCTAAATTACAATATTTTGATTTTGCTCTCCATGCCACCCCTAGTTACTTGTACTGTAATAGTGTTCTTAGATAATAATGAATTAATTTACATTCTCAATCCTATAGTTTCATTTCGATTAATTTCGGTATAAATCATTATTTTCTCACATGATATTTAGAAAACATCACAAATCATTTGTTTTTAATTTTTATGCTTAAAATTTTTATATCGTTCTATTTAACTTTAGTGCCTAGTTTCATAATTTATAAACTGTATTTCAACATTCCATTTCTCTATACAGTAGAATGCTTGCCCGTGCAAATTTTCTTAACACAGCATGTGAAAACTTTATAATTTTTTCATCTTACTTCATCCGGAAGCTCGTTGTAGAATCTCACAGCGTGGTAGATTGTGTGGCAGCTGACTCGTCTTCAGGGGATGGAATAAACTGACGCAGACATTGCGGTGTCAGATAGGATAATTGTGTATATCTACGTTTCTCGTTCCACGATCGCTTCGGTGAACATGCAGCCAGCAACCCAGAATAAAACACTTGGTAATGTTAAAATATTATTCTTTCCAATAAAATTCTAACCGAGGATCATGATGCAAGATTATCGATACGCATGCCATTTACTTCAGGAGGCGAAATACTGTCCCAATACTATGTGATACAGCCAGAAGTTCGTATACGGATCGGGAATGAAAGTTCGCAAAATATGTTGTTCTGGTTGCACTATTGTCGTTTTATTATAATGACAAAATATAAACATTTATATGTATAGATATATATATACATATATATATATATATATATATATATATATATATATATATATATAGTTTTATTTACACTACTATGAAATTTAAATTGTTACTCATGATTACTTTACATCTAAATATTTTACATTAACAATAATTTTCCCCTGAATTTATTATATAATTTAATTAACTAACATTAAAGTGTGAATATTGTGTATTATGTATATGAAATTGCTCTCCTTTCTTCCTGTTTCAACTGTTGAGGTTACGATGACTTCCCTTCATGAAACTTCCAATTCAATGGTCCTCTCCTCACTGGATAATAATTTAAAGCGTTGTAAATTCCAAATACTCACTCTTCTATACTTTTCAAATTACTGTGATTTTTCTTTTATGAAACTGTTAATACATCGTTGTTCCTTTCTAAGTTGTGACTGCTATTACTGCTCCTCTCCTTGTACCGTCTTTTATATGATATTCATAACTAACACAATAATTTTCTTCCCGTTATATAATTCTCTTGACATTTTTCTTTTTATCCCAATCAATAATAATAATCTGTTTTCTTTGCCAAAGCGATTGACCAAAATCATATCTAGGCTTTCTTATTACAAATTTAAATATGCAATATATATAATAAATATCCAACCATATAAATTCCACGTATATGTATTAAATATGTGTTTACTTTGACATCTTAAATAAATATTAATAATCATGAATATGTTTTACTATTGCTAGTTCTTTTTATTATGTCACTGCTAATGGCGTTGACTGAACTTTATATATTGAATTAGTTATTGGACGAGGATATAATTTAATATCCCCGTAGTAATACGTTAGGCTAGTTAAATGAACTAATGTTTGAGTGCTGAAAAATATTTTTTTTAAATACTCTTTATAATGAATGCCCTACTATTTAAAATAATCCTCTGGCTAAGCTCAAATAAAACATATTATAATATTTTTCTCTTTTCTTATATTTCATACACTGGCGGAACTATACTTTAAACAAACTATACCTGTATATTATAAATGTGGGAGGGGTTCTTGACGTACAATGTCATCGATTTCTAACCTTATTTGTAAATCGTTTACAACTGAATCGTTTTACAAAATTCTTTACATAATACATCTTTTAAACTCAAGACAAAATTCTATGTGGGTCAGCTGTATCTGGTTATTTGCTGGTAGATATGATTACAACTAAACATGTAAGTATTTCTAATCTTATATCTTTTTTTTTCAAATGACATTAATTTTATATTTGTTTGCTTTTAGGGTTATGAAACTTTCATTACCAGATAATCCATTAAAGAATAAAAACAAATAGTACTCCTAATGAAGGAAAACAACAATCTCAAGACAAATAATGTATATTAATTGTGCTCAATAATGCAACAATAATAAAACAAATACTTTTAAAATTGTCTAACAACGATGAAAATATGTACGTTCATAATTATGGAAATAAACCGTTATAAAAAGTGGTGCATTTATGGTGAGTATGTTTATTGAATGACAGTTTGTATATTTTTAGCAACAGATAAATAATGCTTCGTAATTCTTAAAATAAATATTCAATTTATGACAATATTCCCATGGATACAATGTGATATATTCTTCTCAATAAGGTACTTTCTTTATATAAAATTTTATAATACGTATTTTAATTCGGTGAATCCTAAATGATTTTGGATATAGTTTTAAATATGAATTTTAAATTGATACGACTAAGCTCGTAAGACAAATCTGTTATTTTGTTAATAAATAAATATCTTATACAACCTTGAGTTAGATACAATATGACGTTTAACACGATTTGTCCAATTGACCGTCCTTTTTGTTATTTTTAGATTGTTCGTACCTCGATAGAACCTATATCCTTGACAAGGGTTCTTGTTCCGGAGTGTTACACCTTCCTGCGTGCTTACAATAGATGAATGTTTCCAAAATTGCCAGCTACTAATTCTTGTGTATCTTGGATAATGAAAATATGTCTGTTCCTAAAAATAAAAAACACTTCCTCGAGATGTCATGGATTTCTGGATCTGGATTATAATCTGCATCTACTGGTTAATCTTGAACTATTCTCGGATACACGTCCTGGATTATGAATATCTGCACATGGAATGGATAAACTTGTAATATTCTAAGATCCTTGACCTGGATTATGAATTTCTGCACATCGAATGGTTAAATCTGGAATGTTCTCGGATTTTCGACCTGGATTATAAATTCCCGTACATCAATAGGTTGAACTTGCAATATCCTCAGACTCTTAAACGGGTTTGGATCCGGATTTTATTAATATGCGGTAAGTTATTTATTTTTTTGAAATTTCTCTTAATAATAAAAACTTATCAGAATCTTCTTAAAAGTTTCTAATAATACTCAATAACCTTTTAAATACTTATCTAACACACAGATATCTTAATTGGTGTTAATTTTGCTGGAAATTTCTTTCTCATCAAAATTATACGTCTGTACACCAATTTTTCTAGAAAAATTCTCTTTGTTATTTTTTAAACAAATTGCCTTGGCGACCTTATTGCTTATTTTTAAATTCTCCAATGAGATATCTTTTAAAAATCAACATGTCTCTTTACTATTTACTTTTTGAATATTTATCCATCAAATTTTATATTACACACATTATTTATTCTTTTTCTATTTTAAAAAACCTTCTTTTAATGCATTTTTTAACATTTACATACTATTTAAAAATACCTATCACAGGAACTGTCAAAATTAACTGTCACTTCCACCTGTTCAAATAATTGCGGGAATCTTAATTTAAATTTGTTTGTACTCAAAATCAATTGGTTTTGTCTATTGTACTTGACATATCATCGTAAATTAAACAATTTTGTACAAAAACATAATACATAATATTTTGTAACAATACTTACATATATTATTCCATTTCTTTTCTAACAGATTTTACAAATATGACATAGAAGAAAGAAAACCTTATTGTTCCACGACTATACCGGATGAACCAAGGAATCTCAACAAATATTAATCAGTATAATAAATTACTATTTAGATAAGAAATTTCACACGAACACTAAAATCATTATTTTAAGAATCTAAACATTATCTGTTTCAAATAATTTAACCATTTATAAATATGGCATAGTTATTTAAACCAAGTCAATATATAATTTATTGGTACTACCAATACATATGCATCTAACAAATAAACGAAGTTAGATACAACAGAAATAGTTAATATCATCCTAAAAAATTACCAATAATAACTGTGACCAAAATATAAGAATTATTACCTGAACATATGAAACATAGATACCACTAAGTACCTTTAACATCACACCTATCTGCTAACATTGCTAATGTTTAATCTAAGTAATAACAAACATAACATTACACTATAGCGTCTACACAAATTAATCTCCGCACAGGAAACAAAACTGACGCTAATTGTTTTCTTAATATATTGATATGGCAGTTCCACCCCAGGTGAATATTAATACTAAAATTCAGGAACCGACATAGTTATTGAGTCTTACCAGTCTTTACTTGCAGACTATTATTTACACTACGCCTCCTGTTTCTGCGATGATGTCATCCATTTCGGGTTGAAGTTTGTCACATTGTTTAGCATTTATCATAAGGATCGTTTTATTATTATTTTGGTAAATGGCTCGGTGCCACTTATAATAAAAATTATGTTAATGAGAGTGTGCAGACAGTTGTTTCAATGTTGTCACTAGCTGTGATAAAGAGTTAACACGAACAAGAAAAGATATATCGTAAATAAAACAATAAAATGTCCAACAATTATTACCAAACGAAAATTGTTGATGTATAAATAATTAAAAAAAGGGTACACGTCCGAAATTATTTCTTAGAGTTAATATTGTCGAGTAGTATTGCGAGAGAGAACGATGTGAAATCGTCAATTATTTGGGTACAGCAGAAATATCGGTGGGAATTTACAAAAGTTTTATGTTTGAGGATTGGTAAGTAATTCTAGCCAATGTATTAATAGAAATGAATGGAAGTGTGAACAGGAAATATATATACAAAAACAATTACAGTGATATGGCGCTGCACAAATGTATCGATTAAGAAACGCGTTAATCTAAATGGGTCGATTAGGCCGCGGAGTGGATTCATCGTTACATACGCTTAAGGAGACGGTTGTGCACGGTGAGATATATGGAGCTTTTGTAACGGACTTTTGTCCGTCACTGTATAAATTGTCTAATAAAATTGTATTAATGCTTTTATGTGATTTTTGCATTAATGGGTTCGATAATTTAATACAAATATTCTAAAATATGTTTAATTTATCTAAAGTCAACTAGTAAAGAGAAAGATGATGTTTTTGTTAATTTTCTAAATGCATTTTTGCACGTGATAATATCGTGCGCTCATTACGCGTGATACTTCGGAAAACACTGTTTTTAGCTATTATTTGTGCAAGTCCGGGCCTATATAAGACGATGACTTTGTTAGTAAAATCAGAGTTCTCCTCGGCAGTCTGGGGGATCTTCTCACAGAGAGTTATCCTGGCAGTCTAGGAGAATTCTCACCAAACTCTCTGGCAGTCTAGAGAGTACCTAGTACCTATCCCTTAGTCTTTCTGGCAGTCTAGAAAGATTGTTCTAAGTTGTTTTGTTACCAGGCAGATCGTGGTAAGAAAACAATTCCGTCCTGTAAATCCCGAGTAAATCCTTATATGTTTATTCCGTTCATTTAAAATAATCACGTCAGATAGATTTTATTAATTTCAAATGAACCAAAGTAAATTTTAGGTTCCCGTAAGATTTCAAAGAAATATATTATTCTTGTCGAATATCTCTTCAATAATACGAACATAAGCACCAGATGATGCGTTAACGTTTTTTTTGCTAGATCTTGTGTAAAAATATCACTTTTCTCGAAGTAAATGTCATGTATATAATATCTTAATTCACAAAATATTTATGACCGTATATTTTAATATTCAATGTTTGAATATTCCGTTAAATGTTTGTTGACATACTGCGAATAATTATGTAAAGTTATTTTTCAATATATGAATTATTGTTGCTTTTGTATATAACAAATACTTTATGATCTTCTTGTAAATATATGTACTAAATTTGAACAATTGAATTTCTGTTTTATATGTAAATAAAAAGATTGACATAGTAAGATTTCTTTTACTCTTAATACTAGAAGGTAATATAAAATGAATATTGAAGTATAAATATGCTAAAACATACCGGACCAGAGTTTTCTTCTCCGTAAACCGAACTACCCGTATTTGAGCATTACTGTTGATAAAGTTCACATTCACTAGACACTTAAAACACTTGATTTTATCATTACACATATTGTTTTAAGTTTACGTCTAATTATCTGTCAAATGCAGACAGTGAAGGTCAACGAATACCAACTGTAGATTTAATAGACGACAATATCACTCTGATGTTAAATATCCTTAAGACTTTACAAGACGTTTAGTTATCCGTTGATAGATGGGAGCACTTCAATTTGGCACTTACCATTATTAATTAAGTATTTAACAATTTAAAGAGGGTTTCACGTCGCACTCTATCAAATGTTTTGATTTTTTTCCAGGCAGTCATTGTTTACAAAAATATATTATTTTTCCACATAAACTCCCGCCATGGAAACGCATTTCTCCCAGCAGATTCGTCGAAATTTTTCGCTTGCCTACGGGGCTATTAGAGCACAAACTTCTCTACTACTTAGTCATTGTTGAAAGGCCGACTACCAGGTGCTTCTTTCAGGGGTCCAAAAAGAAGATAATCACACAGCTACAATTCTGGACTGTAGAGAGAATGCTCCAACGCTTCCCAGTTCAGGCTGTCTAATTTTTGCCTTGTAACGTTTGCTGAATGAGGGCATTGCCATTGAGAGGAATCATACTTTTGACAATTTTCGTCTTCCTTTTTCGCCGAGAGGACAGTTGCGGCATCCAGAAACTCACATTAATATTCCGCATTAATTGTGCCTAGATCATGGAGAAGCTGTTCACGGTGATTAAATTAATCTGCTTTATTAGTAAATTAGTTAGTAGCCATTAATATTCTACTTGGACACATAAATTTATTTTATGAGCAGTTCACCCTTTGCTTCTTTTTAATTAGCATCGTCTTATTCCAATTGAACGTGTGACAAATTTTAGAAGCTGTAACTTATAAAAGAAAAGGTGATCTTTATTTATTTATATGTAATTTAAGTATTTAAAGCTACGGCACAAGTTCTCAATTAACAGTTATTTAAAGGGACATGCATACAACACCTATCAGCATATTGAAGCTCAAGCTATCCGCGTCACCAACAGGAACAATTTTGTAGTGAGGAGTCTCGGGCAATTTTCTTGTCATGGGCAAAATAGGGGACTTGAGTACTTTTCAATGAGACTAGACAGACTCGCGTTTTTTAACTTTCGGGGAAACCAGTAGGCAACATGGTGTTTTCTGTCTATTATAAAGAATCTCATACAGACACCACTGTATACAATAAATCAAATCATCCTTTCCAACACAAGCTGGCTGTTTTCCATAGCATGTCCCGTAGATTAACTAATATTCCGATGTCCAAGGAAGACTTTAATAAAGAAGACAATATCATGCAACAAATCGCTCGCAACAAGGACTATGAACCGAATCTTATAGACAAATTAATTTCAAAGAAATCATTCAACAAATTATTACTGGAGATTTACTCTTAGTTGGTGTTCCTTCGTCAAGACTCTATATTTAATAATTACTACTAAAGCTGAGTTAGACAAGAAGTTCAAATCATTTACCTACATAGGTCAAGCACAACAGAAACTATCAAAATTCTTTAAAAAGGAAAACATTATAATTGCTTACAAAACAAACAACAATTTAACGAAGTATACCAAAAATAATAAAGGAAAAAGACTAAAGAAAATAAATCAGGAGTCTATAAGTTATCTTGGTGATACTGAAATATAGATAGGAGAGACAGGAAGAACATTTAAATAATGAGGTGTGGCCACCACCCGACTTTCTTATACGTATGACAGTTTCAAATTATAAAATTTTAAGATTTTTTTATATAAAAATTATTCAAAATCCTATTATAAATACTTCTATTCTCTTAATAAATCACTAAAGAATGCATACTTTGCGAGACATTCGAAAGAAAGTACTACTCGCTAAGAGTAAAAGCGTTACTTCCGATCCGAATTCTGAAATTTTATTTATACAAAAAATATTCCAAATCCAAATCTAAATACTTTTGCATTCTTGATAAATATATATATATATAGAATGCATAATTTACGACATATTTGCAAAAAATCGCTATTCGGTAGGAGTAAAAGTGTTAGTTCCGGGCCGAATTTTGAATTTTTGTTTATACAAAAGGTATTGAAAATTAAGTTCTGTCTAAAAAGCATGACTTGCAAAATAATTGCAAAAAACTTATTTTCGATATGAGTAAAAGACCTACTTCCAGTAGGAATTTCGAAAAACTTTTTTAGTAAAATTGTTCTCAGTTTTAATTTTAAGTACATATGAATTCTTTATAAATTTATTTAAACTTAATAGTTGACGAAATATTAGCAAAATTCGAGTTTTTCACTGAAGTAAACTACTACTTCCGGTCTGCCGATTATACTGAAAATCTAATCAGTTCTCAAGAGGAAGATTATACTAGTAAATGCAAAATTTGGAGTTGATAGCTATAGCGGAGAGAGAGAGAGAGAGAGAGAGAGAGACTCTTTTTAAAACCAGTTTTTCGGTATCAGGGGACTTCATAACTTGGACATCTGCAAAAATCTCGAGGTCGAAAATTTTCAACATCACAATACTTTTTTATACTACGTATAAGAAAGTAAAAGCGCCTCACAGACCATTACAATTCTTATACCATTCATAAAAGTGATTCAACCTACGCTAACCAATTAACAGAGAATCACCATGAATTCTATTTACATACATTGTATATTGAATATAAAAGTAATAAACTCAATCACTTAGAATCATTAGAAATTAACAAACTTAAAAATTCAGAAATAGTATTAAATGATAAATTAGACCTCAAATCTTCCCCGATGTTAAATCTTGTAGTCTTTGAGAAGGGTTTCCCTATGGTGTTCATGTTCAATTATTAAACGTGTACTTTCACAAATTAGATACAGTAAAGGATTACAAATTGCAATTAAGTTAATAGTTCTAAGAATTGCCAATTTTGTAGATATTTGATGTAATATTTTAGTTTACAGACATCACCTGAAGAAGCTTATACTGTGTACCAAAGCAGCTGTAGTGTGTGTAAGTTTATTATTATAGTGTAAATTTTCAAACGTCATATTGGGTGTTTTATTTTTAATCTGAATTTACATCAATCAAAGGTCGAAGCAATTTAACAATATTTTTCTAATTCTTCTTTATAATATTGCAAACACGCGTTTTTAGTTTGATTTTTACACTTTCAATAAATATCATATAAACAATGTTTTCTTATATGTTAAATTTCACAATAAATAAAGGAAAGCATTTTAGAATAATTAAAGACCATTCATTGTAGCATCTGACAAAATCCATTAAATGTTGACGATAATTAAATTTTATAATATATAATCCCAAAATATACATACATTAGTATTACAATTAAATGTATTTTTCTATTCCGGTGCTATAAAGTTCACTTTACGACACCCGTTTTGGTTGCATAAAGTATTACTTTATCGCACGCTAATTTTATTTTTTTGAAGTTGGTAACAAAAAAAAATGGAACCAAATCGTATTTAAATGTCAAAATATAAGCCTTTAAAGTAACAAAAATGTGCAATAAAATTGTACAAAGAATAAAAAGCACACATGCTAACATTTCACTTACTAATTAGCAATATAAATTGTTAAGCAGAGTTGGATGATAAGTTTTCGGATGCTACTATTGACATTTACTTACCATGTTGAATAGTACAACTGTTATAAAAGTTTGTTTTGATAAATATGTAGAGATTGTGGACGAAAGATTTTGTAAATTGTCTTCTGCTATTTTGCGAATCTCTGGGGGCGTACAGTTATTTATTTCGTCCTTTTTGTTGATAATTTGAAATAATTAATTGTATAAATCAGTCTGAATTTTAAACACAATTACATATAGCACCACCGATATTCAAATATTTAAAACGTTCTACTTAAAAATCAGAGTAACCAACTTCAAAAAAGCAAAATTTCTAAAATATTCGAACAAAACATGTCTCTTATTTTAAGCTTTTTTGAACTTTTAGTAACCGAAATAGAAAAAATAGTATAAAATACACGTTTCATAAGACATTTTGCGCACTTGTTCTTTAGAAAACTCGCCTAGCGGCTCGTTTTCTAAACTTGAACGCGTGCGCAAAAATCGTGTCTTATGAAACTTGTATTTTAATATACTATTATGAATTTCAATTACAAATAAATATACGAGCAAACATTACTTTGTAATCGTAGGAAATCTGATCTCCGTTGTTGGGATGACAAAATCTAGCTTGGTTTCCCTCATGCAATATTTCCCTTAGTGTGGTCTCGTGCTGCAAAGATGACGAGAAAGAGACGGAAAAGAGAACTCGACGAACATCTAAATCCTCTCTTCTTCTCAGACGGAACGGTTTACTGACACTCGGAACGGAAGCTTTGCTCTTAAGTCGGCAAATTGTTCGCGGAAGCGCTCTCGTGATATGAGATCTAAGACGCCCTGCGTCTGATGTCTTCGCTAATAGCCCTACATTTACTACTTAAGGCAGTAATATAGTAGGAGTTTTATTTTAGAGACGACGGCAGTCGAATCTTTCATTGATTTTAATTCGTGAAAAAAACTTTTCTATTAATACAAGGGAACTTCCAGTCCATCAACCTAAAATGTACTCCAAAAGTTGGGAAATATATTACGCGTAAATTGAAACAAGAATAACCTTGTGAATAACCATACGGTTAGATAACGGAATCAATGATATAGCATTAATGTATGTGTTTAGTATTAATAATAAAATATTGACTACTTTAGTAAACGTATATTGATTATTACTGATATCATGTTGCATTGTTAAATATAT
Source organism: Amphimallon solstitiale (assembly GCA_963170755.1). NCBI lineage: Eukaryota > Metazoa > Arthropoda > Insecta > Coleoptera > Scarabaeidae > Amphimallon > Amphimallon solstitiale. Next base: position 89,833,095 of record OY720680.1, read on the forward strand.
TAAGACGCCAAATATGTTCGGAACGTGTATAGAAAAGGCAACAATTACTTTTAAAAAGAGCTCCGGAGCAATTGTACTAATGTAATAGAACTCTGATAAAAAATATAATGAAATGAAGAAATATACAAATAACAATATTTTCCTGAAACTCAATTTGGATTCAGGTTAAGCCATACATAGTTGTACAACTGCTCTTTTGAATATAGTGGCTGATATTGCAACAGCTGGTAAAAAGGGCGCTATATGACAGTTCTTACACTTTTGGACTATACAAAGGCTTTTGATACTATATCACATCTGACATTACTATCCAAGCTTCATTATGTCGGTTTCTCTAGGTTGCAATTGATTTCTTGAGCAATTATTTACACCATCGTCTTTGAATGGTAACAATTTTATATTCAACGTCAAGTCTGCGTAAAACTGTCAGTGGTGTTGCTCAGGACCCTATATTAGGTCCATTATTAATTACAATTTATACCTCTGATTTTTATAAAGTGTTAAGCATTGTAATATTCAAATGTATGCTGATGATACACAAGTTTATTAATATTTTCCTCTATCTAAAATGTTCTTACCGAATGATAGAATCAATCGTGGTCTTGCTCAACTTTATGACTTCTCCATTCTCAAAATTGGCAAAATTATATCAAAAAATGGTATTAGCTTAGCAACGGTTACTTAAAGTAATAATGTCTGCATGTTTTTAGTGTAAAATTATCAAGAAATTCAAAAACGAAGCTATATACAGGTTGATCCATTTAAAAAAAATGACTTTTGAACAAAAATATGTCATGTAATTTTAATACAGTTTTCTGTGCATACAATTAGTAGTTGAGAAAAAATTAAACGTGCTTGCATTAGACCATTTTATTATGAACAACACTATCAAAAATTGTGGCCGTCGTTTTCGAGATACATATTTTTATTATTTCGCGCTTGCATTTGAGTGCCTTTCCCGCACTAGTGCGGGAAAATCACTTCATTGCATTAAAGAAATAAATCATTATTACAGTAATAAAGTACATTAATTCAATAACCGGCAGAAGCATTTCAAATGCTACAAAACGCGTTCGTAAAAGAGCTCTAACCTATATTCGACAAAATGGTGACATTTTTGAACATCTATTGTAATTTTACAAGGTTAAATAATTTATTTATTGAAAGTCAGGACTACTTTGATTAAATCACAGAATGGTTAATATCTGCGTTATTTCAAGTATTTTGACACAAGAGTGTATAATGACTTGATGAATTAATTTTTCTTTAATTTAAAGTAAAAATATATGTTCCATTTAAAAAATTAATGTTTTTTTCAATATCACGAAAAGCGATGTTCAATTATTTTTTAAAGTGCACCATCGTAAAAAGTAATGAAAACACTGCCACTCTGCTAATTTAACCGAAGTCTTAGTTTCAATAATAACAAATATACAAATATATGTTCATATACATTATACGTATTCACACATTTAAATATACGGCAAAGAAAAAGCTTATATGTGTTTAATATATACATTAACCACATATAAAATATTAATTGTAATTAGCCAGAATGAAATTTGGATTTCTGTGTTCCAACACAGAGTGCACTGTATGTGCTGTAATATTGTAGAAGGAAAAATATAGTAATTAATATGTTTCCTTCATTAAAATGAGAATGATAAGAAAATATCTCTCATGCTTGCAAAGATCGTCTCCGTAAGTATATATACAAATTTCGGTAGGTAGGAAAATGGATGCATTACACAGGCCGAGCTGAAGAGCATTCACGTATAGTGGTTACGCGTAACTAATGTATATATGTTTGTCTTCGGAGTAATGTGTCTCTATTCCTTAAAATCATTAACATTAAAATAATGCAAGTAATTTGTCATCGATTAATTTAAATGCCGCTAATTAAAGAAATTTCTCACGTATATATGTTCATATACATTATACGTATTCACACACACACATATATATATATATATATATATATATATATATATATATATATATATATATATATATAAAATATATTACAATTCTTTGCCAATTATACAAATGTATTGAAAAATTGAAAATCTTCTTGGTAGTAGTGGCATAAAATGAATTAAAAGTAATAACAATATGACAACTGGTTGTCAATTAGAAAACAATGACAAATATAAACTGTAAATCATTTTGATAGGATTACATGAGTAATTATCGATTGTCCTATGCTTATTTGCTTTCATTTACATTTATACTTGACTATTTTACATTCTATATTGTTATATTATCAACAGTTCTACTCTTAATTTTTCTTTACATAGTTGCGTCGTTGTTATTTGTATATTTGGATTGACTGAACAGTTTGTGGTAGACCCCAAGCCTTTTAATGTGATTATAGAAATAATCTCGACTGTCCTATGCTTATTGATTACATTTTCATTTATACATTTTGATTTACAGTTTATATTTGTCATTGTTTTCTAATTGACAACCAGTTGTCATATTGTTATTACTTTTAATTCATTTTATGCCACTACTACCAAGAAGATTTTCAATTTTTCAATACATTTGTATAATTGGCAAAGAATTGTAATATATTTTATTAACTGCCTGGTTGAAATAAGGCATTACACAGTATTAGGTATTTTCACAGTTGTTTTACACTTGGACATTTTGGATTGACATTTTAAGGTAATACTATATTTTTTATTCACATATTAATGCTTTAACATACACTTTCTTTGTTATGCTGCACTGACGAAACCAAACTAGGTAGAAACATATATGTCTGTAGCTACAAATACATCTTAACACATACATAGTTGCATCGTTAATTGTTTGTGTATTTCAATCAAAATTGTACATGTTTAGGTGAACCTAGGCCATTTTGATAGGATTACATGAGTAATTATCGATTGTCCTATGCTTATTTGCTTTCATTTACATTTATACTTGACTATTTTACATTCTATATTGTTATATTATCAACAGTTCTACTCTTAATTTTTCTTTACATAGTTGCGTCGTTGTTATTTGTATATTTGGATTGACTGAACAGTTTGTGGTGGACCCCAAGCCTTTTAATGTGATTATAGAAATAATCTCGACTGTCCTATGCTTATTGATTACATTTTCATTTATACATTTTGATTTACAGTTTATATTTGTCATTGTTTTCTAATTGACAACCAGTTGTCATATTGTTATTACTTTTAATTCATTTTATGCCACTACTACCAAGAAGATTTTCAATTTTTCAATACATTTGTATAATTGGCAAAGAATTGTAATATATTTTATTAACTGCCTGGTTGAAATAAGGCATTACACAGTATTAGGTATTTTCACAGTTGTTTTACACTTGGACATTTTGGATTGACATTTTAAGGTAATACTATATTTTTTATTCACATATTAATGCTTTAACATACACTTTCTTTGTTATGCTGCACTGACGAAACCAAACTAGGTAGAAACATATATGTCTGTAGCTACAAATACATCTTAACACATACATAGTTGCATCGTTAATTGTTTGTGTATTTCAATCAAAATTGTACATGTTTAGGTGAACCTAGGCCATTTTGATAGGATTACATGAGTAATTATCGATTGTCCTATGCTTATTTGCTTTCATTTACATTTATACTTGACTATTTTACATTCTATATTGTTATATTATCAACAGTTCTACTCTTAATTTTTCTTTACATAGTTGCGTCGTTGTTATTTGTATATTTGGATTGACTGAACAGTTTGTGGTAGACCCCAAGCCTTTTAATGTGATTATAGAAATAATCTCGACTGTCCTATGCTTATTGATTACATTTTCATTTATACATTTTGATTTACAGTTTATATTTGTCATTGTTTTCTAATTGACAACCAGTTGTCATATTGTTATTACTTTTAATTCATTTTATGCCACTACTACCAAGAAGATTTTCAATTTTTCAATACATATATATATATATATATATGGTTTCCTTTTCTTCGTTTTTTAGGTCGATTTATGAATAGAACAAAGGCGTTGTTATGCCATTGTTTTTATTTTATAACAATTATTTTCTTTTCATTACATGTTTCGGCCTAGCGGGCCTTTTTCAAATGGTGTTCTAGAATACATAATTAACATTTATTAATGGTTGTGAAGCAGAGTTAGATAATAAAGAAAAACAATGTGTAAAATTTAAGTTTACAGTGATAAAAACAATATAACAATTTAGAATATAGGTAAAATATATAAAAACAGTACATAAGTTTAAAATTTAGAGTGATAAAAAACAATACAAAAGCTTTTTTCTTAAAAAAAATAAATATACGTAATTACCTGACAATGTGTTTCGAAGTAAAGCTGTATTTAGTTTCTAATTTATTGATTGTTCTTCAAGTAGGAACTTACTTGAAGAAAAATCAATAACCAAACAACAAATAAAAAATTATAAAATATTTAACGTCCTACGACATATACAGACATACTGCTCGCAATCTGACATCGAAATAAGCGGCAATATTTAACGTTTGGTTTCATAAAACAGAAAGTAACATGTCTATTTTAGAAACTAAATACAGCTTTACTTCGAAACACATTGTCAGGTAATTACGTATATTTATTTTTTTTAAGAAAAAAGCTTTTGTATTGTTTTTTATCACTCTAAATTTTAAACTTAAGTACTGTCTTTATATATTTTTTCTACTCCCATACTTTAATTGTATTATTAGATATGCCGAACCTGTACTATAATGATGTTCATTACGATACATATTTTCGTTATGTTACAAGTTTATATCCAATAGGAATACAGATTTTTCATTACAATACAAGTTTATATCCAATAGGAATGCGACATTTCAATATTCAAACAATATTCAATATGGCGACTGCATATCTGACAGATATACAAATTAAATAAATATGACAGTTCTCTGCAATTTACAAGTAAGTACTTAAAATTTGTGCTTTTTTGAAAATATAAACGGTAAAAATGAGGAATAATGACAGTGAAATGTAATAATTGACTCCACCAGAAATTATGGAACAAGCCTTAGTAGCCACGAACAATTTATTACCAGCCAAATTCACAAAAATGTACGGAAAATTTTAACCTCAATTTATGAAATGGATTGTTCTAAAAATATGTTTTATTATGGGGTCGTAGAAAAAATAGTGTATGCAACTCGCATTTAATGGCTATTAAGACACTCGTATTCATTACAATACTCGGCTTCGCCTCGTATTGTAATTCTCGTACTCGTGTCTTAACAGCTATCATTAAATGCTCATTGCATAATATACTATTACCTATATTTTAAATTGTTATATTGTTTTTATCACTGTAAACTTAAATTTTACACATTGTTTTTCGTTATTATCTAACTTTGCTTCACGACCATTAATAAATGTTAATTATGTATTCTAGAACACCATTTGAAAAAGGCCCGCTAGGCCGAAACATGTAATGAAGAGAAAATAATTGTTATAAAATAAAAACAATGGCATAACAACGCCTTTGTTTTATTCACAAATCGACCTAAAAAACGCTAAAAAATAGAAGAAAAGGAAACCATATTAATATACAAGGTCACTGAAAAAAAACCCTCATATATATATATATATATATATATATTATTATTATATATATATATATATATATATATATATATACAGGTTTGGCCTACGATTATCTTGCATTCGACTTTCCGTACATAACACGAAAGCAGTTGCCAAACCGTACCTACCTAACAGATATACATACGCAAGTAGACAAGTACACCTTCAGCGAAACCATATTAAATTCAATCATAAAAATAATAAATCTGAAGGAATTCTTATAATATTAACTTAAGATACTTTTTTAAGAATATTACGAATGGGAATAATACCTAAAAATGAAGATAACAACCCCTGCAACATGTACACATGCATTATATTGGAATCTTATGATCGTAATGATCGCATCGGCCAGTAGTCGTGCGTCGAGCAGTACATGCCCACTGCCCACATGTGTATAAATACTGGCAACAACGTTCGTTTCAATACATGGACTTTAGCTCGCATGCAAGGTAAAAACAGACCGAACCTGTATATATATATATACATATATATAAGTCAACCTCAATAATAATTGTATTTCAGTTAATGAAACTTTAGCGTGTCAATTTTAACAAAAAGCATATTTGATTAGCGTTTTCGAAAACGAATTCATTTCTTGCATAAACATCGTAACGCAATATATCCTGGGTGTAGACGTAAAACATGTTCCGCCAGAGGAAACTCAGATTTCTATTTAATCCCCGACGAAAATAAACCAATAAATTTCAATTTATTTCACGAGTAAAAATAAGTTTTATAAATTGGGGAAAAAATTGCTATTAAAAAAAAGCAAAAAAAAACAAAAGCCTACGATAAATGGATGTCTATTGTTTGAAACGTAGGGCCGGTCGATCTAGCTGGCTTTTTTTTTAATTTTATTAACTGGTCGTTTCCGACGAAAAAAGCATATTTTTCAATGTTAAATATTGAACATAACCATTAATACCAGTCTTAAGCTGTTGGTTAGTACGAGGAACGAAAGCCACTGACGCGAGGCTACCCATCATTTTTTTTGGACGAAAAAAATTTTCAAACCCTTTTCGAGGTAAACGTTCGCGTAAAGGACAGCTATTCGTCAAACGATTTAGTCTTTTTCTGGCTATTTTTTGTTTAACATCTACTTTAACGATAGGACTATTTCTTGAATTCTATTATAGAAATCGGAGTAAGTTTTATTACTTTTTCGTAAATCCTGTACGATCTAAAAATAGAAACGATTTATTGATAGAATAGTTTTTTTTTATTAATAGCATTGCGTCATCTACAATCTGCAGTTGTTTAATGAATAACTATTTTTTTTAAATAATGTTGGAAGAAGAGACATCTTGTATACTATTAACAGGTTATATGTATTAATTTCTGTCGGGTAGGTCTGTGGGCCATTGCCTTTTGAGTCTCCTTAGCACGTTCGGTTCATTTTCATTTCTTCCACAAAGTTTCTCGTGTGCCCTTCTAGAGCTTCTAAGCATTTTGTTGAGCACCTTATGACCCCATTAGTAAGAAATGGCGATTTTCAATCGTTAAACAGGATGAAGTTGCATATATATATCATTTTTAATCCTACTCATTAGTGGTTTTTCGAATACCTGATGGGACGATATGAAGTGGTTTCTTTGACGTCCTGGTTTGGGCACCATTATAATATGTACATATTTCCATATTACAGGGTAGTAAGATAACCGGAGACTACTGTTGTATAAAGTTGTCAACAATACTAATTGCTTTCTTTGGTAATCGTTCGTTTTGCCTTTTGCCAATAATAAGATCATATATCATATATCCTGGCGCTTTACGCGAATTTAAGATTTTATTTTAATTCTTGTTTTTATTCTCTGGGTGTGAATTCTCTAATTGAAAGGGACATTTGATATGGTGCATCTAAGAAATTCTCAATGTGAACATCATCATGATTAGCATGGCGTGAAAACTTGAACAGGATGCTCGGCAAGTATGTTTGCTTTTTTTGCCCAGGTTCTATCTGGTTTCCTGTTTCGCTGTATTTTAACTCGAGGTCGTTTGATCTTTTTTGTTGCTCTCCAAATGGTATGATCATCTTTAGAAAGTGTTGTTATATAATATTCAAATGATGCATTTCTCACTTCTGCTAGCGAGTTATGTAACCTTCTTCTTCTTCTGTTGTATGTTAGTCTATCATAATTATGTCAGGACTTATGCCATATTCTTCGGACTATGCGTTTCTCATTTACCAATTCTCTTATTTGTAAAGGAACATTGTAATTCTTTTTATATCTTCTGACAATGTAAGGTTTGAATGCCAGGCAGCCTCCTGTATTAGGATGGTAAGATAATTGATAGCTACGAATAGAGTTTTGGGAGCTTTTTCATTCCATGATAATTCTGTAAATTTGCCTCATTTCAAGAGGATCTTGAATATTCTACAGTAATTTGTGTCTCCATTTAGTTTTTTCACTTTGCAATTGCATTTAACAGTACCTGATTTAAATATTATTTTTTTCCAACATATCTTGGAGTTACCCATATATAGGGTAACTCCAAGATATGTTGGAAAAAAATAATAGGTAACATGTCAAAACTGTATTGAATGATACAAAATTAAAAACGATTTCTACAGACAGTTGGTGCAAATTAAAGCGCTTATAATAATATCTTATACCATTAGAATGTGATTGATAATCGAGTTTCAGACTGCAGATGCAGTCATCTTCTAGACCATAGGTTTATATTTGATTCAGTATCACTCTAAACGCAATAAAATATTGTCATTTATGCCTCATTTGCTAGTCAGTATTATTTGTATGGTCGAGTAAAAGTATATACAGGCTTACATAAAAATGTGCTTTTGCTAGGTAAAGCGCTTATTATACACCCAATTACATTGTAGATTCAGGCTGTGGGAACATTTGATTGTTGATTTCCACATGAGGGCATATGTATCGTTGATTTATTCTCAACTCTTTTGCGCCATTGTCTTAGTGCGTTAAATGACTTCTGCAGGTTTTCAAGGACCTTGCCTAAACTGTAATTTACTGTTAATAGCTATTGTCGGACATGAAGATAATGGGATTCCAATTGTCTACAAGAAGTGGAGTGAAGGTTCCAAAGCACTACCTTGCTGTAATTTGTTCTTTGGTTTTGGAAGTCAATCCTTGATACCACACCTTATCAAAAAACTGGGAGGTTTCCACGAAGGCTGCCGAGTAGTATTCTTTATTTTCAGATGACATTTTTTCCTCCTCTGCTACTTTATGTACCACTCCAGTTGCCTCCATTTGTGAAATGTTAATCCTTGCTGTTCTGGCATAATATTTATCTCTTTCTATATTGGCTTTAGTATGCTTAATAATATATAAACTTTTTGACGATATGATGTGACCTCTGCTGACAGTTTTCCTACCTATTGTATTAAAATTACTTGTGATTTTATCCGTTGAGATAGGAAATAACATATACAGATCGTTGCATCGCAAGTGCCGTCAAAATATTATATCGATAGTTGTCTTAGTTAAGTCCATATGCCGCGCCGGCGCCGATACATGTTGCAGAGAATACGTATGAATATTTGGATATTTGCAGTCTCCAGTTAATCATTGTAGAAGGTAGTTATCTCATATGTTCTAGCGCTTTGCGATATTTTATTACATTTTCATTTTTTTATTATTCTTGTTGAAACAATATCATTTTCATTTGCATTTTCTTATTATATCCTAATCTGTTAATTGTCTCATTCTTCAAGCATTTTTGCTAAACATATTCGTTTAGTTAGTGTTTTGTCGTCGTTTCTATTAGGTTTTCTGCAGAGTTTAGTGTAAGATACATACATAAGTATTTATTTAGTTTGTTAGTTTGGTATTTATATGTTATAAAAATAATGGATGTTTATAATTTAGTTCAAAGAAAACAAATTATTAAGTGGTATCATCAGGAAATACCCTTAAGGCAAATAATAGAGCGCTTTTATGAGAATTATCAATCAGGACCCGCTCTAAAAACAATTTAGCGAATAATAAATAATTTTGAAAGATTGGGCTGTATTATGCCGAACAAGCACAAACGTAATAGGCAGCCATTTGTTCGCCAAGACGAAAGAAATCTTTTAATTTGTGCCAGTGTCGAACAGAACCCGAAAATATCTTCATTGGGTATTAGTGAGCAGCTGGATATTTCTAAAAGCACAGTATGCCGTGTTTTAAAGAAAAATAAATACCATGCCTACAGATTACAGAAAACAAATGAAATATTTCCCGAAGATGAAGAACAGAGAATGGAATTTTGCGAAAATATAATGCATATTTGCAATCAAAACGCAAATTTTATTGCAAATATATTATTTACGGATGAAAGTACTTTCCCGTTGCACGGAAGACATAATCCCGCTGTACCTCTTCTACGATCGTTTAGCATATTGCTTTGAGGCGACCGGAAGACGTTTCGAGCATTTAATGCATTAGAAAAGTGGTCGCTTTTATATTAACTTATAAAATAATAATTTATGACTAATAATAGATTCCTTCTGTTGTAACATATGCATATTTTTTTAACGTTTATTCCTGCAAATATGAGAATATTCATTTTTTATTTTGCTACTAATTACAGAATTTAAATTTCATTATTTTACTGTGAATTGTTGTGATAATAAATAGTATTACTATTCTCCACATTGCTTTAATATTTTACATTTTTCATTCGTCATAAAAATCTTCTTACAATACATATTCTGTGCACAAGTTTGCTATTCTTGTTATAACTACATAGGTATTTAGTTTTTATGAGGATAAAAACAGCGGGCACATTGTGCACGTTAAAGAAAATTTTATCATATGAGTCTACCTACATTACGTATAATTCATACCACCGGCGCAGCTATGCACGTACATACGTACTACAACGCTAAGACCTGCTCAACGAAGTAACACGTCAATCGGAGCGAGCGTTTGACGGCACTTGCGATGCAATGATCTGTATATGCTTGTTAGGTTATCTACAGAGTTGTATATCTCTTTTACGATTTTTTGCGGAACATTATTAGGTAGTCAAGTTTCTTGTCCATCACCATTCTGAGAAGTTCTCAGTCAGTATTCTTACTTATTTATTAGTAATAATGAATTTGTATTATCTCGTTGCTTAATTTTAACATTATTTTTAAATGATTCGAAGATCTTGATTCGTTTCTACCAATAAAATATTAGTTGCGATACTTGTTAAAGACGCAGAAACCAATTGCGTCTGAAAGCTTGTGTCCATAGTCCAATTAATTTCCAATAGCTAGTGATTTCATGTTTTAATTCATTCATTGATTTCGTGCTTTTATTTAGGAAATATATACTGTATGACATGGAAACTGCAACACCAAGAAGGGGTGCGGATTTTTTGACCAAACTTGGTAGAAACGTATAACTAGTCAAAGGCAATAATTGATTAAAAGTTCAAAGAAAAAAAAACAAAAGACTAACACAATTTAACATAATTTTTATTAATAATGTGTTGAACCGCCCCTATTAGTGTCACACTCCCTCACTCTTCGTGGCATTGATTCGACTAGGTGGTCGATATCCTCTTGGGGTATGGTGTCCCAAGCAACCTGTAATTCATGCCGGAGAGCTATTAGTGTCTGCGGGGGATTGGCTAAATTCATAAGTTTTCGTCCCATAATATCCCACACATGTTCTATTGGCGAGAGGTCGGGGGATTTGGGTGGCCATGGCAAGATATTGACATGAGCCTCTTCCAAGCGATTTATAGAAATTCTCGCTACGTGGGGAGGGGCATTATCCTGCTGGAAAAGTGGGTCTTCGAGCGTTTGAAGATATGGTAGAATATGGGGTTCTACCACCTCATCAATGTAACGCTGGGCGTTCATGGTGGTTTGGATGAACACCAATTGAGACCTACTCCCATATGCTATAGCACCCCATACCATAACACCCACTGCTCGATGCACATGCCTTTCAACGGAAAACTGAATATCACGACGTTCCTCACGTCTTCGTCTGACCCTCGTACGGCCATCATGCATCCCTAGACAAAATCGAGATTCATCACTGAATACCACCCTGTGCCACTCCACGTTCCAGTGCAGTCGCAATCTACACCACTCCAAACGTTGCTGTCGGTGTTGAGCCGTAAGTGGTAACACAATATGTGGACGATAAGATTGTAAGCCGAAACCCCTAATTCGACGATAAACGGTTCGAAGGGTTACAGGACGACCAATATTACCTAACCACACGTCAGCAATTGATCTGGTACTGGAAAACCTGTCTCTTAGTGCCATTAAGCGAAGGCGGCGGTCCTGTATCTCATTAGTTCTTCTTCGGCCTCCGGGTCCTCTTTGGCGTCTTTCCTGACCTTCCCTAGTCCATGATTGATAACAGCGCATAATGGTGGATTGGTTCCGGTTAAGGCGATTTGCAATTTCCCTGTATGAAAAACCACCTTCTCGCAAACCAACAATTCGACCTCTGTCGAATTCGCTTCATTGGCGATAATTTCCACGTTGCCGCACTCTAGGCATAATAAAACTCTTTAAACACGTTAAACAAAGGTATAATAAGACAAAACCGTTGAAATTAATTTCAAACAAACAATTAATACACCACACATTAATGTCAGCGAAAACTGAATGAAGTGTCAGATGTGTCATGACCACTTGATCTATCGCAACAAAATTTTAATCAATTATTGCTTTTGACTAGGTATACGTTTCTACCAAGTTTGGTCAAAAAATTCGCACCCATTCTTGGTGTTGCACTTTCCATGTCATGCAGCATAAATAGAAGTAACCAGCCATTTACATTTTCTTATGGTTAATAGTCCGTAATTATTGCTTTTACATCACTCATTTTACTTAAAGACATGTATTGGGTTTTTATTGCTTTAATTTAGCAATTTTAATACGTATATACAATGCAATCTAACTTTTGCACGCACGGGGATTATGCAAAGTAATGATTTATATTTACGGTAGGTCGAACACACTTCTTTGAATAGTAGTTGATTGTAACAGTTTGGTATGAGATAAATATGACTGCAAAATTGATGTATCCTATACATGTAGATGTATAGATTATATGTAAAATAATCTAAGGTCTAAACATGCATACGTATTAGAACAATTTTAATATACAAGGAAAGCCGATATGAAATAATTATTACGAAAAGGGATAGGAAATATATATAAAGTTAATATACCTGCCTACTGTTTTCTTAGCCGTTTAATTTTAATTAAAGTAATTGTTAATTCTTTCGATACGGCTGTTAATTTAAATAAATAAATTTTCAAACAAAAGTATGCAAATAACAGCTCAAAAATAAAAATTAAATAAATAAGCGATAAACTTATCTACAATTACTAAAAAAGTTAATAATATTTATATCGATACAAATGCTATAAGTGCAGCTTCCCTTATTCAAAAATTTTTCGAAATCCAGCTTTAACTACTTTTACATTCTTAATAAATTAATGTAGACAAATTGCACATGAGAGACATTTTCAAAAAAACTGCTTTGCTTTTAAAATAAAGTATGAATGTATAAGTTTGATATTTTTAAAAGAATTCTTTGTTTTAAGTGAGTTGTGTTACATACGATCCGTAATTGAACAATGCTTTTATACAAAAGATATAAAGAACAAAGTAAAATAGTTAAATAGAAGACAAAATAAGCTAAACAAAGAGGTTGGGCCAAATTCGGAGAAAAACTCGAACGTGACAGTAAAGGTTACCAGAAGAAGTCCAAATGATAAATAGGTGGAAGGAATATTTTGAAAGTCTATTAAACACAGAAAGGATAATAAAACACCAAATTGAAACTTACGAAACAACTATAATTAGCATACTAGAGAGAAAGGACAAGGGCACAAAAAAAGAAGTATTGATACTTATCAGGAATTTAAGAAATGAAAAAATTCCAGTGCTCAACAAAATATCAGCAGAAATATTAAAGAATATGGGAGATCTTGAAGTAGAGATGGTCTTGGAAATCTATAATAAGGTATGGAAGAAAGAAGGAGTATCTAGGCACTGGATGATTAACATTATATTACCAATTTATAAACGCGAAGACAAAAAAAATGCAACAATTACAGAGGAACTATATCAAGTAAAACAGTAAAAGTATATGAATAGACTTTGGAAAAAAATGGTACAGTCAACACTTAATAAGTCACAAAGTGAGTTTAGAAAAGGGAGAACTACCCAGGAACAATATATTTACAACTAAAGAAATAACGAATAGAACGCTCACTAAAGGTAAGAAAGCCTACTTGGCTTTTATGAGCATGGTAAAAGCTTTTGACAACATACCCAGAAAAAGTATATGGAAAAGCCTCAAAAAAAAAAACAATCCAAAACGAGATTTATTCAGAACAAAAGAAGGAGTTAGGCAAAGTGGTGGACTCAGTGCATTAGTATTCATAACATACATGGATGACACCATCAATGAGACCAAACAACGGACCAAGACAATGTTTATTATAGTCTGTTTTTAAACTAGGAGGAGTACATAGAAAACTCTCTTTTACACTGTAAAAGTTACTAGATCAATGACATATATAGTATTTATAACCCTACTTTAAGAAGGTCAAACGTAATTGAATATTTATTAAAAATTAAATACATTAAACAGCAAAAATAACATGAATAAAGAAATGATAAGGTAAAGTAAACTATATTTATTTATTTTTAGATAAATATAAGATGTTCTTGGTAGTTTAAGCCAAGAAATTACATAGAGGAAGCAGAAAAAAATACCGAAAACTATTTAGAAACTTTAATAAGTATTTTAATGAAAGTAGGATCTTTGATATCGCAATTAAACGGGAAAAGAATATACAAAGGGTATTGAAATGTAATGAACAATTATATAAGCAACTTATTACACCAGCCCAGCAATTTAATTCTCTTTATTATGAATAATGCAAGTTTTATTTTAAACATATACGTAGAAATTTTATATTATGCAAGTAATAAAAATAGTTTATAAGATTTTTGTAGTTTTATTAGCAAGAATGACATACAGAAAAATATTTTTGAATACATATACACTGAAAGAACATTAGTGATAATATATAAATAAATTGAATTGTTTTTTTTATTCTTTGATGCTTATTCTAAATCTGAACCATCTGAAAAAGTATCACTGTCACTATCAGCACTAACAGAAATAATAAATGGTTCAATTAGATCATCTACGATTCCATCTAGTGTGCACATTTTTGTTTCTTCTTTAATTATATGTTCAATACAACTTTTCCAATAAACATTTTGAACATTATCAATAGCTTGCAATAAAAGTCCTTTCACTTCTCTCAATTTAAATGTGTTGTTCTTGGATGCCACTTCATTCCTTATTTTTGCCCATATCAATTCTATAGGATTGAGTTCACAATGATAAGGTGGCAACCTTAACACAATTTTATTGTTACGTTTTGCCATTTCATCAATCACATATAAATTATACTGTTCCTTGTTAATTTTTATTAAATTCAGTAGTTCAGCTCGTACCATATCTTCTCTGAATTCAATGTGCTTAGCTTGTAGCCACTCTTGCATATCTTTTTTCTTAGATCCTGTTGTAGGAATTTTTTCCAATTTACGGCTATGATAAGAAGCATTATCCATGATGACAACTGCACCGTTAGGTAGTTTTGGTAACAGATTGGCAAACCATGTTTCAAAAACTGCTGCGTTCATTTCCTCATGATATTCTCCAGTTTTCTTACCTTCAAAAAGTAACAACCCTCCATCGACAAAGCCATGTTCAGATCCAACATGCAAAACAATAAGCCGCTTCCCTTTTCCTGAAGGGTTCTTTAGTCCTGTAGATAGCCCTTCAATGAATGTTTGACGTCGATTTTTTATACTGTTGTCTATCCATATTTTTTGTTTTGTATGACCTTCATTAACCCAAGTTTCATCTAAATAATAAATTTGTCTACCTTCCCTTCTAAATTCCTTAATTTTAGTTAAATATTTTCGTCTCCATGTTACGATATCATCTCGTTCTATCAAAATACTTTTACTGTTTCTTTTCATGTATTTGAAGTTAATTTGTTTTATAAACTTGTAAAGTGATGAACGACACATTTGTGGCAAATCTGGATGTTTCTTTATTTCTATCAAAATTTTGTCCAAAGTAGGTAATTCGTTCTTGTAAAAGAAAGCATGCACTATTTGCCGCACAGAGTGTTTGACCACTTCATCATATGCAACAACACTAACAGGTCGTCCACCTCTGTGTTTAGATGCAGTAACTGTGCCAGTTTCATTATATTCCTTTATAGTTCGATATACTGTCGATTTTGCAACGCCTAAAAGCAGAAAATTATACATTATTTATTATTGTTATAAATTATTTGTTAAACTTACCCACGATGTTACTAATTTTAGAAATGATAGCTGTTTTTCTAAGATCCGGTGTGTCAGTTCGTAGCTGTTTATATATATTTAAAGTACACTGCTTTTCAGCAAGCGATAAATGACCTAAATCAAAACGCTTGCGCTTCTTCGGGGGCGAAATTGCTGATGAAGTTGACGTTGATGCAGTATCCATATCAAGAACAACAGGATGGTACATTAAACGCTACGCAAATTCTAAAAAGAACGGATTTATTTATGTTTTAAAGAGCAATAGAACAACGGGAACAGAAAAGTAAAGACGAAACACAACCGTTTGACATCGATACGTCAAACGTCATCTATTCCACATTTCGACTGTATAAACCTATCTGTGAAACAACCAATCACAGATACAGATTTTAGCGCGATTAATTTAAAACGCTCCTCTTAGTTTAAAAATAGACTATAGTTACAAAGGAATGTAGCGTGTTGAGATCACAAACTGTGCTTTTGCCGATGATGTAATGATTATTTAACAACATACCTAGAGAAAGTATATGGAAAAGCCTGGAGGAAAGAAACATCAACAATAAACTACTGAAGGCTATCAAATATCTATATGAGGAAACCAATAATTAAGAACAATCCCAAATCAGATTTATTCAGAACAAAAGAAGTAGTTAGGCAGGTAGTGGACTCAGTTCATTACTATTCATAACTTACATGGATGCCATCATTAATGAGACCAAACAACGGACCAAGACAATGTTTATTAGTTACAGAGAAATGTAGCGTGTTGAGATCACAAACTGTGCGTTTGCCGGTGATTATTTCAGATAGCGAGAAGAAATTGAAAGAGAATTTGGAAGTATAGAATGATGTCTTGGAGAAAAAAGGAACGAAATTAGATAACATGAAAACAAAGGTAATGATGGTAACAAGAGAAAGAGGAAATATGAATATATGTATAGATGGCATAACATTGAAACAGGACACATTCGAGTATTTAGGCGCTCCACTGGAAGACAATGGGAACAATGATATTGAGATAAGCCAAAGAATCTAAAAGGCTAATAGAATGTATGAGCAGAGGATTTATCAAAAAAGGAAATAACATAACAAAAAAAAAACAAAGCTGTACAAACAATGTACAGTCTTATACTCACATATGGGTATAATTCCTAGGTACGAGGGCGTATTTGTATGTTATCTACCTAGCCATGAAACAAAAGAGTGACGCTGTCAAACAAATTATTGAAAAATTGCTGTCACTGTTAGAAGTACATGTGCTAAGTTGTGTTTAGTTTATGCTCTGTATAGAGATTTGAGATGGTACATTTCTCGATAAAATGAGTGAAACTAAAGTTGAACATCGCAGCGTAATAAAGTTCCTGACAAAGGAAGGCAATGGTCCAAAAGCAGTTCATGAAAGAATGATTGCTGTATATGGGGAAGCTACACCATCTTATTTCCAAGTAAAATACTGGTCTAAACTCTTTCGATGGGGCCGAGAGTCAATCAATGATGACCCAAAGTGCGGACGACCCGTTGAAGCTCGAACTGAAAACATTGTGCGAAATGTCGAAAATTTGGTACTGAAAGATCGGCGTGTAAAGATCTCTGTCATTGCCAATGAAGTCTGCAGATCCGAAACAAGTGTTCTCAAAATTTTGCATGACGATTTGGGTATGAAGAAGGTGTCTGCACGGTGGATACCCAGATTGCTTACACCTGAACAAAAACTGTGCAGAAAAGAAGTTTCTCAAGAAAATTTAGTCAAGTTGGAGAGGGACAAAACATTTTTATCTCGAATTATTACCGAGGATGAGACTTGGGTATATTACTGGGACCCTCCTAGTAAACAAGAATCCATGCAGTGGGTTCATAAGGGCTCTCCACCACCAAAAAAGCCAAGACACAATTTTCTGGAAAAAAAAACTGATGGCAACTGTTTTGTGGGATGCTGAAGGAGTTTTGCTTATTGAATATATGCCGAGAGGGTCTACCATAAATGGAGAGGCCTTCGGAAACACAATTAAAAATTTAAAAACTGCTCTGGAGGAAAAACGTCCGCATTCTTATACACAAAAGAACTTTGTTGCTGCACGACAATTGTTGGGTTCATAAGGCAAACAAAGTTCAGCAGATAATCAATGGCTGTGGGTTTATAGAGTTAAGGCATCCACCTTATAGCCGCGACCTAGCTCCGTCAGACTTCTTCTTATTCAAAAATATAAAAAAGCATTTCAGAGGAAAGCGTTTTGCTTCTGATGAAGAACTCAAAGAAGCTGTTGAAGAATATTTTGCGGCGTTAGCGAAGCAATTTTTTTCTGAGAGTATGGGGCAACTGGAGAAAAGATGGAATAAGTGTATTAGTGTTGAAGGGAGTTATGTAGAAAAATAAAAAAAATTTGTTCTCTGATGTGCTTTTTTCATGGCTAGGTACATAACATAAGAACACGCCCTCGTACTATCAGCAAGACAGAAGAGCATGTTGCAGGCAGTAATGAGAAATCCTAGAAGAGCCAAGAGAGTGACAAGAAGATACTTAATAGGAAATAAAAAGATGAGGGCAGTGCTTGTAATTATTTTGGTGCATGAATTTATTGAGCTACAGCAACTAAGTTGGTGGGGTCACCTGCAAAAAAAGAAAAAAAGTGTTCCAGTAAATACTGTATGGAAACAAGGGATCCAGGTAAAGAAATTAGAGGCAGGTTGAGACAAACTTGAGACAAGTTTTAAATACTTTTCTACTCTTAATACATTTATGCACAATGCATAACTTAACAAGCTTTCGCAGAGAACTAAAAATGGTAATGCCCGTCCGAATTTTAACAAGAATTATAAAAAAAGTTATTCTGACCTCGGAATATTAATAATATAATAATAATATAGTAATTTTCGCGCAGAACTAAAGTGATGCTTCTGGTTTACCTATTTGGCTCTTAAATAAATAAAATCATCCCACTGAAGCTCAAATTTATATGACCTCCATACGAAAGAAAAACCTTGAACACCCCAACGTTGAGTCTGCAAAAATTTCGAGAAGGTACAATACGTCATGATACTATATATAAGAAGGTAAAAAGTAAAAACATTGTAACTTTCAGATAACTATACATATTTTGACAGGTAAGTTACAATTTTCCAATTATGTAAACACTTGAGAATGACAACTTAATGTTGAAATCGATTTTCTATACTTTAAAACACATTATAGTAAACACATTTTTGCTTTCTTACTTATCGTCGTCACGTGAGTGTTCCCGAAAAATAATTAAAACCCTTTTTACATAGTATATAAAATGTTAAACCCCGCAAGGCCATTATTAATTACTTTTAAAATGATGCAAAGCATGAAAGCTAATATAGCGATATTAATCTCTAGTTTCTTTCCTTCCAAATTTAATTAAATTAATACTTGGTTGATTTATTTCTGAAAACGAACATTAATAAACGTCCAAAAGTGACAATTTTAATTATGCCACATGAAATGACCTTTTGTTCCACGACAAATATTTTCTATTTAATATGTAATTATTCCTTTGTTCCTCTATTTTTTTATTAAATTTCTCAATGTCATCGTGTATTAAATGCTTTTTTATCCTTCTTCTTCTAGCAAAACAGTAAAACGATTTCAGCTCTGAACCTCGCTACAATAAATTAATTAATTCTTGGAGTAAGTGCAAATTAATGTTGAGATGAAAACCAATTTTCCTTCCTGCCAAGTTTTTTTTTCCCTTAAATTGTTCACTTTCTCGCAAAACTAATTATAAGTATAAATCTCCACTGTCGAAGAACGTCTTTTCGTTGTGGATGAAATGCAAGAGTGGAACCGTTAGGTCGGTTCGAAGCGAATAAGGTTTGGAAAATGTTAGGCACCGGCAATGGAAGCCGGGAAAACTTTAAAAGCGATTATGTCATGATTGAAGTATCATTAGATGAAAAAGGATCACTACTTTGTTGTTTTATTTTGTTTTTTCTGTTTATCACAGCTGGCTTGAAGCTTTAAAGTTTTTATATTCTTCTTACGTGTTTTTCCTACGCATTTAGAATGCTATAAGAAAAAAAATGTAATTTAATTTAAAATAAAAACCCAAGTCTCTATACTGTATAAGATTGAAACCTATTTTATTCAAATATTCAAAAAAAAATATGAAAAAAAAGCGAGATAAAATATAATTTAATTATGCACATCAGTTTTATAGATATTTGAAGTTTCATAATTTAGGTGGAAAGAACTTCACAATACCTCAAAATATCTAAACAAATCATTTTACTCCATTAACTATATGGATTAAACTGTACCATCATGCGGAAATTTCATAAGGAAGCGTAAAAGGGTAACAAAGACCATAAATACACTGCCAATAATTTACATAATTACCTAGATTGACTTTCTGTCTGTTTAGAAAACTAGAAAATTAAACTAAATTTAACAAAATCACACAGGTATAATATAAAATAATAAAAATAACATAATAATTCATTAGCGAAAAAATTTCAAAGTTGATAGTGGATTGGATTAAGATGATAATTAAAAGAAGTGAAACAAATTGACAAATTTTTCGGAATATTGTTAGCATGCATAAACCAAATGTTATAGTAACTAAAATATTCGCACAAGCTCATTAATTTAAAACTAACAATAACTGTAAAATATTCCAACTTCTTTAAATTTTCTGCCATTCTTGTTCAATATACACTGTGAAGATTAACGTCTTACCTAATTTGGCAAAAAATAGTCCATTTGTAGTGAAATTATTATTGTGATGTACCATTGTAGACCTAAACAAATTGCTGTATGACGTACTCGCAAAAAAAAACATACTTTTAACTTAAAACGCTAGTTACAGAAATGCATAGTTGGTTCAGAATGTCTTAAGTTCTCACATTCAATACACTAAGCTAATATATGAGGAATATAGGTCTTGTCTGATAATTAACTCGACACTAGTCTTATGGAGATTCAATGCCGCTGATGCGAGACGGAGAAGTGTATATGCTTCAAAGATTCTCCCACTATATCACTATTAAATTCGTTTTCAAAAGTGTTTGAAGAAATAATGACATATATAATATCAAAATTTTTAGAGAAAACTAAGTTATTGAGTGACCGACAGTTTGGTTTTGCAAGGATCTTGGCAAATCTAATACGATGATGTCGTTTGATGACTCGTGTATCGGAATATTTCTAGATCTTAGTAAAGCGTTTGATTTAGTAAATCACGAACTATTGCTCAATAAATCGTGTTATTACAGAATACGAGGAAACATATTACAATAGTTTAAAAGTTATCTCGATGGTTAGATGCACTAAGTTTATGTATTCCAAGAAAATGCATCTAAGTAGAGGGGTACCCCAAGGGAGTGTTCTTGGGCCTTTGTTGTTTATGCTATATGTTAATGATTTTGATATGACTAAATGTTTTCTATATGCTGATAATGTCACATTGCTGGTGAGTACTGCAAAGAAAATCAGGTTTAACAAAGACTGCTGAGAATACGTTGAAAACTATTAAGAATTACACTCAGAAAAGCGACATAATAATAAATTTAAAAAAAACAACATCTATAGAGTTTAAAATTACCTTACATGATAAAGATGAATCAATCCTAGAAGATATAAAGGCCAGAGTATAACTCAAGTCGATACTGTTAGATTTTTGGGATTTCTAGTCGATTACAAATGCAGATGGAGGAAGCACATTAACAACTTGTGCCATAGATTATCGTTATTGTGCCACATGCTCAGAAGGCTCAAGAAAGAGATACTCCTAACGCAATATTTGGTCGCGGCATTATAGCATAGAGTTCATCCCCTGACTTTGATAGGCTCTTTAGGATGCAGAAGCGTGCTATGCGTTATCGATCGTGCTATGAGGGGACCCGGCTGTACAGAAAGTTGCAAAGAGCATTTCACTTCTATGAAGATATTGCCAGTGCAGCAGTTATTGTTATATGCCAAAGAAAATATTACACATTTAGTACATTAAGTAACTATCATACATACAGCACATGCAATGCATCTGTCTCCTTAAGAAAACAATCCTCGATATTTAGCTGTAAGAGCCTACAAAAAGCTTTCTGAAGATCTTAAATCTAAATCGGGAAATACTTTTGGACGAGCAATTACTACTACAGAAATGCTACTACTCGTTGGCTGAGTGTTTGGATGATAATGTTAATTGATGGTTTTTTTCATTTTGATTTTAAAATGTTTTTACTATACTATAATATTGTTAGAATTGGCTCCATTTCTCTAAAAACTAAATTATCGGGCTAAATGTTAGAACTCTTAATAGAGAAAGAAATAAGAAATTTCGATGAGGATTGCCGATCGGCTACACACAGGGCCTCAAAACATTATCAAAACTTTATTTGAAGCCGCTGAATATGCAGACAAAAAATATATATATAATTTAAAAAAAGGCGAAACTCACACTAGCAGCTAATTAATTTTAACGAAAATGAAAAGTGTGAACACATGGATGTTAAAACTAACATCAAGCAGTAAATAATTACTGTGTCTTACATATATACCTTTATACGTAGAGATCTCAAACACATGCATATATACCTACATATACGTTCTACGTTAAAGGTATATATGTAAGACACAGTAATTAATTAATTTTAACCTATAAAATAGAAAATCACAAAATTTGTGGTCCTGGGGGCCTAGTTTTGCTTAAGATTACAAATTTAAGTGTGAAGTAAATTTTTGCACAGAACTTATTTTATTAAATAAGTTCTGCGCAAAAATTTACTTCACACTTAAATTTGTAATCTTAAGCAAAACTAGGCGACATAATTTAACTATACTAGCAAAACTGATGAAATATACGTTAAGGCTGGAGCCGTATATGTAAATAAAATAATAAAATGACATGAAAAATTACCTACATTGACATACAAAGTCATGAACGAAAATTTTACAGATATAAATTAATAAAAGTAACTCAAGTTAATTACGAACCAAGTGCAGGACAACTATTTTCTCGTATAAGCGCATTTTTAAAGAACAAGCGACTGAAAAGAGATAGTGCCTTTAACTGCGCGAATGAGTTGAAAATTAGATTGGAGAAAAAGGCAGTGTTTGCAAGTAAAAGCTTAAAACATTAGAAACATAAGTCACATAAATTAAGACATATCTGTCTACCATGACATAACCTTCTTTTAAAATTAAAGTTCATTAAAAGCAAGGGTAACATGCTCGTTCCACTTGTTCAATAAACAAGTAAGAAATAGACCCGCAGGTTTACATAACATGATTTAAAGTCTCAAAATTAACAAACCCACTAAAATTTAAAGTAATATCACTATCAATAGGATGTCTCAACTCAGATATAAATTAAATTATTATTAAAATAAATTATATTAAGAGGGATCTCTACTCCCAGCCGCTGAGGCCACTGGAGACAGTTTGATTTCCCTATAAAATTAACCGTAAATGTTAATCAAGTTTTAATTTTTTTATACCAAATGAAAGAGAATTCGAATATCTATGTACGCCTAGTAATATTTTTTCTAAAAATATTTTAGAAATTGTCATAATTAGTAGCAGAAGTAGGTCAATATTAGACATCTTGTCGAATTAATTTTGAAATAAATAAAAAAAAATTCAAAATTTTACTACTACGCGTACGTAAATTTGAGTTTTCTCTACAAATTGATGTAATTATTCATAGCATTGGTTGAAATTTGATCTTAATTCTAAGGGAAAATCGAAACCCCCGAAGTGATAATGTTTATGATTTTTGTACATTGTCAAATGGACTGGCCCGACTAGTAGAGATCCCTCTTAAATTGATATCTTTACAGATCTGGTGATTACTCGATCCTCAGCAATAAATACTGAAAGTTCAAAAATAAAATTTATATATAAACATATTCGTGCTTCTAGGATTTCTGACTTCCTCTGCCAAAAGTAAAAATTTACGTACTTAGGTCATAGGTGTCTCCGTAAATACAAAGAAAATGGCTGCTACACATGAATATACAGTCCGCAAACCCATTTACGGGGAATTGCCTCAGGAAAGAGAAGGGATTAACCACTAAACAGAGGAAGACCATTAGAAAATATAACGACAAACGTTCCCACGAGAAATAAAAATGATTGAAAGTACAACAGTTTAGTCTGTTACATACCAATTCCAACTCCAACAAATAATTCCACAGATCAAACCAATAACCTTCTCCAACAGATACCGAACAATCACATAACATAAAATGTTTGAAACTGGAGAAACAACGGCTACTGAGGTAGTATTTCTCAAGAAACGGCTTTCAAATAGAGCGAATGATCCAATCGATCTCCCACAGACCGATAAAACCACAGCGCACGCATGGAATTCTCATGCTCACATGACCTAAAAATTAAAAATGAAAGTCAACAGGAGAATATTGTTGCGTTTTCGGGTTCGCAATAAATAACTCGTGCAAATGTTTTGAAACAGTCTGTATATTTACACACTTAAAATTAATTACACTATAAAAATATAAAACTAATGTATCACACTTAAACTACTACGAATACATTAACACATGTATTTATTTACCACTACTATTTATTTGTCTGTAATATTTATGTCTTTATAGCACTATAATAAAAACTGCGCCGCTCACTATATTTATTTTATTGTCCGAATACTACTGAATGAATCTCTTATTCCGGAATGAATCATCCATCGGTTCAACTGCTTTTATATCTGTAGATAAAAGTTCGAGAAATATACGGGCACACTCTGGATTTTGCTCCACATGCCGGGAAGTTTTCGAAAGACAATCCGTCGCTTCGCAGTGGATATAAATGGATGATTTATTACCTTGTTTACTGGTACGTTTTTTTAACCTCGCCCGGAGGTCTGCTTCCCTTTCTTGTGTTTGCTTATTGCAATATTAAATTAGTACACACAAAATGAGCAATAACAGTTAACGAAATTAATGGAAGAAAACGATAAATTAATATCTTACAAGGGATAAATTTGGAAATAATCAAAAGCAGGAATCTACTGTACCTCCAAGACCATACAAGAAAAAAGTCACGCACCTGCTAGTAAGAGCGCGCCAAAAGTAAACATAAAAATAAATTATTTCATATAACAACTAACCGAATACTTCTCCCATAATTTAAAGGAAATACAAACTAAACCGTGACAATTTATGATTCGAAAATAAATGATGTGACTTTGATGGGTTAAGACATATCTCAATTTCTGAAAGTAATCGCTCAATGTCTTCAAATCTTCAGTAAGAGAAACATCTATTTGATCAAAACTATTATATCGATAAACATCAGAAGACGTAAACATTGTAGATGTTGTCACTAGTACATAAATTAAAGAGTTGCGAGGAAGTAAACCATTGTAAATGTTTCAAACTACCTAATATTTTAACCAATGAAATCTAATGGTTAGAAATTTGAAATCATATTTACCATAATTTTATTAAATTAACATTAGCGTAAAAATATAATTCAAAAATCTAAATTGTACCGTAAATAAACAAAACAAACTTTTGCTTAAAGCTTGTTTTGAAAACCATTTTGGGTGTAAGTTTTTAAAGCTAACTTCACTACAGCAGCACGACCTGAAACCTGCCTTTTCTTACGAAGGAACATTGTTTAATTTGAGTATTATATTATTTTTTATATACTACTCTATTATTATATTAAGAAATAATATAGGTATATGTCAAATATGGAATAAAATATGTGTAGGAAGAATGTATAAATATCGTTACTCTATGTTATGAAAATGTAATGCAGAAGGCGGCGGAAACTAAATCTCATAATTGAAACGGAATTTACTGCAAATTGCAATTAGTAGATGGCGCTATTGTCTAGAGAAGTTGCGGATTATTATACTATGGCGGCAAAGTGATATCCAGGTCGTTTAAGCAAGTTCATTGGGTAGCAGAAATAACATCAGTATTTCCACCACAATGGCTCTCTGTCCAAGAACAATGCGGCATATAATTTTCATCGTTTTTTTTTAATAGAGGGTCTACTTTACTTAAAGTAATGTAATAAGAAAATTAGATAATAGGGTTTAATATATTGCGGTCAAAATGTACATGTTTCTAGAAACTTCTTATGTATGTTTTTTTTAAATAAAAAGATCCCATTCATTTCTTTAAGGTAATGTAATTACTAACGACATAATTGAAGATATATAATGGAATGATTTTAAAAATTAGAATTGCCTGTGTCTAAGCATTCACGGTTTATGAGAAGAGACCATATCGTCTTCTCTTGTCCTGCTGTTCACATTTTGTCCACTACCTAAAGGGATATCTTCACGGCTGTTGCTAGTTTTGCAATTATCTAACTATTAACCTCTATAATGAAAGCAGGTATTGTGTACTGAGTGGAATTGTTACTGGGGATGAAACCTGTATTTATAATTATGAGCCTGAGTCCAAGCAAAGCTCCATACTGTGGCAAAGAAAAGGGTTAATTGATTACAAAAATATAGGCGTTTTCATAACTGGAGAATACTACGCTTTAATACTGAAGCGCTTAAAGGAAGTCATTAAATAAAAGAAAGTCGAAAATTGACGAAAGGTGTCCCGCTGCTACACGTCAATGCTAGCGTTTAGAAGATTCGTGTTGCGTTGGCTGCCCTGCATAAAGGAGTTCTTCGATATTTTGAATTACACACCCTATAGTCCAAGTGCTAGTGATTTTTAACTTTTTCCTAAAATGATAGAAGAACGGAGTGGGAATAAATTTAGGATAAATGAATGAGTAGAGGACGCAGTTTGTGTGTACTCTTCAGACAAAGATAAAATATTTTTAATGAAGGTATACACAAGCTAATTGAAAGATGTGAAAAATGTATTAGGGTTGCAGGTATCATTTTCCCTCCTTTTCCCCATTCCATTTAGAAACACTCTCTCGTGTGTTTAAAAATGCATAGTAAGTATCCATAAGTAACGTAAAGTGGCACTTTTACTTTCCTATACGTAGGTAGTATATAAGGAAGTATTGGGATGATGAAAATTTTCGACATCGAGATTTTTGCAGATGTCTACGTTCTGAAGTCCCCTGATACCGAAAAAGTGATTTTTAAAACATGTTTTTCTTTCTCTCTGTGTGTGTGTCTCCACGATAGTGGTCAAACGGTTATCAATTCCAAACTTTATATTTGCGAGTACAGTCTCTCTCTTGAGATCTGATTAGACTTTCAGTAAAATCTGCAGACCCGAAGTAGTATTTTACGTCCGTGAAAAATTCGAATTTTACCAATATTTCGTCAAATTTAAGTTTAAACAAATTTATAAAGAATTCAGATGTACTCAAAAGTGAATTTGAGAAAAATTTTATTAAAACAGTTTTTCGAAATTTTTACCAGGAAGTAGGTCTTTTGCTCTTATCGAAAATCGAAAAAATATAAGTTTCAATACCTTTTGTATAAAAAAATTCTACAATTTGGACCGGAAGTAACATTTTTTCTTTTATCGAATAACGATTTTTTGCAAATATGTCGAAAATTATATGCATTTTATATCAAGAGTACAAACGTATTTAGAGCTGGATTTGCAATACTTTTTGTATACATAAAATCTCAAAATTCGGACCGGAAGTAACACTTTCACTCTTAGAGAGTAGCACTTTTCTTGTAAAATCCATTTATTATGAAAATAGAAGTACATACTTAGAATAAGATTATGAATAATTTTTGTATAAAAAAATTCTTAAAATTGTACAATTTGAAACACATGCGTATGAGAATGTCGTGTGGCGGCCACACGTCATTATTTTACTTAATACATATATCTCAATTAAGTCGCAGTATTAATATTATTATATTTTAAACATTTTTTAGGTGTTCTTTACATACACTTGCAGATCCATCAATAAATTAACTGGCACACCTGTGTCATTAGTGTTATTACTTACATCGTATATCATACATACTATTTTTATTTAAATAAACAGTTGTCAAATTGTTTGTAACATTGAATAGTAGGTAATGTACAGTTTGAAATAGAATGCATTAAGAGCTTGCTTTTTGTTTACATGTTCCTGTCAAATTTGTAAATATATGTACAACATGCATTTCTAACATCGCTTTAAAATTATATATTTGTAATTGTATATGTCAACTGAATTCTAATAAATTCTAAAATCTAACAACTACTAGATTAATGTAAAATTTATGCATAAAATAGATATATGTTAAAATCAAGCAATGAAAAATATATGCATAAAAGCTTTTATTTTTGAATTATAATTTATCAGTTTATCGTACCATATAATTATAAATGAATAATAGAAATACATATAAGATATTCATTTATTTCATGTGGATTAAATAGTTTATTTAAAAATAGCATCGACATTCATGACCATGAGTCAGTCGATATTTTTGTTCGCTTTAAATGTGTATAATACAAAATCAAATGAATTTATATCAATAAAAATGTTTTAGATAATACAATATTTTACATATATGTATTTATATTTTGTTACAATAGTTTAAATTGTGCTATTTTGCGCTTTTGTTAAGGTAGCTATTATATTCGTCTTTAAAATAATTAAAGCAAACCATACCTTGTTTAAGCCTAATACATAGATGAATAAATATATAAAATAGAAATGAAAGCAGCGATATAAAAATTATCTGTACAATCAGATTTGTGTTCATTAAACAATAGAAACAAATTATAAAAAAGCATTACTTGTAGTCCTGCGACATACACATCTATTATGAAAAATTTAAATATTGCAAACTACACAAAATAGAAGGTACCATGTCGCACAGATATTTTTGCATGTGGTGGGTTATGCAGTATTTACATATATCGCCTTCTTTGTTCGCTTAAACAATTATCTTGTTGCCCAGAACTGTTGCTCTCAGATGCAGCTTATTTGAGAAATAAATATATTGAGGTGGTCTTGAGCCTCCTCAATACCACTCAATAATTATTTAAGTTTGTTATTAGGGACGAACCCTGGTACATATTGAAATGTTGTAGTTCTTTTGAGTTACGTAAATAAAGGAGAGATATTACTTGGCACACAGATTCAATCCCATCTAATCGTTTAACAAACAATTATATCTTGATCATAAAGTTTAGTTGAAGAAATAAGGTTAAAGATTTTAGCATAAAAACATGACCATAGTAGTGCGAACAAATTTCAAATACAACAGAAACGCACTATACAATCTTGTACTTATTTAGCATACATTATTTTCAATCTTGCGTTATCATTTTACATTTAGTTTTGACAAAGCATCCTATCTAACACACACAACACATGCATTTAGAGCATACACATATGGGCGTTATAAAAATGCAAATTATGACTAAATCAAAACATAATCATAAATTGCACATACTAGGAGTGACACTCCAAAGCTCGTTGAATGTATATCTCATGATTTTAAAAGCACAAATAGAATTAGTGACCTAGAAATTTTCAATAGCATCATTTAATGTAAAGCAAGGACGTTCATCTTTCGAACGCCCATTATCAAGTCAATTGCAATTTAACTCTGTGAGGAAACCAATTTTAATGTGAAAACACAAATTAATTACAGCCTTTTCTATATTTAGAACAGATTTTAATTAGGGCATGAATATCAATAGGACTGTAATTTAAGTACAAACAACATTTAGAGTATCACTAAGAGACCTAGATCACATGTCATATTAAAGCTAGAATTTCGTGGCTATATTTAGTAACTGCCTGATATCTGATGGTAAATACAGTAACAACAAATATCACAGCACAGTTATTATTAGCAATTCTCAGGAATTACGCCCTTACAAACGCATAATTACCAAAAGCATCTTTTCAAATTTAGGCCGAATAGCTCCATTAAGAAATGTCAAACATAAATATTTTAAATGCAGAAAAACGCACGAAATATAAGTATGCATGGCAAATTAATAATATGTGTTGTGTGCATAAATAGATGCCCTATTTGAATAAAGCTATTAACAATTAATTACTGTCAAAACTAAAATAGTAGTTGAAATCCAAAAATTAAGTGAGCACTTGGTACAATTAAGCGCATTTAGAAAGGTTAATATAATTCCTTAAATGGCAAGATATAACTGACTTGATAAAGTTTTGATAAGCTTTTAAGCAATTTAAACCAAAATGACTATATAAAATAAATTTAACTTAAATTCGGAAATTTAATATTCACAGCAGGCATTATCTTATGAACGAACGGATTTTAATCAAGTAAAAAACGGAAATAAATTTATATGTATTTAGATTTTAAGATTATTTGTAAACCAGGTCCACAAAATCTATTAATATCCTTATTTAAGGATAAAATCCAAAATATGAGAAAATATCATTATTTTTTTGTACATGACTGTACTGATTTTTCAAAAACCGACGCTAAAGCTGTCAGACGCATCAAAAATACAAATATGAGCATTCAAAAATTTTACGCACTAGAAATATTTTTTATTAATCATAAATATAAAAATAAACTATTAAACAATATCCAAATCACGTTTAGATACATAAAATAATAACAATTAATAAAATTATATGGTGCAACTGCTTTGGGTTCGAGGCGTTAAACAATAGACTACGGTAACATATAAAATAGGTGGACATTGCTGAAAGCAGATCAGAAAAAATTAGATAAGCATCCACTAAGGATGAAACATCAGAGTTCATAAAAACAAACAACATCCGTGATTAGACGAACTTGAATCAAACCGACAAGTCGAGATAAATCCCAGTGCGGCGAACCTCTACGCCGGCAAGATAGGCGTTCCGTCAACCATCGAACCTGTATCACCATAGGTGAAGCGACTGCAGTGCTTTATCAATAAAATACCACGAGCATAAAGTCCATGGCCTAGAAAAGAGAAAGAAAAAAATATCAACAACGAACATAACCAAGAATAAAGAAAAAACCCCGAGTCAGACCCGAGAATAAATGTCAATAGATTAAACGCAAGAAAATTAACTCACCTGTACGCACATCTGCAACACCGAGACCTGCGGCTGCCGAGACTTGAAGTATAAGATACTGCAACCTACCGAAGCGGATTCTGCTACCCTGTACTCCGCCTACGAACGAGCTGCCCACCAGCGTTACCTGTCCATCGATCCAGAGATCCATTCATCCCGAATACGGAAAGATTCCAGGAAGTAACCAGCCGAGATTCCCATGCCTGTCGCTCAAGGAATCCACCATATAGCTAAAGGACATTTAACATAATTAGATGAAGGTATCGTGATATGTTTACAAGCACTAACAAACCAAAAGAAAGGTTCAGTTGTCAAATAACAATATTTGCGTCAAATCATTTTGTAATTCGTGTTTTTACGACGATTAAAATCAATGTCAGTATGTTAAAAGTGGTATTATAGTCATTAGTAATCAAAAAGTTAGAACTCACATATCAATAATTTGTCTTTCGTTAAAATTAACTAAACATTAAAGTCAATAATCAACATACAGTCAGTCACCTTCAAGGAAATAAAACCTAACCTATATTGGTAAACAAGTAGCTCTATACTTTGCTAAGATTTAGATTAAACAATATAAATAGCTAACCTTTATAATAGATTTGTTGTCGCCAATCTGAACTAATTTTCCTAGTAATGAACAGATTGTTTTCATAGTTTCTTTTCACCATAATTAAGCTCATATACAGTTCATTTATATTTGCATACTCACATATACGTTCACCCGCTTTGGGAAATTTTGTACGATTGAGTGGATCTGTGTATTATATCTCTCCAGGTCATAAATTGTATTTTATAAGGCATATTGTTGTCTTTTGATGAACATACTCATTAAGTTAAATTTATATGTAAAAATTGGAAGTAATTATATAAAGAATTAGAAGTTATACCTACCTTTGTGTTTATTATTTGTATTTTGAATTGGCATCCATCACAAATTTGGGGAGACACATCATTCATTTTATATAGGTACCAGTAGCAGCCCACAACGTGCACACACAGGAGTCCTGGGATCTTGTAAGAATAACAGGTATTGCGTAAGTCACTCTAAGTAGTAGGTATTCCCGCAGAACCCCCACAACGGCCCGGAGATAAAATTTAACATAGCGCGCACTGCCGTCATTGCATATTCACATAATTCAGTGTAGAATGCCGGAAACAACCCCTTCCCCTATTAGAAATAGAACATTGGTCAAGATATAAGCGATAGGAAGTCATTTTCAAGCGCGAAATTTAATACAGTTCAAATTTATTATCGCAGAGTTAGTCACCTGTTAATTGAATTGTTAAAGTAAACCCACATATACAGTTAGTAATAATTTTAGATTATACTTTCCCTAGCGGAATATTAGCGTTCAAAAATTTAATTTGGTGAACTTTGCTTTCTTAATTTTTAATCTCTTTTATTTTTTTAATTTACTTAGTCTCATTGCTCTTTAAGAACGTTAAATGCTAAGGGTCATATAACGCTTACCTCCCCCCCCCCATAGCAATATATATAAACGACGTTAAAACTGTTATGTATATATAAATTCCAATAAATCAGTTTAATTACTGTTTCGTAACTCACACCATCGACTATGACTTGACCAAGATTTTGTACCATCAAAATAACTTGACTAACAGGCTGTTTTTGGAGACTTTGTGCATTAACGTTATTGAACCTAACATTAATTCCAAAACTGACTGCAGGAGTTTCAGTAACTTATACGTTCTTATGAAACAGTTCATTACTGATAAGATTGTTAATAAGATCAAAAGTTAAAATAACTTTCTTACCCATATTCAATTTTTTGCCTAATACTTTATAACTAACCATAATATTTATTAAAATCATACACATTGTTTCAACAACATTTTATTTACTAAAACTTACAATTTCAATTTATCTGATATAAACAAAACAAATCTGAGGTTTCATATCTGTTCCCATTGCTGTCGGTAATGCGCTCTTTTTGTATTTGCCATTTCGTGACATTTTTAGATGTGTTGTCCAAAATTTGTAATATGTTTCATTTACTGAATTCAGAGTGCTGTTTTCGATGTTTGTTAGCTATCTAGCCATTACAAATCTGATGTTTGACAGACGTTTTACAATTAGTGATTGTCAAAATGCTCTTTGATTAAAATTAATGATAGATATTGAGATCCTTGGTCCATTATATTTATATCTGATGAAGGAAATAAATATTTCCGAAACGTTATAAGCTACAATATAGTGTTTTCTTTATGCCTACCCATACATTCTGTTTTCGGAGTTACGAAGCAGTAATTAAACTGGTTTATATATACGACCTATATACAGGGTGAGTCATATCCTCGGGTAAGGCCGATTTTGCCTTGATGAGTAAAGATATTTCGAAGCGGTTTTTTTCCATTAATATTTTATATTATACATAGTTTTCCATAACTTGGTAGCCTTTTAAATGAAATACCATATATATTATTGCATTTTTGTATTCTCCGTATAATTTTCAGGCAAAAAGTAAAGATAGTATAGGCCTAAAATCTAAAGTTTTTGACTTATTCCCATTTTTCGGAAAAATTAAATGTTTGTATAAAATTATATTTCTCGAAAACGACGTATTAGATGGACACAATTTCTTGCAGTATTGTTCACAATAAGAGGTCCTAATAGATGCATGTTTTCACACACACAAGCAGTTACTAACTGCATGTGCAGAAAAGTGGATTAGAATTACATGACACGTTTTTGTATAAAAGTCAATTTTACTTTCTTATACGTAGTATAAGGAAGTATTGTGATGATGAAAATTTTCGACCTCGAGATTTTTGCAGATGTCCACGTTTTGAAGTCCCCTGATACCAAAAAAGTGGTTTTTAAAAAATGTCTGTGTGTCTGTGTGTCTGTGTGTGTGTGTGTGTGTGTGTGTGTGTGTCTGTCTGTGTGTGTGACCACGATAGCGGTCAAACCGCTACAGATTTCAATTCCAAATTTTGTATTTACGAATATAATCTCCCTCTTGAGAACTGATTAGATTTTGAGCAAAATCAGCAGACCGGCAGTAGTAGTTTACTTCAGTGAAACAATCGAATTTTGCAAATATTTCGTGAATTACTAAGTTTAAACAAATTTTTAAAGAATTCATATGTACTTAAAATTGAAATTGTGAACAATTTTATTAATAAGGTTTTTCGAAATTCCTACCGGAAGTAGGTCTTTTACTCTTATCGAAAATCAGTTTCTTGCAAATATTTTGCAAGTCATGCTTTTTAGACAGGTACGCTATGAATATAAAAGTATTTAAAACTTAATTTCCAATATCTTTTGTATAAAAAAAATTTCAAAATTCGGACCGGAAGTATCACTTTTACGACATATTTGCATTTACGACATATTTGCAAAAAATAGTTATTCGGTAAGAATAACTATTTTTTGCAAATATGTCGTAAATTATACATTCTATGTATATTTATGAAGAGTACAAAAGTATTTAGAGTTGGATTTGCAATATTTTTTGTATAAATGAAATTTCAAAATTCGGACCGGAAGTAAGACTTTCATACGTATAAGAAAGTCGTGTGGTGGCCACACCTCATTTTTTTCAAATGGAACACCCTGTATGTTAATTCATTTTTGAATTGCTTATTTAATTTCACATCAAAAACATGTCAGACGTGAATACATTAAAAGTGACTTTTACAGAGCTATTGTGGTTTTTTGATATAGTTTTGTCAGTAGTATACTCTCGTATTGATTAAAACCACAAAACTGACAAAATTATATCAAAAAATGAGGTGTGGCCACCACACGACTTTCTTATACGTATGAAAGTGTTACTTCCGGTCCGAATTTTGAAATTTCATTTATACAAAAAATATTCCAAATCCAACTCTAAATACTTTTGTACTCTTCATAAATATATATAGAATGCATAGTTTACGACATATTTGCAAAAAATCGCTATTCGATAAGAGTAAAAGTGGTACTTCCGGTCTGAATTTTGAAATTTTTTTTATACAAAAGATATTTAAAAGTATGTTCTAAATACTTTTATACTCGTAATGTACCTGCCTAGAAAGCATGACTTGCGAGATATTCGCAAAAAACTGATTTTCGATAAGAGTAAAAGAACTACTTCCGGTAGGAATTTCGAAAAACTTTATTAAAACAATTTTTCTCATATTTAATTTTGAGTACATTTGAATTCTTTATAAATTTGTTTAAACTTAGTAATTGACGAAATATTTGCAAAATTCGATTTTTTCACTGAAGTAAACTACTACTTCCGGTCTGCCGATTTTGCTCAAAATCTAATCAGTTCTCAAGAGGGAGATTATATTCGTAAATACAAAATTTGGAATTGATATCTAGAGCGGTTTGACCGCTATCGTGGTCACACACAGACACACACACAGACACACAGACACACAGACATTTTTTAAAAACCACTTTTTTGGTATCAGGGGACCTCAAAACGTGGACATCTGCAAAAATCTCGAGGTCGAAAATTTTCATCATCACAATACTTCCTTATACTACGTATAAGAAAGTAAAAACGATAATAACTCTGTAATAGTTAGTTTTAAAGTATTAACGTCTTACATGTTTTTGATGTGAAATTTAATAAGCAATCCAAAAATGAACTAATATACAGGGTGTTCCATTTGAAAAAAATTACTTTTATACAAAAACATGTCATGTAATTTTAATCTAATTTTCTGCATATGCAGTTAGTAGTAAAAAAATAAAACATGCTTCTATTAGGACTTCTTACTGTAAACAATACTTAAAAAAAATTGTGTCCATCTAATACGTCGTTTTCGAGAAATATAATTTTATACAAACATTGAATTTTTCAGAAAAATGGGAATAAGTCGAAAACTTTAGATTTTAAGCTTATACTATCTTATTACATTTTGACTGAAAATTATACGGGGAATACAAAAGTGCAATAATATATAGGCTGTTCCATTTAAAAAACTATATCTATGGTTAGCCACCAAGTTATGGAACACTCTGTATAATACAAAATATTTTTAGAATGTGCTCCTAATGAGCAGCTATCGCAAGAAAAAAAAACGCTTCACAATATCTTTACACATAAAGGCCTAATAATAATATTAGAGAGAAAGAAATATTCAAAGTTAACCCTTTAGATGTGGTTTGCCTAAATTACTGTAAAACATTTTAAAAATTGGTTTTAATATGGTCAATAAGAACAATTTGGAACAACTGTAGCCAGGTTTATAATTAATAACTCTTCTAATTATACCATTTCCAGAAAATCATTTTTTTAGGTTTCCATATTTTCAGTTTATTAATATTAAAAAGAAATTCTATTATTTACTACACATTAGATAAGTGATAGGTAATTTAATTGCACTTTTGCCAAGTAATATACTGCCTTTTATTTAAAATTATTGGGATAGTTCCAGATAGCAAGTTATATTTTTGTACACTACTTGATTTATTAAATAGTCTCTTTAGTTTTTCATCTTTTAAATTTTTCTATATTTTTTCACAGCCACTACAAATAATAACAAGTAATATGAAAAAAAATTTAACACCCGCATTTTGCCAAACATTCAACTAAAAAGAGTTTAATGCGATTCCTGTGCTACTAACAGCTGGGCAATACTGGCAGCATCACATGTTTAACATGACATTCCTTCCTATAAAGTTGATGTCAAAGGTGCCGTGCACTTTCAATAACTATAAAAACTTACGTCGCCTCGCCTTTTCGCCTCATGAGCAGCAATGGTATCTTTATTACGTGTTCATTGCCGCATCACTACCAATATGTGTAACTTCGGTGTCTGCGCGTATGTGTTTGTGTATATTGCAGAACACCCTTCCGAATGACGACCTTCCTTTCGTCCTCCTGTCTATATTGAAATTGCAAACGTAGGTATAAAAAGGAAAATGCCGCAGGTAGTATTTCTGATGGTGGTTGTAGTAGTAGTAGTTGTAAAACTACTAGTATTATATTTCATAAAAATAGATTTTCACGCAGAGCTCTTTTACGTAAGGTATGTGTATGTGCATGTGTAGACGACTAATATTGTATTTCCACAGCGAAAATCCAATATCAGTGATATCCTGGGCTGTTGGCGTATATGAAAAGTACACTGGAGACGCAGAAGCGATGGGGAATCGATGAGTCGTACAAGAATAGATGTGGTAACATTCGAATTGAGAGGATAAAGAAGGGTCTAGAGAGGATCAAATAAACGTAATTTTGTGGTCAACCGTGCCTTCTAACAAATAATGAATAATTTACCGTACAAAGAGCTGTGTTATTTTCGCTAACTAAAATTGTAGCGGATGAATGACATAAATTAATTGCTTTTGTGGTATACCAGGTGATTCGTAGTAGATGAACCATGTGACAAACCTCACACACATCACACACATCCGAGGCTTATGATTTAAAATAAAAAATTAAATTATGTTTACACTCTATTTTAATAATGATAAGAATAATAACATTTTTATTAAAAATGATTGCTTCTTGACGACATATTGCTGTGATTGCAACAATATATATCCATTAAATGAATGCTGAGGATTAATTAAAAATGTCACCTCTTAACCTATAAGTCTTATACCCTACAGCATCTCATTTATTATTTGTTGTGAATTCTAGCAGTGATCTTTCTTCTTTTATTCCAGTGTGTTTTTTATTTAGCTTATATTTGGATAAGGTCGATAATAAAATAAAGTTTAGATTTCATAAAATTGTTTATAATTCATTTTATAAAAATACTAACATAAAACATTGTTATTCCAGAGCTGCATCATGTATTTTCTTTTCATAATATCAAAAAACATAGAAAACATATAATTTTGTTTATATGATTAAAAAAACATATTATCTTGTTATTTTTATTTTCCATATAACAATATTTATTGTTTTAAAAAAAAATATGTAAACTTTCCCATACGAAACTAATTTCATATCAACAAAGACATACATTCATACATAGTGCCTTTGATGATTAAAAATTTCGCAACGTGAATGTCCTGAACATGACCTATACCAATCGTCAAATACATACATTCACACGTAGTGCATTTAAAAGGCTTGGCGCTTGTCGATCTAGAACATCCCTTGTCTATTCATATATGTCCACTTGAAATTTAAATTAAATTTTTATTAAAATAATCATTAATGATATCTTCAATTCACTGAAAGTAAACATTCACACATTGTACGTCCAATGTCTCCAATACCATTAATTTTTTTCCCACTAATACAAAAAAATCAATTCTATTTAACGAGATAATATTTGTTTATATTAATAATACTTAACGCCTTGCTCAGAGTAAATATTCAGACATAGTACACTCAAAGTACGTCTTACACCATTAACTATTTTACAGTTGAATAGTTATTTCAGAAACTTTCTTAAATTCATCATACAAATGGTTAAATTCCATGTTGTACATGTCCTCCATTTAAAAAAAAAAATCTCTTAATACAATACAAAAATATAATTGTGAAATGCAAAAATATTAACTAGCAATTATCGAACTAAAATTAAACTTGAATACTAAATAAAAATTTATACATTGGAAAGTAATAAATGTGTTGATCGTAGTGTATTAAAACTCCTACGCTTATCAAAAATTGTACGCGTCTACCAAATTCAAAGTACAAAATTCATCCCCCTTCTCATCGTTATTCGCGGTCTTCTATAACTTTTCCTTTTGAAACAAAAGACAATTATCCACTCACAGCGCCACGACTCCCACACTAACATTTATGTTGGCATTGTCTAGTTCATATTTATTTTCTATAAGTTTTCTCAGTCACATACACCTATTCCACTTTTTGACAGTTAATGAATACACAAATATCGCCACTCACAAATTGTTTATTAAAAGTTTACGCACACTTGCGATTCTTTGTTTTCGGTAGGTATATTCTTCTTTTCTTAATGCCATCCCTCATTATGCTTGTAAATGAACCTATTACCTCTCCCAATATTAGTTATATACCTCCTTTTTCCATTAATTAAAGTTATTCGTACTTTCTTTTTGTAGATATCTTTGTTGGATATGATTGGAAATACATTGTACACCACTGGAATCCTCTTGGATAGAACTGCATTACAAGGAATACAGACTTCCACAGCACCACCTCCATGCTCTATCCAGTATGTTGATTTGCAAACAACTGTCAACAATGTTAATGTTATCTCTTCTTTGTAGGTTGTAAAAACCACACATGATTTATTCTGCTATCCTTGATGCCCTTACATTTATGCATATAACATTTCAAAGATGAGTTTCTACCTATATATCAAGTATATACATAAATTTAATAATGTAATGTCTCGGATAAAGAACACTTTTTGTATATATCCTTTAAAATGTTTTTTAAATTTACGTGTCAGGTATTTATTCTATAGCTAGATATAATCATAGAACTCTCCCATGAATTGAGATTGTTGTTTACGTCTGAGATCTATTTATTTTTATTGAAATTGATGTTTCTCATCTCGAGCATACCTCGTGTTGCCTTGCTCGTAGAACTTAATAGGATTTAAATGATTCACTCTTTTTATTGATCCATCCCCTAACATGAATCTTTCTCTATTTTTAACTTGTAGTCCATGTTTATTTTTAAATAGTGGTCCATTTCTTAATATATTTAGAGCTGTGAGAAATTCGGCCCTGACTCTCTATATTCAAACCATACATTGTGCTTGTCTTTTCTATAATAAATATAGAATACAAAGATTTATTTTGTGTATATTTCTATATCTAAATTCATATATTTAAGCTTATTCATACCATTCTCTCAATGACATTGCCCCTTAAAGGTTAGGCAACCCATTCTTACTTTTAAGACCTTTGACTTACACTTACTATATTAGAATACACCTTTTAAACTAAAATTTGATAATTTTATTCTACAACTTAACTATTTAATAAAATTTATAGTTCTTAAAATATTAAAGATCACGACAATATGTGAGAGGTGTGTTATGCTCACTTGACACTATACGAAAGTTGAATACTGAATTCGAGAGCAAACCAGTGAATAACGATCAACGGAAAGCGACAGTATAGTTATATTCTTTGTTGTTTCGTCAATAATGAATCCGACGGTAATACTGTCGCTCCTGAAATTATAATAGACGATCCAGAGTTATTATAAATTGTTAAAATTTGGTCGTATAGTAGTCAAACGTAAAAAGTCTACTCTTCAAGGAAATATTCAGTTAATAACACCTGTTGACAAGCATTAACTACAATCCGGGGCAGACCGGTAAAAAACTAGAGAATTCTAAAAGTAGGTATGCTGTATGAGTCATTTGTTTGAGACATTACGTATTCAGATCCGCTACTGCAAAACCAAGAAAAGTTAACAGAGAAATCTCACTAAGAAACTGTCGAGGCTGGTACTTTCCGAAAGTAGAATACATTTCCAGGAAGGTCTGGAACATTTATGTCCGACCCCCAAATGTATAGAATGCATAACTTACGACGTATTTGCCAAAAATCGCTATTCGATAAGAGTAAAAGTGGTACTTCTGGTCTGAATTTTGAAATTTCCTTTATACAAAAGATATTGAAAATTATGTTTTAAATACTTTTATGCTCGTAACGTACTTGTCTAAAAAGCATGACTTGCGAAATATTCGCAAAAAACTGGTTTTCGATAAGAGTAAAATACCTACTTCCGGTAGGAATTTCGAAAAACTTTATAAATAAAATTATTTTCAATTTTAATTTTAAGTACATATAAATTCTTTATACATTTGTTTAAACTTAGTAGTTGACGAAATATTGGCAAAATTCGATTTTTTCACTGAAGTAAACTGCTTCTACCGGTCTACCAATTTTACTGAGAAACTAATCGTATATCAAGAGGGAGATTATACATGTAAATACAAAATTTGGAATTGATATCTCCACCGGTTTGACCGCTATCGTGGTCACAGACAAACACACGGACATTTTTTAAAAACCACTTTTTCGGTATCAGGGGACCTGAAAACGTGGACATCTGCAAAAATCTCGGGGTCGAAAATTTTCATCTTCACAATACTTCCTTATACTACGTGGCCACCACACGACTTTCTTATACGTACGAAGGTCTTACTTCCGGTCCGAATTTTGAAATTTCATTTATACAAAAAATATTCCAAATCCAACTCTAAATACTTTTATACTCTCCATAAATATATATAGAATGCATAATTTACGACATATTTGCAAAAAAAATCGTTATTCGGTAAGAGTAAAAGTGTTACTTCCAGTCCGAATTTTGAAATTTTTTTTATACAAAAGATATTTAAGAGTACGTTCTAAATACTTTTATTCTGGTAATGTACCTGCCTAGAAAGCATGACTAGCGAGATATTCGCAAAAAACTGATTTTCGATAAGAGTAAAGGACCTACTTCCGGTCGAAATTTCGAAAAACTTTATTAACACAATTTTTCTCAAATTTAACTTTGAGTACATTTGAATTCTTTATAAATTTGTTTAAACTTAGTAATTGACGAAATATTTGCAAAATTCGATTTTTTTACTGAAGTAAACTACTACTTCCGGTCTGCCGATTTTGCTCAAAATCTAATCATTTCTCAAGAGGAAATTCGTAAATACAAAATTTGGAATATATATCTGTAGGTATTTGACCGCTATCGTGTTCACAGACAGACAGACAGACAGACAGACAGACAGACAGACAGACAGACAGACATACAGACAGACAGACAGACAGACAGACAGACATTTTTTAAAAACCACTTTTTTGGTATCAAGGGAACTCAAAACGTGGACATCTGCAAAAATCTCGAGGTCGAAAATTTTCATCATCACACAATACTTCCTTATACTATGTATAAGAAAGTAAAAAGCACCACACGATTTTCTTATACGGTTGTGCGTTCCGAAGTGTGTATACAAAGTTGTTCCGAACTAATGGGTCAATTCTGTGCACATCTGTAAGATCTGTAACATAATCTGTAACGCCTGTAAGGGTTTACAGATGAAGTTGCAATTCTGTGTTCATATTTTGTTTACAGAATATCCGTAACTCTTACAGATTTCCATAAACTTTACGCTAAGCGAGCGCATGTCCGTAAGATTGTAACAGAATCTGTAACGTAAACGCTGTATGCAAACTTGTTTGTATATGGTTTGTATGGTGGAACAAATTAGTATTTGTAGCG
Organism: Amphimallon solstitiale; assembly: GCA_963170755.1. Lineage (NCBI taxonomy): Eukaryota > Metazoa > Arthropoda > Insecta > Coleoptera > Scarabaeidae > Amphimallon > Amphimallon solstitiale. The sequence goes on from OY720680.1 coordinate 89,875,089, forward strand.
GTTATAGAACAAATAAATATCATGAATAATATAAATATAGGAAATATGTTCATAGGGGTTTTGTTGGAAGAAGACATGAAAGGGATGTCTATATATATAAGACAGAATATTGTGTAGCAAGGACCCTTGGCAATGAAAGTCGTTTTGTTTTTTATGTATACAAATTTATTTATTTTTTTGGAGTTTGAATTTTTGGGTTTTTCCTGTATTGTTTAATAAATATATATGAACTAACAGTTATGTCACAGTAACTTATAAAATAAGATATAATATGCACTGAGATAGGTAAAAACGGTACTCTTCAATAAAAGTAATTCACAAAGCATATACTAACATTATTAAAATAAATGAATAATTTATAACTTAAAACAAAAAATATTCTCATAAAAAAAACATTTTTAAAACAAAATAAAATAAATAAACTTTCTTTTAATACAAAAATAAACAAATAGACTGCATATATTGTAAATAAAGATCTAATTGTTCCTTGGTGGTATTTTTTGTCCGTTTACGTTTTTGGCTGCTGTAATAAATAGAAAATAGAAAATAGATAGATTGCTTGACATAATTAGTATCTTACCTCATTATTTTAGATAATAAAATTATAACAGTTATATTTCCAGAAACGTTTTAATAATATCACTGAACTTCTATGCCTACTACACTTACATAACAGATTTTGCAACTGACATACACGCTTACGGAGTCACGCTACATAACAATAACATGAAGATCGTCGCTGGTCTTGTTTTTACAGAAATGTATACAGAATTGCCCCAATCGTAAATCTGTAAGTATAACATTTACAGACTTTTGTAACGCTACAGATCTGTAAAGTTACAGATCTGTAAGGAATTGCACAGAATTGGCCTATAAATTTCAAAATCTGTGTCATAAATCTGTGTGTAAAAGTGTTACTTTACGTGCTAATTTAGAATTTTTTTTAATAGAAATTATCCCAAATCCAGTTCAAGCTCAAAATAGTTGTATTCTCTTAATAAATCTATATAGAACGCATAATTTGCGAGGTATTCACAAAACCGCTGTTCGATAAGACTAAAGGTGTTACTTCCGATCCGAATGATGAAATTTAAACACAAATTATTCCAACTCGTGCTGTAAATACTAGGAGTGTGAATTGCGAAAAACTTTTACATAAATATATTTCTAAAACTTATTTTCTAGTACTTTATATGCTTGTGAAATTTGTCTGACTTGAGCAGTTGAGAAGATATTGGTATATTTTGATTTTCTTACTGAAATATACTACTACTACTTCCGGTCTACCGATTTTCCTGAAAATCCAGTCAGATATCAAGAGGAAGATTATATACGTAAATATAGTTTGGCATTGATAGACGTAGCCGTTTGGCCTCTGTCATGGAGAAAGAGAGAGAGAGTAAGTGACATGTTTACAAATATCATTTCCTTCGGTATCAGAGGATTTTGACATTTGCAAAAATCTCGTAACCAAAAATTTTCATCACAATAATATTTCGACCTTGTACAAATCTGGAAAGAATAAACCGATTACGTTGACTGTTCGAAATTTAAAAATAAACCAAATTACGTCCATTATCTTCCGCATTCAATTTACTTCATCAGTTTAAGCAGCCCGATCGCACAATACCATTGAAGCAATGAGAAAAAGATACAGAAATCTATGTGCTGAAATTGCAGTTTTATCACCACTTCCAGATTCGTGTATCCGCGTCTGATTCTAAAGAATTTCCGAAGCGAAATGTACATATAAGAATTGTCGAATCAATTTCTGTATAAAATCGCTTACGAAAATCGATAAATCCTATATAGGTATACTTTTATTCCCAGCGAAGTGTTTCAAAGAAAAGTTCGTCATTTAAACGAGATGCCACTTGTGTTTTAATACATCTCTCTTTTAATCGACAATTCCACCAGAAATACTAAAATAGTTATTTACGAACCAAGTGCGTGAAATCATATTTTGCGAATGAGTGACCAGTTTAAAGCGCGATATATTTTTTGTACGAGAACTATAATAATAATACATATTGTTAAATACGTTATCGTTTATGACACACTACTAATCTCTTGATATTAATTAAAAAAATTTATTATCAAATTCAAAAAATTCCATACAAAATAAAAACCTCACCAACAACATGAATTCTGATAATGAAATGCAATGCACACCGCCTGAAATTCGCGAAGCTGCCAATATTGCAGTGGATAATTTATTACCCATAAAATCAAAAAACGTATACAAAAACACTTATACTAAATTCGTAACTTGGGCTAGATCTAAAAATCTACCAAAATACTCCGAAAATTGTTTATTAGTTTATTTTCAAAATTTACAATCAAATAAATCATTATGGTCCACTTATTCTATGTTAAAATCATGCTTAATAATATATGATAATACGAATATATCTAAATATGCAAAACTCATAGCGTATTTAAAACAGATAATGAAGCAACATCAGCCTAAAAAATCAGCAGTATTAACCGAAGAACAAATTACTAAATTTATTGTTGAAGCACCAAATTCTTTGTTGCTACTAATGAAGGTAAAGTCATTTCCGTATATTTAAATTCCATACAACACTATATGTATTTGTAGGCTGTATTAATATTGGGTATTTCTGGAGCGTGTCGACGTGAAGAACTTTGCAAAATGTCATTGAGAGATATAGAATTTAAATCGAATTTAATTATCGTAACAATTCCAGAAACTAAAACAGGTAACAGCCGTACATTTGCAATCCTTAAGCCCGAATGGATTGCATTAATTCGGCAAAATGCAAATTTAAGACCGGACAGCCAGCAGCGATTCTTTTTAACATATCGCAATGGCAAGTGTGTTTGTTCACCTGTTGGTCTTAATACAATTGGCAAAATTCCAATGAGAATAGCTGAGTACCTTCCGCTTGATAGCGCAAGTAACTTCACATGTCACTGTTTCCGAAGGAGTTCAGCGACATTGTTGGCAAACCAAGGAGGTGACTTGCTTTCAATTAAAAGGCATGGTGGATGGAAATAATCTACGGTTGCAGAAGGATATATCGAAAATTCTCTGCATAGTAGAATTCAATTAGCTAAAACAATGACCCCGTTAGAGATATCGACTCCGCCTGCAACTTGTTCGACATGGAAATACAAGATATATGTAATAATACAATCAACGTTACTCTACCTTCGCAATCAAGATCAATTCGAACAAACCAGTTAATCCCTGGGGTATCAATCTCTGGTTGTCAAAATTGCCCAATCAAAATTTTTAATAATTGTTCCGTTTCAATTTCTGAAAAGAATGAATAATAGTAATTTATATAATATTTGTTGCTGTTCTGACATTGAATTACATACCTTCCAAATATAACAATTTCTATTTCATTTCCTTTTATTTTCATAGAAAAACAACGAACTGGGTAGCATATTATTAAGGTTAGGGATTTATGATTTTAAAATGTCACTAAATTAATCAAGTTCTAGGAAGTACCAACTTTACTTTTACACACTCGTGTTTAAAGTGACTTTTTACGCACGCAAATCGAATCGTGAAATGACAGGTTTTGATAAGCGAGTACAAAAAAGATGTAACGATTTAATCATGTTATAATATTACCTACAAGTATTGAATATAATTTCAATTAAATATTATTATTCATAATTCAACATGTTCTCTTTTTCGTTTGTCTCAAATATCGTGCCTCTGGCATTATATTCCGATGGCATATTTCACTTTAAATGAAAATAATATGGTGTACAATATTTAAATATTTTTCAATATCTGTTATCAGTTTTCCTCCAGTTACATTATATCATTGTCCGATAATAAAAGAGTCCTTGAATGTCTTCTCAAGAATTTTACTTTACCTTGCAAAATGAGAAACTCCAGCGCCGCGTATCCAGTAAGTACCATTAATTCCGAACGGTGTTTAATTAACTTGTGCCCCATATTTAAATAAGCGAAACGCTATATTGTGAGTAATTAAAATCTTTTGCAGAAGATGTACCTATGTAAGTAGCCATCTATATAATTTTGAAGGAATGATGTGCTGCAGGAGTGCTTTATCCTTTTCGATTCCTCGCTAATTTTTTAATTTTTGAAGGTATTTGTCGGTTGCTTTAACCTTGACTCGCCTGTTTATCTATGTTATAACTAAATAGTTATGCCTATCAATTTGCGGCACTTAAACATAATTATAACTAGCATATTCTATGAAGTTTCATGAATCAACGTTGCAATTTCAATTTCATATTTTTAACTGTACAGATATTGTGATAATATGATATGAGATGGTCTTATTAATTAATATACAGGGTTGCTCATTAGTCAAAGTCCAATATAGGCGTTATTAAATAGTACTGAAGAAATTTATTTTATAAAAAGTGGCACAGTAACAAAAAACACATATTTTGAAAATAATTTGAATTATACAGGGCGATGCGTTAAAATGGCACACATTCTAAATTTTCTTTTTAAATGAAACACCCAGTATATCTTGAGTTTTTCCTTATCTACTTTATTTTGTGTTTTTATCGATATCTGGGGTTTTGGTTTTGGATGACGCATTGTTGAGTTATTAATGAGAATTATAAAAAAAATGGTCGCAACAATTTTTACCATAATAATTCTATGCGGTAGTATTACGATATCTAAGACAAAAATTATTTAGTAAGTATGCAGCCAGGGGCAGTGTTGAACCTAAAAATAATCAAACATTCATTTTATTATACAGGATGTTTGTTACGATGGAGTCAGTTTGGCTATCGTCAAAGAGCGTTTATGATTTTTTTTTTCAAATGGAACACCCCGTATATTATTAAATTTTTGGAATTATGCGTTAATTGCGCTTAATAATTTCGGAGTTATTTTTAATTTTTCATTACAAACCGCTAAATTATTTGTTTTCGATTCGATTTAGTGTAACTGGGTAAACGATTTGACAAACAAAAACAAATAAACGTCAACAAACGTCAAAAATTAATAAATAACTAACAAATTCTAGGAATAATGGTTACATTTTTCAAAATCTTTTCTGAATTTTTTAATAAAATTTATTTTTGATACGAAAATAAAGCTTCACACACTCCCATTACTATTGCTAATGCACCAACATAACCACAAAAAAAAAATGGCATCAAGACGCGTTAAAATAAATTTAATTTATAAAAAACACAAACATAAAGAACGGTTCGAGGAGAAATTTTGTATAAATATTTTGAATAAATCGTGTCTCAAACACAAACAACTTAATGGAAAATGGAAGGAATGTATAAGCCAAATTAGTCACCTAAATCTATAAATAGCAATCGACAAGCAATTTGTGAAATTTAAAACACATCTAAGAAATTAATTACTGGTAATTTAACTTCGATTAATGTATAGCAGATGCATTTGGAGCTGCTCCAAATTATTTACGATTACCTTCGTGGCGACAACAGACAAAACTCAAGCATTCTCCATGATACGAGAAGTTCGTGTAGTGTTTTATGAAACTATGGAAATTTTTAAGGCGTCTAAGCAGCATTGTATATTAAAACACCAACACAACACTCTTCAGCGCAAGAGATAACAGGAATTCTTAGCGAATTCGCCGCGTACCATGTTACGGTAGCGGTATTTTAATCGAATGTTAGTTCTTTGTAAATGAGAATCCCAGTCGCATTCTTTAAAAAAACGATTTCTCTCTTAATTCCCCACTTCTTCTTTTTCTATTTGTGAGTCGCCCGCTCAAGCCGTCTCTCCTTCTATCATCGTCCGGTCGGAAGTCATTAGTCTAGAAATGTACACATGAAGGTTACATTTTGCCCAACAAAAAGAGAGTCACTTCCGAAGTATCCAGTGAAATATTATGGTCACATTGAAGTAGGTCGTGAATATCTCCTAACGCGACATACTTTAAATCAGGTTTTCTTGTTTCTTTATTCATTTTAATAAGTAATTTTCTATAAATTGAGTTGGAGTACTTAATTGATTGTCACATTAATTAACTTGATTTTTGTTAGACAATATAAAAACTATACAACACAGCTCAGCAATTACTTTCAATTAGTAGGTAATTAATTACAATTACAAAATCCTCTCTTAATTGCAAGTGCGAAGTACAAGAAATTAAAAAGGATATTTCTCTAATTACAATTACATATAAAATATGACTGACAATCTCTTTTCTAATTACAGTTATAATTACATTTTGTACATTTCTCATCGATACATACATATATTAAACGGCTTGATATCTATCATCTTTCTACATACAAATAATAGAGTAAGGTTTCTTTATTTGTCAGATGTGTCCGAAACAGTTCGAAATAAAATAAATATATTAAATAAAATTCCCACAAGCATTTATGTAATTTCGCTTACCAATCTTTCCACTTATAAAAGCAAACATTTAAAGTACATATGCGACTGCTGCTTGGCACCAACTAATCAGAAGTACATTTTCGGTTAAAAACACAGGGCCGTATGATTTTCCTTTCGTTAGAACTTAGAGACAGTCGTTAAGGCCTTAACGACTGTCTCTAATTTTTCTCAATGATTTCCCTTTAATTAAGCATTTAGCGACTGTCATTAGTGGTTATTTTTAAATAAAATTTTAAACAACGACAAGTGATGTTTAATATTTTCGTTAACTTGACATTTCCAAAAAAATGGCTGAATTAGATAACATTTTGGAAGAAATTGAGTTAATTGATAATGATATGAATGTTATTCCAAGAGAGAATGGCTATACGTATCGCTTACGGAAAAATCCATTTCAAGAATTTTCCGAAATTGAATTTAAAAAAAGATATCGCTTGACAAAAGATACCGCTCAATATGTGGTAGATTTAATAAGAGATGATATAAAATCACAATCTAATAGGACAGTGGACGTCAGTCCAGAACTGCAGTTCTTAATTACTCTTAGGTATTACTCCAAGGGGAGTTATCAACTGGAATTAGGTAAGTGAACTATTATTTCTGTCAAAATAAAATCTGTAATAAATTGGTCATCATTGCATGGTTATGGGATCTGAACTGAACCATTAGCGAATTTTCTTCCCACCCAAATAGAGACCGAAGGCACTAATACTAACTACTATTTACGATTTTTTCTAGATTTGCACGGCGTCACGCAATCATCAGTTAGTAGGATTGTATTCAAGGTATCTTTGGCTATTGCAAGACAATTAAGACATTTTGTACGCTGGCCTAATAATAATAACGACTTGAAAAGGAGATTTTATGAAGTTAGAAACTTTCCTGGCGCAGTGGGATGTATAGACTGCACACACATAAAAATAAAAAATCCAGATGGACACAATCCTCGACTTTATTGGGGTAGAAAAGGATATTATTCTTTAAATGTGCAAGTAGTATGTGGCCCAAATACCGAAATATTCAATGTAGTTAGCCGTTGGCGTGGAAGCGCTCACGATTCTAGAATTTTTGCATACAGTCGTGTAAAAGAGGATTTTGAGGTAGGTAACTATCTACTTCAAGGTGAAAATTTTAAAAATCACCTTACCATAAATATAGTTATCAAATTATAATCTAAATTACTTCGTATCTATTTGTAGAATAATCGTAGACAGGGAATATTGTTAGGGGATAGTGGATACGCATGTACCCATTACATGTTGACTCCTCTATTAAACCCAAGAACGGCAGCTGACATCGCTTATAATGCAGCTCATAAAGGGACAAGAGTAAAAGTTGAATGTTGTTTTGGACAGTGGAAAAACATGTTTAAAGCTTTAAGAAGAGGTCTTGAAATTAAGTTGTCTACCTCAAAAATATGCATAGTGGCTATGGCTGTTCTATATAATATAAGACTAAACAGAGATAACGATTTTGAGGATGATTCGGAAGAAGAATCAAGCAGTGACGAAGAAGAAGAGGATCCGCCAATACCAGTTGTTTACAGGAGAAGAGGTTTGTTGTTCAGAGATCAATTTATACGTCGATATTTTGATCACCGCAGGGTATAGTTTGGATGGTCATTGGTCAATACGAAATAAGAAATAATTATTAATTATTTAAAAAATCACACAGCAATTGGCGTTTTATTTGTTAATTAGTAATTTTTCTATTTCTAATTTAAGTTTTTGAATTTCTAGATCTTTTATCATTTTTGTTTTCAATTCATTATCTATTTTCAAATTCAGTTCTTGTACTCTTAATTTATGGAGTTCTTCTTCGTTTCCCAACTTTGTTTTTGTTAGTTGCATTTCCAGGTTTATCAGATTACTGTTTTTTTCAATTTTTTCGTTAATTTGTTTTTCGTGCAGAGAAACCATTTTAGCCAGTGTCTCCGTCATCGGAATTATTTTCCTTCGCTTAACTTTTGGTGTTGTGGAGTTAGATTTTGGGGGGATGTTCAAGGGACTCTCGGGACGAGAAAGATTTTTGCTGGGAAAATAAATGAAAGTTAAAAAATGATTGAAAATTTAATTAGGTAAGTATATTAATAAATTTGTATAATAGATGTAGGTACCATCGATTGCAAAAAAAATAAGAAAATGTACATATTTATCTGGAAACACCTATTATGTATTATGTAAGTACCTAATTGAAAATCAGAACTTATGTAATTAATTTTGAAAGTGTAATTTTTTTGAAGGAGACTAAACCTATTATTATACGTGGGTCCCTCAACTTACCTGGAGACAGTAATTAGTCCAGTGCTCGGATCTACAAGTCCTATATCGTCTTCTTCGCCTGTATTATTCTAAACAATACGAAAAACGTCTAAATTATTTTATAAAAAAGACGACCGAGCTATACCTTTATGCTATTGTCGTCACAGTCAAGTACTGGTGTATCTTCCTCGAAGTCGACATGACATATATCTGCAATTGCCCAATCTAATTCCGTTGGCTCGGTAGCAGAGGACGGGCCGGGGCCACCTCCAGTTTTTTTTAAATTTCTCTTATAAGTACCTACTACAGATTTGGCCTGTTGCTTCAATCTGTAGTACGCACTTCTCAGGTTCTTGGCATCTCTTTGAGAAATGCCAGTTTTTCTCATTTCGGCACCCAATCGCTCCCACAGTTCATTTTTCTTTTTGTTGATCTTGGGCTCCGAGCTCTTCGACTCCAGAACATGCTTAATTTTTTCTTCTTCGGTAAAATTTTTTACCCTTTCCCTTTTACTCCTAGAAAGACATTAATTGTGCTAATGTTACGTGACGCAATTAAAGAATTAAAGTACTTACATTATTTTACTGCCAGTATCAATAAACAATCTCAGTAAAACTTAAATAACAGCACAAACTTTTTTAAATTTAAAATAACTTTGTAACTGACAGCGCATGTCAAATTTAATTTCTCACGAATTCCGGCGTTGCCAAACATAATTTGCGTAAAGACGTTATTTAGTTAACGAATCTATCAAACGAAGGAAATCATAACCCTTTCGTTAATTTATTCTTTAAACAGTTGTTTAGTCAAATCAATTATTTAGATAACGACGCGTTAACGAAAGTTTTAACGAAAGGAAAATCATACGGCCCACAGTGATTAGTATCAACCGTGTAGGAGCCAGCAAGATTTTCTATTGCGTTTCAGAAAGTATATTATTAAAGCGTAATATGACAATTAATTAATTATCTCAGTAAGTTTAAAAAACGTTTTCTTAAAGTTGATCATGTTATGTTGTTAATTTCATACGACAATTGGAACGACAATTTGATTAAGCACTGTCACTCTGACATTTCGTTCTCGCAAGTTTATATTTGAACCTACGAGGAAAGAATAGAACAGGAGAGATAATAAACTGGTGGGGGAATAGGTATTATTTAGACGGAGTTACCACTTTAAGGCAGGTCGTTATGGCAATATTGACCAATCATAGTTTATGAAATGAGTATTTTGAATAACTTGTCATATATCTGACACTACATCTGACATGTAACATACATCATATTCTATGCATTGAGGCGGCCATATTGAGTTACCACATTTGGACAAATATTATTATTAAGGAGACTCTCTCCTGTTCTATTCTTTACTCGTAGATTTGAACGAATACACTTCAGTGAACTATTGTCACGATGACAATTTTGGTTAAACATCTTGATGTCAGCAGTCTGACTTTTCATTGTCATATAAGTGTTTTATAGGAAATTGTAATAGAGTTGTAAGAGGTTGAAAAGGAGCCGGGGTTCAAGCTCGGAGAGATTGAAAATCCAACTAGTTTGTTTATAAAATCCGAGGAAAGACGTTTTTTCTGTTATCAGTGTTTTGTTGTATACAATATACAAATTGCAGGAAATGGGAAAGAAATCAAATATATTCCAACCCACCTGTTAATATAATAACACATACCAGTATATTTCTTCACAATTACAAGAAAGCTCTTTGTGTTGTTGCCTCGGTCGAATCGTGGTAGTACAGATGCTTTAAGCATCAATTTTAATTTTTAGATCAATATATGTTGATTATATAAATCGTCCAACCATTTTTCTAGATATAACGGAGAGTGATTCTATATACATTTTTAACATTTGGATTATATCTATATTAAATAAAAATTAAATGCTTTTCGTTGGTAAACGCATAACTTGAGAACGGCTGGACTGGTTTGGATAATTTGCTTTTAAATATTCTTAATAGTGCGAATGAGGTATTTGGGGAAAGAAAAATAAGAAAATTAGAACAGAAACTTGGAAAATACAGGAAAAACTGGGAATGCTTTTTACTTTCTTATACGTAGATTTTTATTAGAGATTTTTGCAGATTTCCACGTTTTGAAGTCCCCTGATACCGAAAAAGTGGTTTTTAAAAAATGTCTGTGTGTCTGTCTGTCTGTGTGTCTGCCTGCGACCACGATAGCGGTCAAAACGCTATAGCTATCAATTCCAAATTTTGTATTTGCGTGTATAATCTCCCTCTTAGGATCTGATTAGTTTTTCAGTAAAATCGGTAGACCGGAAGTAGCAGTATACTTCAGTGAAAAAATCGAATTTTGCCAATATTTCGTCAACTACAAAGTTTAAACAATTGTATAAAGAATTCATATGTACCTAAAATTAACTTTGAGACAAATTGTCTTAAAAAAGTTTTTCGAAATCCCAACCGGAAGTAAATCTTTTACTCTTATCGAAAATCAGTTTCTTGAGAATATCTCGCAAGTCATGCTTTTTAGACAAGTACGTTACGAATATAAAAGTATTTAAAATATAATTTTCAATATCTTTTCTATAAAAAAAATTTCAAAATTCATACCGGAAGTACCACTTTTACTCTTATCGAATAGCGATTTTTTGCAAATATGTCGTAAGTTATGCTTTCTATATATATTTATCAAGAGTACAAAAGTATTTAGAACTCGATTTGTAATATTTTTTGTATATATGAAATTTCAAAATTCGGACCGGAAGTAGCACTTTTTTTCAAATATCTTGCAAAGTATGCATTCTATAGCGATTTATTAACAGAATGAAAGTATTTAGAATATGATTTTGAATAATTTTTGTATAAAAAAATTCTTAAAATTGTATAGTTTGAAACGCTCATACGTATAAGAAAGTCGTGTGGTGGCCACACCTCATTTTTTCTATTGGATTTTTGTATGAACTCAAGACCCTAAATCACGATTCGAACGATGGATACGCCTCTTTTTTTGTTTTGTTCGTTATGCTTCCGGGATGAAAATACATCAATTGAAATAAAAAACATGGAGGATCTGGTGAATATACAGGGTCCGGCAACGAAGCGGGGACGGAAGATTACATGCTTATTTGAAAGTTAGTCAAATATTTAGTCATCGGATATTCTTGTGCGCCATCAAGCCCACGTTTTAAAAATATTTCAGTAGGTTATTCTGCATAAGGAAAAACAAAAGATCCGAAACCAACAGAATGGAATATTTTTTACTAGTATTGAGTTTCGTTGCTACGTGAAATAAATTCTGTAACTGTTCGCGTTATACAGAGTGTTCACAATTTCGCAAAATCGAAGAAATCACGTAATTTTTAAATGAAACAACATGTATATTTTCAGCTCATTAAAAATCTCTTTTACTACGCTTTCTATTGATACCCATTTAATGCACCTAGGATAGATCATTTGCTAATTATTTCTTTTTAAAGTTGAATTAATGTAAAATGCTTGTATTTTTAGTAGCTAATTTGCACTTTAAAACCTTTTGGTCGGATATTCAACAAATAATCCATAAATGATCTATACAAGAAGAAACCCCATTTAGTATGAGTTGACAGTTGATTTTCACTCAGCAGTAGTATTAAAAGTTTGCGATATTTTAAATAAATACTAATTATAAACCACAACAGAAATTTTAATTAACGAAAGCTATAGCACAGTAAATCAAAAATAAAGGAAATGTAAATAGTAAATGCAAATAAATCAAAGATAACTTTCAAATGTCCTTCCATGTCTCGCAATACATAAATGAAGCTGCCTGGTGAAATTCTGCTGAACATGCTGTAATGTTTCTTGCCGAACATTTCTAAATGCCTCTCTTATGCGTTCCATCATATTTTCCCTTGTTGTAGGAACTTCCACATAAACCAGAGCCTTGACATATCCCCAAAAGTAGAAGTCTAATACAGTAAGATCTGAACTTCGTGGAGGCCAGGCGATTGGACCACCTCGTCCTATCTATTTGTCTTCCATCCATCGTCCTAGAAACTCCCTAACGTTAAGACTATAATGAGCAGGTGCACCATCGTGTTGAAACCAGAAAATTTTTCGGGTATCAGCATCCACATGCTCAAGTAAATTAGGCAGTTCGTTCTGCAGAAATGCCAAATACATATTGCCTGTAACGGTTGCATCGAAAAAGTACGGTCCAATGATATATGGGCCAAGTATACCTCCCCAGACGTTAAGGGACCATCTATTCTGATTGTCTACATGACGTATCCAATGCGGGTTTTCTGTTGCATAATAATACATGTTATGTTTATTTACCGCGCCATTACTTTTGAAAGTAGCTTCATCACTAAACAAAATCTTTCTTAAAATATTTGGCATTTCCCACATTTTATTTAACAACCAACCACAAAAGTCTGTTCTTTTAATGAAATCATCACCATGCAATTCCTGATTTAATTCCATATGGTACGGATGATACTTATGACTTCTTAAAATTCTCCGAACGCTCCTATCTTCAATAGCTGTTACCTTTGAAGTACCGTCTATACTTATATGTGGATTTTCCTGTATTGTTAATAATACAATAGTCTCAAAAGATGATATCTTTCAGTGATAAAATGTAACCTCCTGCTAATATCGGCGATAACGTCACAATAGTTATTCCCGACGCTGACAAAGCTAAATATGGATTCAGAAATATTATAGCTGTTGTTTTATTAAGGACCGATGAGGACATGTACCAATTAGGTACAAAGGATGGTGTTATAAATCATCTGTTCACCAGATCAGAATTTGATATTTGTAAGCAAAAATTTATTGACACTGATGTAGTAAAAAAGGATAAGCAAATATCTTTACGTCGTGGGGCCTCGTTTGTATCAGGATCCAGCCAAGAATTTTTCATGTGCAAGTGCACAAAAAAGTGTTTTAGTAATTTGTGTAAGTGTAAAAAAATCGAGTGTTATGCAATTCAAAATGTCACAGTAGTAGCCCATCCGTCAGTTTACTTCGCAACGCATTAAATTAAAACCAATTGTGTTTTATTATAAGAAAAAGAAGAAAGATAGTATTTGGTATAATTTCATAAGTATATCTGCTGTTAAGAGATGTGCATTTCGGTTAGTTACTGTTATACGTATAGTTAGAACGGGTTCTTACTAGGAAAGACACGAATTAAAATCTTAATTCGTGTCTTTCCAAGTAAGAACGCGAAATTACAAATGCTCGTAGTTACTTCGCATTTTTACTATACTCTGTTCACTGAACGTATAGAGTAGCAAAAAACGCGTGATTAATGCATGATTTTTAATACTGCCTTTCTATTGGCTCTGAGAGCTATATACAAATCCTAAAACACACGATATAAATCATCTGCTTTCTGTGATTTTGTCACATGATTGTGACTATACCACGCAGCAAAATCACAATTTTAGAGAAGGATGAAAACATGTATTTGCTAATGTAGAACAAGTGAGCATATACTGTTATTTTGAAATATATGTTATATATGTATACTTTTTGCTTTTTGCCTTTGCTATATAGTGTTGTTCCTTGTATTTGCGCTGTTTGTATTTGTTTAAGTTGTTATTATTATTATTCTCGGTCTTTTTAAAGATTCTATTAATGATTAAAGGTTTATTGAAGGTAAGATCTATAAATCGTAAACAAAGCAAATGGTTTATAGGTTAATTATGTTTCAGCTTTCCAGAAGTGTTGAATTTAAGTAAGTTTTTACCTGTTTGTACAGTACTGTGCAAAATGCAGCCAGAACTGAAGAAACGAGTAAAGAGACATTTTTCAGTGCTAGAAAAAGAGACTGTACTGAATATATTTACCAAACGTCAACAAGAATGCCCAGCTGACTCTAAGACACGAATTGTTGACTTTACAGCCGAAGCTGCAGGTATCTGCTCTGCAAGTGTTTTTAATATTTTGCGAGAACATAATGCACAAGATGTGAAACCTCCAAAGATGTATACAAGAGTACGATCTGTCCTGGATAATATTGATGATGATATGCGCAATATTATTAGACGTATAGTACACTCATTTTTCTATAAAAATGAGGCGCCAACAGTTAATAACAATTAATATGGGCCCAAGTTAAAGGAGAAATTGCAAGGAAAACACTATATTTAAATTAAAGAAAGTCAAAGAGCTGTTACACACATCATTGAACAATGTTACAAAAGAGAATGGTTGAATGCCATCAAACATGTTAAAGAACTACAGAAGAATATGTGGGAGTTAGACGTAATTGTTGAAAATTTACAAGAGAGTTTCGTAATTAATTTGGAAAGTTCTGAAAGTAGTGAATGTGACAGTGACATTCAGGAATAATTTTAATTGTCAACACAGAAAATTTTAAAATATATGTTTACATTCATAGTTTCTTTCGCTCTTTCTACTATATATTTTTTAAAAATAAAGTATATTGTGTATGCATTTTATTTATATATGTTTACTATGCATGTACTCTATTTATACACGTATAAAATACCTTATAAATTCATAATAAAGTAACTACCTATGCCCTATTTTAACTTGTAATTTATATTATATACACATGTGAATAAAGTCTTTAATATATTTGCTTCATTTTTGAATACCTATATTGCTTTTGTATTATTTGTTAAAATGCCTGATATTGATTTTGACAAATGCATATTAAATTTATATTAAATTGTTTACAAAATCCGCATTTGTGTATTTTTTTGTTAAGTCAATTAATATTTATCCACTTATTAAGTGATGGATTTTAAGCAATTTACGAACGTTTTGTTGATATAGGTTATGTTTGAGATTTACGTATTTTAGTTATCTAAAAAGACAAAACATGCATTTTCTGTAAATTTAAATCGGTTCAGTATTTTATATAAACTAATGAATTGTTGTTTTCGAAAATTTAAACATGTAATCAAAAGATTTTATAAAACTTTATTCTTAATATGAGTACTCTATTGTAAATTGAGCTGTGCACGTGATACAGTCGTGAACAGCTCGTGATTACTCTATATGTTCAGTGAACAGAGTATAGTAAGTACGCGTAAAAACAGATTTCGGCTATTTACGGTAACATATATACGTCTACACGAGACGTCATCTACAGTGAATTCTACTTAACGATTCGGCGTATCTTGTAGAGGTAAACGGGTCGTGTGTTCACGCAATAGGTTTACGTATTTATCTGCTCCAAATTACCATTTATAAAGTATGAACCTATTATCTGGTGCCCAATAATACCACCCCAGATATTGGGTTTTCGTGGATGCTGTATATGGTGTTCCATCATCCAATGAGGATTTTCACTGGACCAGTAGCGACAGTGCCTGTTTACAAACTCATTTAGACAAAAAGTGGCTTCATCAGAAAATAAACTCTTGTAGGATTAGTATTGGTCATTTCCATCATTATTGCACAAAACTGCATTCTTCTGTCAGGGTCGTCTTCGTTTAGCTCACGGAGAAGGTGTATCTTTTAGGGTTTGTGTTTTATCTTTTTTAATATTCGAACTACCGACGATTGACTAATATCATTATCCAAAGCCAGTTGCGTGGTTGATGTAATTGGATTATCCATCACATTAAGTACAACATTGAGAGCTTGATCTTTATTTTGGGCGTCCAGACCTTGAGATATCTCTTACATTTCCAGTTTCTCTAAATCTTCTAACCAATTTAGACACTGAGGATTGTACTATAGGATTTCTCTCCCGATGAACGTTATTGAACAAATGACAAACATCTTCTTGTGAACGTTGCCGATCTCCATAAACAACCATCATTAGTATTTCTATTCTATCAGTTTCACTGACTTTCACCATGTTTACACATGAAAATTAAACTATTCTTATTAAATTAGCTTGTCCACTTATTGAAAGGTACTTCACAATGACATGATTAATAACTAGCGAACAGAGACCACTATCATTTTTTTGTAGAATAATATTCAAATGATTAAAAAGGAGTATTAAAAACTGTAGAATCTGTTTTCATATCACATTTTGCCGTTTTTAGGAAATTCAGAATTACACACAAATTTAAGTTTCCTCAAGAAGGCTAAAGAAGTTGTATATCTTAAATGTAAATGGGGTTGTTACAAGAATGTATTACAATAAATACAAAGATATATATAGAAAAGTAATAAAACTGGCTAAATTAATGTACAATAGCAATGTCATCTCTTCAGTGAGGGCATTGCAAGGTCTCCGGATACGAGTATATCTTTAAGTGTAGATGGAAAAGAACTAAAAGACCAAGAAAGGGTTGCAAACCACTTTAATAAATATTTTAACACCATAGCTAATAAATCAAATGTAACTGTACCTTCATGTACACCGAACATTAGACAAAATGACAACTCTTTTTTTCTGTTTCCCACTGATGAATTTGAAATTCGTAGAGTAGTCTCCAATTTAAGGAATACCGTTTCATCGGGGCAGGATAATGTAAGTACAGTTCTTCTAAAAAAATGTTTGGACGAGTTTATTGTCCCACTAACGATAATAATAAATAGTTCTTTCGGCTCGGGCACGTTTATTGATGGACTAAAATTAGCTAAGATTATACCAATATATAAAACAGGTTGCTAGAAGACTGTGGGTAACTACAGACCTATTTCTCTAAAGTTATCGAGAGGACTGTAGCTGATAGACTAATGAAATTTCTTGAACGCTGCAATCTTTTAAATCAAAAGCAGTTCGGCTTTCGTAGGGGCAGATCAGCTGTTTCCGCGATGGCAACATTCTTAAATGAACTTTGTAAGGGTTTTGAACAGGGCCGGTCATGTGTGGGGGTATTTGTTGACTTAAGTAAGGCTTTTGATCTTGTAAATCATGACATCCTTTTAAAAAAAATGATGTGCTATGGGATTAAAGGTGTAGCGCTGGAATGGTTTCAGAGTTACCTACGGGATCGCTCACATTTTGTAGAACTGAAGGGTAAAAAATCAAATGTGCTTAATACTGATAGAGGGGTGCCTCAAGGGAGCGTCCTGGGGCCGCTTCTCTATATTATTTATGTAAATGATGTACCAGATCTGAATATGTTTATGTTCGCGGATAATACATCGTTGCTTGTCCCACTAACGATAATAATAAATAGTTCTTTCGGCTCGGGCACGTTTATTGATGGACTAAAATTAGCTAAGATTATACCAATATATAAAACAGGTTGCAAGAAGACTGTGGGTAACTACATACCTATTTCTATCCTGAGTGTTTTCTCTAAAGTTATCGAGAGGATTGTAGGTGATAGACTAATGAAATTTCTTGAACGCTGCAATCTTTTAAATCAAAAGCAGTTCGGCTATATATGTAAATATTCAGGGTGAAATTGTAAATTCAGTGAAGGAACTTAATAATTATTTTCGGGACAATGCGCTATATATGAACAGTAATAAAACAAACTTTATAGAATTTAGTATAGATAGGAAAGAGAGAAAATCATCATACTTGATTAAATTTAATAATAGTATCATAGCACAAGTCAGCTCAACCAAGTTTCTGGGTGTTTATATTGATGAGAATTGCACGTTTAATGAGCATATTCAACACTTATCCAAGAAATTATCAAGCATGTGTTTTGCAATAAGCCGACTTAGACGTATTGTGGACATGCCGGCACTAAAAATGTACTACTTCGCGCACTTCCACTCACTAATTACATATGGCACAATAATATGGGGCAGCTCTTCTGAGGTAATTAGAATTTTTAAACTCCAGAAAAGAGCGGTTAGATTAATGAATAAAGTGGGTATAAGGACGAGTTGCCGAGACCTGTTCAAGGATATGAAAATCATGACTGTGCCTTCTGTTTATGTTTACCAGTTATTAATGTATGCTAGGGAGAATATTGCAGGGTTGCCGAAGTTGAGCGAAGGTCATCCGTACGACACCCGGAATTCAAACGTCTTAGAAATACCTAGGCACAGGTTAGCGTTTAAGGAGGGAAGTCCTAATTACCTTGCAATAAAAGTATATAATAAACTGCCGAATAAGTATAAATCACTCCCGTTAAAAATTTTTAAAAATAAGATTATGGAGCATTTGATCAGAAAGGCTTATTACTCCATACAGGAGTATTTCTTGGAATGTAATGATATTGAATAAAATTTTTAGCTTTGTTGTGGGTGTATTGGATTCGGTCATTATTGTAATGTGGCGTCTAGCTATTAGTTTGAAATGTGGTTAAATAAAGACTAAAGTATCTCTTTACATGAAATAATTACTAATTCAATGGAAAATTTAAAATACTTTTGGGAGCCACTATATAATTCATAGTTTGTAATTTGTAATTTGCGTAATAGTGAGTCTATGTATTAGTTTAGATGTATATGTGACAAATTTGTAAAATTGACGATGTAGATACTTGCGTGAGCGAGTCTATTACGAATAAATTATTATTATTATTATTATTATTATTATTATTATTATTATTAAATTTTCTTATTCAAGTATATGAAAGAAATAGCAAGTCGTTTCAATAAAAAGAAGAGGAATAAAAATCAGCAAAAAACTGCTAGCTTACCATTTAAAAAAAAGACGTTACCATGGAAATGCGTTTACACACAAAAACAAGGAGTTACTGATAATTTGTTATAAAGTTTATATTTACGGAACTAAAGCGCCCATAAAAATTCTTTGTCGAAATAGACAATAATGTATTAAAAGCAATGCGTTATCTTGCCACAGCGGTAAATATAAAGACAATTAAAAGTGAAAATGTGAACAATTAAGCATAGCACCATCACAATTATCCAAACAGTTTCATCAAATGATCTTGATTTATCTAAGACATGCATTCAACTCAACCTCACAAATAATATTGACGCAAATTGCACAATTAAATGACTAGGTATTGTAAAAATTGGGAGTAGAGTTATCGTATACCGGTATGGGTCAACTTAGATGGCTAAGATTTATCTTAAGCGAACGTCCAATAACAGCACACAAGTAATACTGACTATGTGTAAAAGATATAATATAGAACAATGTAATTCAAACATGAAAGTGTTAAATATGTTAGTAGTCACAGATAATACTGCACCTGTTGCTTCGATTAGACATATTATTTGAATTAACACACACCTTTTCAGTTGTGTCACGCTGATGAAACTAATTTACGTAGAAACATGCATGTCTGTGACTGCTAACATATTTACATTATAAGAGGAAGAGTGTTTTCTATGTAAATACTTTAATAAATTGAAGTGGCAATTTTTGAACCTTTTATAACTTTACGAATAGGTAAACAAAATTGATATTGTACTTCAACACTATAATTATCAGTAGTTTTCAATTTAAAATATTTTCCTTCTAATAATTTTTTTTATGCTAACACCAGCGATATTCATGTCTATTTCTCGAATTGATGTTAATGCTATAGAATTTATAGGTATCGTGGATGTTACGTCAAAGTTTTCATAGACTGCGTTTTCAGTTTCATATTGGAAACGGGAACAAACACTTTTTTACTTTTTATCGGCGGTATCAGGTTTCAGGTAACTCTAACAATATATATTTTTATACATTGTAAATAAAGAATATGTGATAGAAACCCATTTTAAAAAAAATATATGTTAAATAACGACCTAGTTGCTACAATAAATGAAAACTTTGTTATTTGAACTCAATGTATAGCAGTTGGTGTTAAAAATGAAAAACGGCAAAGAAGAGGCGGAGATAAAGCAAGTTCATGCAGGAGTATTCCTATCTTAGAGCCGGTTTTCCAACTTCAATTAAAGTACCCGTTAACTAATTATTGATTATCTTTAACCGGCGTTCTTCAATGCGAAGTAATACACCGGTTATCTAAACAGTGTTTAAGGATTTATTGTACAAAGTTGCGATTTTTGCTAGTGCATTTGGTCTAATCTAGTATATTTTGTTCTAATAATATTGGCGCCATTTTCTACATTTGAATTTGTTTCTAGTGATTTTTGTTCTTATTTAATTTTTTTAAAGATTATATTCTATATAATCAGAATTTTTATATTAGTAAAGATCTCTCATTTTATATCCAAATTTCTTTAGTCAAAGAACGTTAATTGGGAAAACCTTGTTTCCAGATTTGTTTCCACAAGTTTAACTTAAAAAATGTGATTATGTTCTAGAGGAATCTGGGTAAGGTTGACAGTGCCAATAATAATTATTAGTGTAGAATTTAACTTCACGTCAACATTACAAGTATATTTGTACATAATTCATGCAGACCCAGGTCAGCAAAAAGTAGTTAAAGTGCATAAGCTCTCAACTTGAACCTGCCAGCTTCTGTAGAATTTCTTCCATGTTTTCAATTTCATTTGTAATTTTTCAATATATTTTCACTTCCAAAACTGAATCGTCCTGATCAGAAAATATAATATATTTGTTGTCATTAATTAATTATGTTTCTGTAGTAAGCTAAGTTACACATTTTCAATATTTTTATAATTATACTGTTCATTTTATTTACAGATGAAGCAATACAGTTATAGATGTTTAAAATAATTATTAATTAATTCCAAAAAAAAAATTCCTTTCATTCAGCAAACAAATGCATATGAAAACATTACCGCTATCAATAATAGCAAAAATTCAAATCTCCTTAGGTTATTCGCATGTGTAAATAACGCTAATCACTGTTTAATACTTTATCAGATAGTCGGTACACCGGTTAAAATTTCTTCGATTAACGAAGTTCTTAACCAATGATTTATACTACTCAATTTATCAGTTAAAGGAATATGATAACAAAAGATGGTAATAACGGAAATTATATAAATATAATTAAATTGCAATAAATAACGAAAATAAAAACCTAGTACGTAATTACATAGCTCACATTAAGCAACATATTACTCAATTATGTGTGACTGAGTGTAATAGATACCAAATAATAATCAAGCCACTTTTACCATCTCATATAAATCGATTTTTGCCATGAACTAAGAAAAATGAAGTAATATCCCAAAGAAGAGTGATATACTTGTCATCCGTTTCGTTTACGTAGTTTTGATTACTTATCAAATTATTCTTAATGAAGATTTACCTCTAAATTCTCTTTTTGAGTGGCCCTCGAGCGTGGGATTTGGTGTCACTCACGGGTCTACACGAAATTGATATTACGGCGATTAAGTTTCACTGGCCTGTATATTACTTCCTCATATAAAACACGTTTAATTAACAGTTAGTTATTATACTCAGTTCAGAATTTTGAACTTGTTGGTGTTATGTAGTTTACCTACTAGTCAAAATTAGATTGTCTTAGATTTGTTTTAATTTAATTCGAAGTTATTACGGCTGCGAACTATATTATATCAGAAACTAAGAAAATAAGGTGTAGTTACCACAAGACTTTCTTATGCGTGTGTGAAGTTCTAACTTTTTATGCAAGAATTTTTCATAATCAGGTTGTTCTAAATTAAGTTTTAACTAATCCTCTGAATAAGTCTCTGTAAAATGCATAATTTCCAAGATACGCAAAAAACTGCTTTTTGATAAGAGTGAAAGTGTTACTTCCGTTGCGAATTTTGAAAATACTGTTATACGAAACTTCTAAATTAAGTTCTAAATACCTTTATATTCATAATAAATTTCTATATAAAGTAAAATATTGATTAGATAAGTAAAAAAATGAGGTGTGGCCACCACACGACTTTCTTATACGTATGAGCGCTTCAAACTATACAATCTTAAGAATTTTTTTATACAAAACTTATTCAAAATCCTATTCTAAGTACTTTTATTCTCTTAATGAATCGCTATAGAATGCATACTTTGCAAGATATTCGAAAAAAAGTGCTACTCGCTAAGAGTAAAAGTGCTACTTCCGGTCCGAATTTTGAAATTTCATGTATACAAAAAATATTGCAAATATAACTCTAAATACTTTTGTACTCTTAATAAATATATATAGAATGCATAATTTACGACATATTTGCCAAAAATCGCTATTCGGTAAGAGTAAAAGTGTTACTTCCGGTCCGAATTTTGAAATCTTTTTTATACAAAAGATATTGAAAACTATGTTTTAAATACTTTTATACACGTAACGTATCTGTCTAAAAAGCTTGACTTGCGAAATATTCGCAAAAAACCGATTTTCGATAAGAGTAAAAGACCTACTTCCGGCAGGAATTTCGAAAAACTTTTTAAATAAAATTGTTCTCAATTTTAATTTTAAGTACATATGAATTCTTTATAAATTTGTATAAACTTAGTATTTGACGAAATATTGGCAAAATTCGATTTTTTCACTGAAGTAAACTGCTACTTCCGGTCTACCGATTTTACTGAAAAACTAATCAGATCTCAAGAGGGAGATTATACACGTAAATACAAAATTTGGAATTGATATTTCCAGCGGTTTGATCGCTATCGTGGTCACAGACAGACACACAGACAGACAGACACACACACACACAGACATTTTTTTAAAAACCACTCTTTTGGTATCAGGGGACCTCAAAACGTGGACATCTGCAAAAATCTCGAGGTCGAAAATTTTCATCATCACAATACTTCCTTATACTACGTATAAAAAAGTAAAAATTACTTTAAGTTTGAATTTCGAAATTTCGCTTTTACAAAAATTTCTCCAAGTAAAGCTCTAAATACTTTTATATTCTTAATGAATCTGTATAGTCTGTCAAATATGCGATGTATATTCGATAAAATTAAAAGTATGACTTCCAGTTTAAATTTTGAAAATATTTTTCTGCAAAAGTTGTTCCAAATAAAGTTTTATATATTTCTATATTCTTAGTAAACCTGAGCTTATTTTATAATTAGTGAAGTATTTGCAAAAGTATGTTTTTCTATAAGAGGAAAAGAAGAATTTCCTGTAGGAATTTTCAAAAACCTTACTAATGAAATTGTTCTAAAATTCATTTTGCAGTAATTTTTAATCCCTTAGATATTTGTTTAAACGTAGTAGTTGACGATATTATACATATATTAGTAAAATTTGTTTCCTTCTTTGAAGTCAACTGCTTCTTCTGGTCGACCGATTACACTGAAAATTAATCAGATCTCCCGAGAAAGATTATATTCCTAAACATATAGTTTTGTATTGATATGTTTTACAGATCGACCCCTATCAGGGACAGACAAGCATATTTCGTTAACCACTTTTTCAGTATCAAGGGACTTCGAAACCTGGACATTTCCAAAAGTCTCTAAGTCGAAAATTTTGGTCATCATAATACTTCCCTGTACTACGTATAAGAAAGTAAAAAATAGGGTGTGGGCACTAAGCGACTTTCTTATACGTATGTGCATTTTGAATTTTTTATTTAAAAGTAATTTCAAATAGTTTATCTTCTTAATAAATCCATAAGTAGAAGTGTTATTTCTGGTCCAAATTTCCGTCTTTTATTAAAAAAATAAAAGTACTTAAAACTAAATAGGACTCTACGCAGAATGTACTACAGATTTAGTACGTTCTGCGTAGAACGTACTAAATCTGTATGAGTTGGTTTAAAACCGGACTAAATTATTTTTACTTTTTCTAAAATTTATTCTAAACCTTCTGGTAATCTTTGTTTCCGAACTAGGCTTGTCACTAATTAAACTTTTTCTGTATATATAAAGCCCCAGAGTACTTTTACATTTAGTTTGAGTCAGGTCTGTTAGAGCTGCCACTTGCAAATAGATATCTTAACCTCCTCTTTGTTAAAAAGCTACGTCTATCTATCATTTACAGCACTCTTTATCAAATAACTATGTCCATTATTTTACAGATATCTAGAATAGAGCTCCACCCCTAGGCTATTAGAACATTATTTGTTTATGTGTTCATTCAAAAGGTAAGTCGTTTATGTAATATTCAGGTAAATTATGTCTAATACAAATCTTTTCTTTTAGGTTATGTGTGTTCAATTGATACAAGGACACTGCCATAATTCCAGAAGAATAATGATGATAATTAAGATATTACCCAACCAGGTTATCCTTACTATTAATAACTAGGTAGTGTTAAATCTATATGGAGTTGGTTTAAAACAGGACTAAATTGTTTTTCCTCTTTTTTAAATTTATTCTAATCTTTCCTGGTGATTTTTGTTTCCGACCTATGATTTCGTACTGGTCTTATTAATTGCATTTTATTGTTTACTTCTATCTTCACATCAGTAATACATCTATATCTCATTTGTTTATTTTAGCTGAGTATTCATCCACATACATTTATTTCAGAGTTACTATGAATACGTCAACGTTACATCAATCAAGATAAAAAGGATTTATCCTAATCAGGAAGGCAGATTGTGACTTTATGAGACAAGATATTTCGAAGTGGTTTTTTTCCCTATGATAGCCACTTATTAAGAGCACCTTTTAAAATAATTTTGTTTTATACAGAGTGTTCCATAACTTGGTGGCTGACCATAGTTATAGTTTTTTAAATGGAACACCATGTATATTATTACACTTTTGTATTCCCCGCATAATTTTTAGTGAAAAAGTTATAATATATAGTATAGGCCTAAAATTTAAGGTTTTCCACTTATTACCATTTTTCTGAAAAACTTAATGTTTATATAAAATTATATTTCTCGAAAACGACGTATTAGATGGAAGCGATGTGGCTATCTCGCGGAGACCCTACTGATTAGACTGCTCAGTCTTCGGACATCATAAAGCTAGTTTCTTTTTATAGGAATCCGCAAAAGATCAGATATACAGTATACCTGTAACCACAAAAGAAGTTTAACGGAACATATTCGACAAATATTTAGAAATATAAGTACTCAACGCCTTATTAATGTCGATTTATTTAGCATTTTTCAGAAACTTTTAAAACTGAATTTGGACACTTGTTATTTTATAATTTCAGTTCCGCTCTACTAACTCATCCTTTCACGTAACAGTTCCTGTTTCTACAGCTGCTAAAATCAAGTTGTTTTTTTTTTATTTAGTTTCAAAACTTCTTCATTGTGCCATATTCTATATATTCTTTGAAATATATTGCTGTAATGTAAACAAGATATATCCAATTTTTTTGTCATTACCCCAATAGATACAAAAATCATATCTATGAGTTCATTTTCAGAAAGAATCATTATAAAATCAGGATTGACAACTGAAAAGCAACTTATTAAATGTTATCCTTTCAATTGTTTATTTCGCGGCAAATATTATGGCTCACTGTACCGTATTCAAATAAAAAACATAAAGTTGGCAAAATTATATCAGAAAACGACAATAGCTCAGTAATAGTCACTTTCAAAATAATAATGTCTTACATGTTTTTGATGCAAAATTTAGTAAGCGATCCAAAAATGAACTATATATTTGAAAACATTCACTTTTGGACAGAAATATGTCATGCAAGTTTAATACAGTTTTCTGCAAATTCAATTTGTAATTGCAAAAAAAAAATATGTTTGTATTACGACCTTTCATTATGAACAACATTATCAAAAATTGGGTCTATCTAAGACGTCGTTTTCGAGAAATATAATTTTATAAAAACATTGAATTTTTCAGCAAACTAGTAATAACTCGAAAACCTTAAATTTTTGGCCTATACTATCTTAACTTTTTGACAGAGAATACAAAAATCTAATATATAGGCTGTTCCATTTAAAAAACTATTACTCCGGTTAGCCACAAAGTTATGGAACACTATGTATAAAGCCAAATAATTTTAGAACGTCCTCCTAATAAGTGACTATCAATGCCGTGGGGAAGGCAGATTTATGACTCGCCCTGTATATTTAAATCGTGCACATGCTGATTCATGATTGTTTTATTGTTTAAGTAAAAACGGGTAGGCATTGTTTTAGCGGTGTCAATTGAATATTGTTAGTAGTCTATTTATATTATAGATTTGCACATTTTGCTATTTAAGCATTCGTTATAGAGCTTATTGTGTTCAATTGTTGTAGCTATGAATTTCTATTCCGGTTCTCATACTTTTACGCAAATGCATGTGGCGCATTTAGAGGCCCAAACTTTTTGCACCTACTAGCAGCTACAGAGGCATTGTTTTTGATTTTAACATTAAAAGTTAAGCGAGTTCAATTACACTTTGAAGTATGGTTTTACAGCCGGAAGAAAAAAATTATTTTTTTAAATGAAAGTATATTATAAAAATATTGTACAATATTGTATAATGCTCCTTGGCGTTTGGTTGAGAACCTAATTGAAACTTTTAATACAGGTTAAGTCAACTATTTTTCCATACAAGTATTACATTAAAACCGTGAAAAGAATTCCCGAATATGACGTTAGCATGTTGATCCTGTATGAATGTTTCATCGCGCTGATCGATCGTGTTTTATGTATGTATAGTTCAGGTGAATGTCGAGAATATTTTACGCGCCAATACCTATCACATAACGCGACATTATCTAAATAACGAAGCTATACACGGCGGCTGCCACTTCGCTCAGTCTGAAAAAATCAAAAACATTCCAGTGTAGCCCTAAACAAACGCTGCCTGGAGCAAAGAGGGTACTAAATATAACTCATGCCAGAGATGACATCCAGTACAATTGGGTCACTGGGTTGAGGCATTAAAAAGAGGTGTTATATTTGTTTTTTCGTAATGACATCAATAGAATGACGTAAAGTTATTGGTGGCCATTATGTTTTTGGGAAATTTTGCAAACATTGAACTCTCTAAGTTGCATAAATATTTGATGTGAAAATATATCTTACCTATGTATATAGTAGTTTTATCAAAGAGTGTCACTTCTTAAGTACACCTGAAAGAACTTGTGGTGTCAAATTAAAATTTGCAGCTATATAATGTGGTATATATAAAGTGAAGAAATCGTTTTTTGTCTTTAGTAGGAACTAAATATACACGGTGACCCAAGGTGACATATGGAATAAAAGTTAAACTTCTCACATCTACTGCAACTTATGCACAGAATAAATAGTGGGGAAATGTATATGCGCAGAGAATAATATAAAATTAATAATATTACAATATGCTATTTATACCAACAGTCTACACCTATATTTTATTGCTAAGAGCTACAAAGTATTTCCATATAGTTAAAAGTGGAATATTTTGCATTAAAAATCGTACGAAAAATATTCCTCTCATCGTTATTAATATTCAAATAACATTTAAATTTCGACTGTGATTAGTTTTTAAGCTTAACCAGGTTACCAAGAACCCTGAAACAATCCAATGAATAGATTGTACGGGTAGATCATTACACAGTGATTTACTACTTCCACTATTGATTTAATTGCTTGAATCCAATCTCTAGTTGTAGAGATTCGAACTTACTACACCCAAAAACACCAATAACAAATAATTACTAATAATAATGACAAAGATGTTACCCATAGGATCCTGCTCAGAAACCTGCGGGACTCCATTATTTGACACGAATTTCTTCGCTTTGCGAAGTTCTGTTTATTTCATTGTACTTTTATCTATCTCATAATAATTTTGGAGATGAAAATCAGTATTTTGTCGAATATACAGGGTTTTCAAACTTAAGTCGGCACTATCGCTATCTTCGTTATTATTGGAGCTACGAAGTCGCTTAAATAGGCAAACTAGTAGTATTTTTTTCGCTCATTACGATGGTGAAAACGGAATAAAAATTGAACATCGCTTTCGCGAGTTATGTCAAAAAGTTAATTTTTTCAAGTGGAACACCCAGTATACAATATTCTCAATCGATAGGAAATTGAATTCTGAACAAATGGTGTCCTATGACCTTTTATCCTAATGTCAAAAATGACAAAGCTATTGATGATTTTTCAAATTCGTCAAGGTGGCTGATATTTCACAACAAAATTCGTTTGTTTCATAAATGTCATCAGAATTATGATGTCAAATTGAAGTTTTGCTAGTGAACACTTTACGTTTGTGTTTTTTGAGGAAACAATGCCTTTCACGCATTCAGAAAAATGTGATATGGTGGAATGTTATATCGTTTGTCAAAAAAATAGTCACCGAGCGCGTGAACGTTATAGTGCGTTGTTTCCTATGCGTAATTTGCCAGATAGAAGGTACTTTTTGCTTTTGTATCGTAAATTTAGATCTAATGAAAATGTGTTCAAGAAAACTAGAACCAAGAAACAATTTATAATAAGTGAAGCAACGGAAAATAATGTGTTAGCTTACTTTGAAGCTCATCCTAATAATTCAATTAACGATTTCATGCAAGAAAGTGAACTATGTTTGGGAACTATTCATAATATTCTCAAAAAGTATAATTTTGTGCCGTACAAGTATCGACCTACACAGACGTTGGTACCAGGAGATCAAGAAAGGCGCATCCAGTTTTGTCAGTGGTTCATTAATAAAATGAGAACCAATGATAATTTTTGGCGCTTAGTTCTTTGGAGTGACGAATCAACTTTCTCCAATAGGGGCATGTTCAACAGAAAGAACAGTCACTACTGGAGTCGCGAAAATCCGATGCTATTCCGTCCTTGTAACCCGCAGAGACGTTTTAGTATTAATGTTTGGTGCGGTCTAATGGGCTCAACAATTGTAGGCCCTATATTTTATCAGGGCGCATTAACTGGTGAGCGGTATGCCGAAATGTTAACCGCCACACTTCGCGACTTCTTGGATGATCTGACTTTAATTGATAGACAGCAGATTTACTTCCAACAAGACGGAGCTCCTCCCCATAACGTTCGCCAGGTAGATATCCTATTACACGAATTTTTTAATGACAGATATTTATCAACCAACGGCCCTATCCGTATGCCTCCTCGATCACCAGACATTACGCCGATGGATTTTTTCTTTTGGGGATATGTGAAGAGTATGGTGTACAACAGGCAGTATGATAATCTTGACGATCTTCAGCAGAGTATCGTTCATGCTATCAATAATATTGATGGTAGAATCATTGCCAGAGCCACTAGGAGCGTTTACAAGCGGGGTCAAAAATGCTTGGAGTACGAGGGAGGTGTTTTTGAGCATCTAGTTTAAGTTTTGTTGTATTTTTTAAATATTTATAGGATTTATTATTATTACTATTATAATTACCTAAAATAAACAATACTTCATTGATATTCCCCTTGCTTTTTATTTCATTGCTAATACAAAGTTACAGCTAAGACAGCCACGAATTTGAAAAGTCATCAATAGCTTTGTCATTTTTGACATTAGCATAAAAGGTCATAGAGCACATTTTGTTCAGAATTCAATTTCCTATCGATTGAGGATATTTTATACTGGGTGTTCCATTTGAAAAAATGTAACTTTTTGACATAAGTCGCGAACGCGATGTTCAATTTTTATTCCGTTTTCACCGTCGTAATGAGGGAAAAAAATCCTACTAGTTTTCCTATTTAACCGACTTCGTAGCTCCAATAATAACGAAGATAGCAATAGTGCCGACTTAAGTTTGAAAACCCGGTATATATTAAATTTATAAAGGGAACTGTTTGTGTAGTGCGTGCAATATCCAGACCAATCTTTGGCACTTACAGCCATGAAATTTGGCACATAGGTAGTCGTAATGGTGACTCAATGCACTTCGCAGCCCGAATTTTAATCTAGAAAATTTTGTATTTAATATTTTGTTTTATTTTTGGTAGTCCGAGAACAGACATAATAATAAACATGTCACAGGCAACGCCGTGCGAATACTGCTAGTATTGCATAATAATAACATAGTTTAAAGGATTTGTTCTGAACTGAGTATGTTTTTGATATAAAGGTATATACAAATAAGCTTTAATTCAAAGAATGCTAATAATTTTACGAACATAAAGTAAATTAAGTTAGTGATAACAGAATTAAAGCCTTTAAGATTAATTATGGATATGAATGGGTTAATTTGCTTTATGAAAGTTGTGCTATTGAAGTTGAGTTGCTAAATTGATAACAACTTTTAAAATTTGCTTTTGAATGGTAATATTATATAAGTTCATTCGTAAATATATATATATATATATATATATATATATATATATATGAAACAATGGTTTCTCGGGTTCTTGGCCGCGTGTGAGATGTGTCCTGAGAAGGACAGATAACTCTCAACTGTAACCAGCAGAAGACTATCTCTAGAAAATGACGAGTGCGATCTCGTCGAAACGTCGAGACAACAGTCCTTCTCAGGACACATCTCACACGCGGCCAAGAACCCGAGAAACCATTGTTTCATCATACGACCGCGAAAACATCAGGAATATCATATATATATATATATATATAGATAGATAGATAGATAGATAGATAGATAGATAGATAGATAGATAGATAGATAGATAGATAGATAGCTTTATTTCATCCTAACATCACATAAAATGAACATAGGACAAGTCATAATGTTAAATGTCATCCATAAAATAATAGCAATAGTAATAATATACACAAATATAGGTAAAAATTCAAATCCACATTCTACACAATTGACAAAAAATTACTACACAATGAACATTAATATATGAATGCAAGAAAAAAGAAACATCCAATATCAAAAATGATTTGTAAATTCTTCTATAGTGTAAAAGACACCATCGAGTAATATACTTTTAAGCCTACATGTCAGATTCCTAAGAGATTGGCACTTCAGTTCACTAGGAAGAAGGTTATATAGCTTAACACCCCAATAGCTAGCACTATTTTGCGTGGTTTTCAGTCTATGATAAACAACCCTCAAGCCACTATGTCGTCGAGTATTATAATCGTGAATATTACAGTTTTTATTATAACTTGACTTATTTGCATGCACATGTTTAATTATGGTAAGTATGTATTCCGACGCCATAGTGAGTATTCTCTCATTCCTAAAATACGGCCTACACGAATTACTCTGTTTCACCCCACACAATGCTCTAATCGCTCTTTTTTGGAGCAAGAATATCCTATCCGCTGGTGGACTATTCCCCCAAAATTGCAGTCCATACATCATCAGAGAGTGAAATTTCGCGAAATAACACATCCTGGCAGCCTCGTGAGTTGATATGTTCTTGATATATCGAATACTATAGACAGCTGATGATAATCTATCGGCTAACGTCGTTATATGTGAAGACCAATAAATATAAAATGAGCTTATTAAATAATATAAAATCCCCTTGAATTGTGGCAATCTAATATCAGCTGAGTGATGTCAAATTAATATTCAATATATACGAATTAAAATAACTTTAAATCAGCAAGTCAAATTTAGAAGCGCATTTGATATATTGTCAGACAAATTATTCAAGTATACTAGAAATAATAATGGTTCCAGGATTAAACCTGCGGGACACCCACCGATATAGCTCTCAAATAGCTTATTATGTTTAACAACTTGTGTATTGTTTTCTAAAATTTGATTAAAATTACATTCTTTTCTTCAAAATTATGTTTATCTAATTTTCCTGATAAGATATTATGTTGTACACAGTCGGAAACCTTGCTAAAGTTGAATAGCTACTAATCCTAACCTCTATATTTTTAAAACCACTTATCGTTTCCTCTAAAACTGTCCTCCTGAAACCATATGTGGCAACGATATTTTGGAATTCGAAGGAAATGCTTCTTATCAACTATTACGTAAAAGGCAAAACTAGCTGCATCCCGTGCAAATAAGCTATTGTCTACAAGAAATCCAACAATATTGATTTTAATTTTTTTTTCATATACTCAGGAGAATACTGACAAAAGAGATATGGGTCTATAATTTAGAGAACAGTCTGTATCACCCATTTTGAAAGCGTAAAGGGGGGATTTTGAATCGCTGATTCTGAGAGGAGAAAACGTACTAATATCGAGTGAGGTAAATTATCTAGGATAACTTGACCATCCATTACGATTTCGTCGTAACTCTTACGATTTTCGGTCTTGTTACGATTGTGATACGATTTCCAGAAGTTTCCCGATTTTTCACGATATCTTGTATTTTTATTTTTGCCCTTAGCGAAAGA
Source organism: Amphimallon solstitiale (assembly GCA_963170755.1). Lineage (NCBI taxonomy): Eukaryota > Metazoa > Arthropoda > Insecta > Coleoptera > Scarabaeidae > Amphimallon > Amphimallon solstitiale. The sequence continues at coordinate 89,907,514 of OY720680.1, forward strand.
CAATAAGTCAAAAACTAAATTTATTAAGACTTAACAACCACTGAGAGTCAGGTCCACGTAGCACCAACTTAAGAAAAAAAATGAGGTGTGGCCACCACACGACTTTTTTCTGCGTATGAGCGTTTCAAATTATACAACATTGTTCTAAATTATTATAAATAGTTTTACCTTAGAAAAATAAGCCAAGGAGCAAGTAAGTGTGTAACTTCAAGTCCTGATTTTAAAAATTTTTAAATATAAAAAGTATTCAAAATTCTATTATTACTTCTATTTTCTTAATAAATCTCTATAAAATGCATACTTTGCGAGGTATTTGAAAGAAAGTGCTACTCTCTAAGAGTAAAAGTGTTACTTCTGGTCCGAATTTTGAAATTTCATGTATACAAAAAATATTCCAAATTCAGTTCTAAATACTTTTGTACTCTTGATAAATGTATACAGAATGCATAATTTACGACATATTTGCAAAAAATCGCTATTCGATAAGAATAAAAGTGTTACTTCCGGTCCGAATATTGAAATTTTTTTTTGTACAAAAGTTATTGAAAATTAAGTTCTAAATATTTTTATACTCGTAACGTACCTGTCTAAAAAACGTGACTTGCGAAATATTCGCAAAAAACTGATTTTTGATAAGAGGAAAAGACCTACTTCCGGTAGGAATTTCGAAAAGTTTTTTTGAGAAAATTTTTCTCAAATTTATTTTGAGTACAATGAATTCTTTATAAATTTGTTTAAACTTAGTAACTGACGAAATATTGACAAAATTCGAATTTTTCACAGATATAAACAACCACTTCCGGTCTGCTGATTTTACTGAAAATCAGATCTCAAGTGGGAGATTATACTCGTAAATACAACATTTTTAGTTGATAGCTATAGCGGTTTGACCGTTATTGTGGTCACACAGACAGACAGACAGACAGACAGACAGACAGACAGACAGACAGACAGACAGACAGACAGACAGACAGACAGACAGACAGTCACAGACGTTTTTTAAAGAACGCTCTTCGGTATCAGGCGACTTTAAAACGTGGCCATCACAATACATCTTTATACTACGTATAAGGAAGTAAGAGCATGTCGTACCAACATTGTTCTTAACTTTGTGATATTGTCCTTTTATTCATTTGTCATTCCACGTAATTTGTTGAAAAAAAGTGCGATTTTAGTGTTAATCAAGGCACATAAAAGTTTCATGGTACTGCTACAGCTGATTTCGCATTTCATTTTGTGTATGTACTATACATTGAAACTCTTCCTTCTTAGTCAACCAGCAAATATTCTTATTTAACCTTAAATTATTTTTCATTTGCTTCATTATCTCCTGCGTCCTTTTTCCATTTCTTTTGTTCCAACTACGTATTGTTTTCAATTTATTAGCCAAAAATGCCTCCAAAAATCAAAAGTGCAACAGTTCATGTTAATTAAAGAGAAATATCCGTTTTTGTAAAGAAGAAATGACAAATTTGAAGCCCGCTGTAACTAATGCGACTGTTTACTCAGTTTTACTTATAGAATGTACTAAATTGAAAAACATATGAATACACCAAAACACACAAAGGCTGTCATTGCGGTACTCGGGAAAGATATAGCGATTTTTTTATCGCTCCAACTAAAAATGATTTGCAAATGCGGCTTGGGAAGGCATGTGGGCGTATCATATGACTGCCGAAAAACATTCGTTCAGAACCAGAAAATCTGCGAAAAATTACGGGGAAAACAAATTTTTGAAGGACATTCCGAGCACGAGTCAAGAAACGGACACATAAATTGTATAATATTTTACTTGAATAAAAGTCTGTTAGGATTTTGTCTCAAAAAATATGGTCACGTTAATCTAGGAGTAACACTAGACTCGAGACTTACCTGCTATCGACAATTGGATATCACCAAGAAAGTGGTAAAATCATTAATATTAACTATAAGCTTGCATAGGAAAAATGGGGTTAAAAATCGGATATGATGTCATATAACACGTTGGTTCCCATCCTAATAGATGCCTATCTAGTGCGGTGGCTGACACTACAAAAAAAAAGGGATTCTACAACTACGCAAGGTGCAAAGGCTAGCCTAATTGGTTATAACAGCGTCAATGGGAATCACTCCAAATGCAGCCATGAAGACCCTTTCAGGCCCCTCACCTCTTCACTTAGTAATGTAAAGGAAGCCCAATGTCAAAAGAAGGGCGGCACAAGTAGCAATTGCACAGCTTTTGTGTGGAGATGTCTTAGATATGAAGAGAGACCACATGGAAAAGAGATGTTTTCTCAACAGACTTTTTCAGTTTAGCATTCCAGAGAGAACTGAATGGGAAAATTGTATCCAAGTTAGCAGAAAGCGCGATCGGACCTGGTATACTGACGGGTCAGAAACCGAAGCTGGAATCTACTCTGCTAATCAGAACAAGTACTAAACAATACTGTCGTCATTTGGCGGATAATGTTAAACAGTCAAGCAACACTAAGGGCAATATATAGGCAAGAAGCGTCATCAAGACTGGTTTTGGGAGTGCTCTGAAGAACTGATGGAGCAGAATAAGTTGTAAATAATCTAGTTGCCAAAACATAGAAGAATCGATGATAACGAAAAGCTGATGAACTCGCTAAGAGAGAATCAGAAACAGAATTAATCGGCCCAGAATCGACTCTGAGGGTATTAAAAGGTATTATCCGAAGCCACATCAAAGACAGCATTTATAAAACCCGGGCAAAATTATTGTAAGGAATTTACGGGTGAACCATGTAGCAAAAGGACCGAAGAATTACTTGTCATGAACAGATATCGGCTACGAATCACAACAGGTTTTCGAACCGGTCAAGCACCCGTAAAAATGTATCTGATGATGATGTGATGAGATGAGTTTGTATGATGAAAACCTTAAATGCAGGCTTTTCAATAACCCAAAAACAATGAAACAGATCTTAGTAAACTGTGAAAGGATAAAAGTAAGCAACGGATTTATGGGAAACCGAACATAGACCCCAGAGAAACCCATAAAATACTGAGTGAAAGACATGTACAGAGTTGTACAGGATACAAAATTACTGAAATTTATACCATAAATCACACAGGCTCGGCACAATAATCTTATTGGCTGCGGTGCTAGGTGGAGTTGTAAGTCGGGCACGTCTGGAAGAAGAACGTACCTTGAAGACCGGGGATATCAGAATATTTTTAAAAACATCTAGGAACATATCTTTCACTACATCTAAATTAATTATTTTATTAAAAGTTTAGACCAAAGCTCTGTTGATAATTGCAACATTAAAGCAGTAAATATCTTCAATATCACTACCCGCTCAAATACAAAAAAAGTCAGGTATACTGATGTTATCAATGTAATTACTGAGCTCGGAATCGTTATAATGCAACAAATATAAAATTAGAATAAAGACGAAAAGTAGTAGACTCCTTTCTTTTAACGAAATAATAAAGACTTGAATAATTGGAGTTCTTTAGTGATCAACTTCATAATGATGTCGTGCAATATAGAGTTTTCAAACTAGATAATGTACCTCAAACAGTTTCATTTTTTTTTTTTGAAGTGTAAACTTCTTTCAGCGCGTTACGTTGATTGTGGGCACTGAACAAGACTGAGCCGTCACGCTCGGCTATGTAACGCTCGTTCGGTTAAAGTCGGCTCGAGTCGACTAAAGGAACGAGAGAAATATATCATATAGAGGTATTTAATTTCAATTAAATTGAAATTTAAATGAATAAATAAATTCATGTGTGTTGCGTTCGCTAATTGGTAACTTCGCGGACGGTTAACCAAAAAATTTGTTGTGTGTGTATGAGACATTATCTCTATAATATTTCGCGCTCAGGTAAGTTCTAGCATGTTTATTAAAATGATATGGATGACTCGGTAACTAATCAGTATATTCCGAATGTTAAATAACGTCCACACACATTTACTATAACTTGTATACCAATGCAAGACAGAAACTTTGAGAATAGAGCATTGCTTTAATTGCTCATAGTCATTATATATACGAATTTATAAGCATTTCTTTTCTGTTACACAAGATGGATGAAGAAAATCAAATCGATGACAAATTAAAACGAAAAAGGGAATTGTCTAATGTGCGCGTGAAGAAATATCGTCAAAAGAAGCACACTAAATATCAGCAACTGAATTCGTCGATGCAGGATGACCCTAATGTAATATAGAACGAAAAAAAAAAAGTTAGATTTCGTATTATTAACCTCGCCTTAATGAAGTTTTCACTTCTGTCGTGTGGTTTTAAGCACGCCCATTTTCTTGTTATAATGGACCAGTGAATTTTCATTTCATTCTCCATATTACTTATTCTTCAGCATATCACTACGGTTTTTAGAACAAATGTTGCACAATCGATGAAATTAATAGAGAAGTTTCGATTATCAGAAACTCTGCTTTGGCTAACGCACTTAAAAAACATGAAGTGCATGATTCGCGCATCGGGGCTACTGACTAATATTCCAAACATTTGCGTTATCATTACAAAAACATTTTTGTATACTTAATTTTGCAAATTAGATCTGTAACACAACAGATGACAACTGTCAATATTTTACCCCCAAAAATGCCTATTTCACAAATGTTACTTGGAAACATTTGTTCATATTTGAAGATATTAATACCTTGAAATACTCAATTGATTACGTATTTTAAAAATTTCGAATTTTGTCTTTAGAAACATTTACTTTAATTATGTAGAATTTCATTAGTATCATAGTTATCACTACCAGAGAGCTTATAATATAGAAAGTAAATATCGCATCATGTACAAGAGAGGCTATAAAAATACAATGTCTAATATAATATATAACATTTAATGATTTTTTAGAATATTTGTCAATCTAATTTTCAAAACATCTCTATCCAGAACAAATCTAAAGGCTGTGCTTAAAAACGCTTCAGCAAATAATAATTTAAAACTTTTCTTGCAAACAGTGTATTCTTCGATTTTCTTTCCGGAGATCTGGATTGACATAAAACTCGCGTGATAACTTGATTATGTTTAAACGGCAAACAAATTTAGAAGTTCGAGTGGAAAGGGGGAATGTACCTACATGTATTTAAAGTGGAATTTTGTTTGGTCGTGTCAACCGCGGGTTTTCGTAAAGTTAAATTTAACACGAATAGTATAAATCGCCGACTAAACCTCCACAAATTTAAATAAATATGTCGTTTCTTTAAAGTATACATGTTTACGAGATCACCTGTTTATTTACAGTCAGGTTAATCCGCACGTGTAAATGTAATTAACTTTTTTTGCTTTCAACAGTTTTACGTACAAAATTCAATCCAATTAGGTATTTTTCACTGATTATGTGATTGAAAGTACTCAAATTATTACTAATGTAATCACATACTGCTGTGACTAATTAATTTTAAATAAAATGATAATTTTTATTTGTAATAAAATTGTAGCATTGCCACACGTTGAGTACAGCCATTATAAATTATGCTGTGGCTGCTACGTTTCAAGAATTGCATTAATTTTTAAATTAATGGTGTGAATGCATTGAAAATTATTATATTCTACCTACAAACCTATTCCTTAACAGCATATACTTTTCTATCATTGCTTTCATTCAGCAGACACAACAGTTGCACAACTGTTCAGTGATCATGTTCAGTAGACGAGCGCTCACTCTGAGCATGTTCAGGAGCGGCCGCCATTTCTGTGAGCGGAAAAATTTTACGCTCACTTAGTGAGCGTATTCTGTACGCATGCGTCATTGATGCATTCCAAGACCAACCTAATACATAATTTTGAAGAAAGTTACTAGAAAAGTAAGATACAACAAATTAAAGGTATTGTGCAGAAATAAATGTATTAAAATATTGGAGTTCACCCAGTATTTTATTCGGGGTTGGAAAAACCAGCCCTTCCACTAAAAACTACGCCAAAACTTAATGCAGAAAAACAATTTTTTATTATTGTTTATTCGGTTTAATCTCTATAATTTTAACATATGGCAGCAATGAAAAGTATCAGATGACAGACGATGACATAAAGGTGAGCGGTCCTGTCCAGCGAACACTCAACTGTTGTGAAGTGAACGGTTGGAGCGGGATCGGTTCCCGATCCGTCTGCTGAATGAAAGCATTGTCTTGTGCATATAGACAGCCTATCCTACACGAACCTTTACTTCTATTGATAATGTAGGAAAAATAACAATATAGGCAATAATGCACTATACAACATATTAGAAAACCAATACTTGGCATAAACATTGGTTTTTCTATCTTCTATGAAATGTTTGCGAAACATGTGTAAATTTATCTCTTATTAATTTCATGTTATGCAAACACGATCGTGTAGTTTTATATAATTTGTATATTTCAGTATACAACTATCAGTCTATCCAAATACATTGAATTGCAGCTGAGATTCAAGTTATTGTTAATATTTTTCAATTTTCACTTTCTTATATGTAGTATAAGGAAATATTGTGATGATGAAAATTTTCGACTTTTTTGCATAAGTACTTTGAGCTGGATTTGGTATAATTTCTGTATAAACAAATTTTCAAAATTCGGACCGGAAGTAACTGAGATGTTTATTTTATTAAGGAATAAAAATATAAAGTTTAATTTGGAACAACTTCTGTTTAAATATTTCGGACATACGTATAAAGAAGTCGTGTGGTGTCCACGCCTCATTTTTTGTATAAGAACGTCGAAGAGACGAATTAGGTTAAGAACAACTATAACGTGTGGTTTAGGAATGTCAGAACAAGTATTAACAAACTCTATCATTTCAACAATTGTATACAAACATTTATGATAACTGTTTGCACTTGCTGTATTTAATAATTTCAATTAGTACCCTAAATTGCATTTTTTTTGTCCTGTAATTAGATGTAAAAAATCTGTTGGGCAATAAAGATATATTATTATTATTATTATTATTATAAGCATTTGTTTAGATGTAAATATTGTCAATCATGATGCCATTGTACTGAAACTGTCATGATCGATAATGTATTGTATTGATGTACAGAGTATTTTATTGAAACTTTTTATGTTAAAGCATTATCTTAAGAAACCCGCGCGCATATAGATTGCTAAGAGCAACCTAGATAAATACACTTAAAACTAAAGGAAGGTGTAAGGGGTTTAAAAAAGATACTGCATTCACGATAAAAAGCGTACCTATACGGGGCCCACCCGAAAATTTATTGTATAGACATCAAACTTATTCCATATGTACGAATAAATACATTTGTGTTATTTAATTTTTGAGGATTAAGTGTGTGATATGGATAAACAAGAGTTCGATGTGCAGTATGAAAATACAAGGTATTTATTTCTTTAAAATTCATAACTTTTAGAGCAATTAGCATGATTAATTGAAGATTTTTTTTTAATTATATTAATGTTAGAAAAATTTATTCTTTATTTCTATTTACACTAATTGTTTTTGGGCAAGCACTCGTTCAATAAATCGACTGATGATATATAGAACGAGTGTTTGGGCAATCAATAAGTATGTTATGTGTTCTGGGAATATCATTGACCAAGCGTGCAATCATTACCAGGACACTTATAGTTATGCGTTTTAACGCAATTTTGGTAAGTGACTGTTTGAAAAAGATTAGTGCTTACTGAATTCACTAAAGAGTCCAGCGAAAAGGGGTCTAATTTACCAGAGTACTTGAATTAGGGGTGGTAGTCTGCGAATGACTTGGGTAAGTGGGGTAACACCTAAGGCAAAGCTATTGCTTTAGTAATTGTTTAAATTAAACATTTGATACATATCCTACTGATTGTGCCTCATGTTAGGTCATCTTGAACTGATTAATTATTGTTTTTGTTATATACCGGGTGTTTGTTTAAGCTCGGCCACCGGCCATATCTCGGCAACCGTTTATCGTACAACCTCGCGGAGAAAATCTTGGTAGGAAAATGGATGACGGGAATTACAATAAAAATATTTTTAAGTTTCCAAATTGACCGCAAGGGGGCGCAATTCTCAAGATGAATTAAAAATTCGATAATTTTTCATTAAATTCTAGATTAAGATAGATTAAAAATTTAACTAGCAAAATTTTTAGACGTTTTTATACAACTTTCATTTGAAACCTTTTGATCTAACTCCCATACGAAGGGGAGAGTGGAGGGGGGTATGTCTGCGTACAAAAGTAGGTATAATTTTGGTTTGCCCCAACGGATTTTAATGTTTCTGGAATTGAAGGACATGTAGCACGAAATTACGTGGTTGTCAAAGAAAATAACAGGGGGCGCTGTTCTCAATGTATGTATATTTCTTATTTTTTCTTTAAAATTTCAAATAGAACGGTATATTTTTAATATCGTAATATTGAAGCACATAAAAAACTAAAGAGAACGATGAAAAGTGGAAGTTGCTACCTTTTTTGTTGACGAAGATATAGTCATACGAAGACAATCCAGAAAAATAAAACTCTTTAAATATAAATTTATTTATTTATTAGAAGTAATAATTTTATTTCAATTTTAATAGGGTCTCTAGACAGTGTATAGTACGTTTTCACTTGAAATTTCATCATACTCTTCGCTAAATGTATTTATTTCAATCTCTTTATCGATTTTTTAATTCATTGCTTATGTTACGCTAGATTCTCCTTTTAAATGTTTTTAAATACGCTTGCTATTATTTTTTAAATATCATTTCTTATCCTTTCCAACATTGAAATAAAATAATAATAGTGAACAGTGTAGTTTTGTTTCTTTTTTTAAATTTTCATCATACAATATGGCATGCACAGTGATACTAAATTACATTATGATGAGATTTCCAAGGTAGGCCAAGAAAATCGAAATGCAAAGATATTAGTGTCACTTGTAGTTAAACTTTTTGTACGTATTTAGCAAATTAAGCCTTTTTGGACACCCGCACATAATTACTAAGTTTGTGAAATGTTGTGTTCTAACTTTGAAACTTATGACATGAACAGAATGTATTTTCGATGCTTTGAAAATGCATTCTTGCTTCGGGGAAATATTCCCTAAATTATCCCGAAAGAAGATATTTTTGAGTTTTGATTCACCTTGCCAGATGTTCTTGATGTTTATTTATGGGGCAGTATAAAAGACATACATAGTTTATCACAAAAAACCGAGTACAACAATTGCTGCCTCCGAAATGGAAGTAACTCTGCTCTCTACTAATCGACAAGTAAACGTGTATTGAAAATGAAGGTGAACACTTTGAACATTTGTTAAGTTCAAGTTTTGTCTTGTTTTTTTTTGTACTTTCTGATTTAAATATATTTTCTTTTCCTTTATATTACTTGGTCAATAAATTTTCTTATTTGTGTTTAGGTATATACATAATAGGTTCTTTTATTTACTTTCATTTCAAGCGGGGATGATTTAGATATCAATTTGTGTACCCTTTCGTTACTAATGAGTAAATGATTTGATTATAACTAATGCATTATATTATATTGTTTTTTTTTTCTCGTTATTGTCTACTTAGTTCATGAGTTATGGAAATTATTTTTGCTGTTTTCCTTTAATTAGATCTACCTATATCAGTTGGGCGATAAAGATATCATTATTATTATTATTTTATTTCAATGTCTAAAAGGGCAAGACATGAAATTTAAAAATAGCTAGACAATTTGAAAACATTTAAGAAGAGAATCTAATGTAACATATGCAAGAATTAAAAAATAGGGGAGAAGATTGAAATAAATACATTTATGGAAGACTATGATGAAAATTCAAGTGAAAGCGAACTATACACTGTCTAGTGACACATAAAATTAAAATAAAGTTATTACTCGCAATAAATAAAGAAATTTATATTAAAAATTGTTTATTTTTTTTTGAAATGTTCTCGTATGACTATATCTTCGTCAAGAAAAAAAGGAAGCAACTTCCGGTTTTCATCATTCTCTTTAGTTTTATATCTTCGTCAAGAAAAAAATGAGGCGTGGCCACCACACGACTTTCTTATACTTATGAGCGTTTTAAACTATACAATTTTAAGAATTTTTTATACAAAACTTATTTAAAATTCTATTCTAAGTACTTTCATTCTGTTAATAAATCGCTATAGAATGCATACTTTGCAAGATATTATCAAGAAAGTGCTCCTCGCTAAGAGTAAAAGTGCTACTTCCGGTCCGAATTTTGAAATTTCATATATACAAAAAATATTGCAAATCCAGTTTTAAATAGTTTTGTACTCTTGATAAAATGATATAGAATGCATAACTTACGACATATTTGCAAAAAATCGCTATTCGATAAGAGTAAAAGTGGTACTTCCGGTCTGAATTTTGAAATTTTTTTTATACAAAAGATATTGAAAATTATGTTTTAAATACTTTTATACCCGTAACGTACTTATCTAAAAAGCATGACTTGCGAAATATTCGCAAAAAACTGATTTTCGATAAGAGTAAAAGACCTACTTCCGGTAGGAATTTCGAAAAACTTTTTAAATAAAATTATTCTCAATTTTAATTTTAAGTATATATGAATTCTTTATAAATTTGTTTATACTTAGTAGTTGACGAAATATTGGCAAAATTCGATTTTTTCGCTGAAGTAAACTGCTACTTCCGGTCTACCGATTTTACTGAAAAACTAATCAGATCTCAAGAGGGAAATTATACACGTAAATACATAATTTGGAATTGATATCTACAGCGGTTTCACCGCTATCGTGGTCACACACACAGAGAGAGAGACACACACAGACACACACACAGACACACACACAGACACACACACAGACACACACACAGACACAGACATTTTTTAAAAACGACTTTTTCGGTATCAGGGGACTTCAAAACGTGGACATCTGCAAAAATCTCGAGGTCGAAAATTTTCATCATCACAATACTTCCTTATACTACGTATAAGAAAGTAAAAGGTAGCAACTTCCGGTTTTCATCATTCTCTTTAGTTTTTTATGTGCTTCAATATTACTATATTAAAAATATGCCGTGCCATTTAAAATTTTAAAGAAAAAAAATGAGGTGGGGCACTACACGACTTTCTTATACTTATGAGCGTTTCAAATTATAGAGTTTTAAGAATTTTTTTTTCAAAAATTATTCAAAATCCTATTCTAAGTACTTCTATTTTCTTAATAAATCTCTATAGAATGCATACTTTGCAAGATATTATCAAAAAAGTGCTCCTCGCTAAGAGTAAAAGTGATACTTCCGGTCCGAATTTTGAAATTTCGTATATACAAAAAATATTGCAAATCCAGTTTTAAATGCTTTTGTACTCTTGATAAATATATATAGAATGCATAACTTATGACATATTTACAAAAAATCGCTATTCGATGGTGCTACTTCCGGTTTGAATTTTGAATTTTTTTTTATACAAAAGATATTGAAAATTATGTTTTAAATACTTTTATACCCGTAACGTACTTGCCTAAAAAGCATGACTTGCAAAATATTCGCAAAAAACTGATTTTCGATAAGAGTAAAAGACCTACTTCCGGTAGGAATTTCGATAAACTTTTTAAATAAAATTATTCTGAATTTTAATTTTAAGTATATATAAATTCTTTATAAATTTGTTTAAACTTAGTAGTTGAGGAAATATTGTCAAAATTCGATTTTTTCGCTGAAGTAAACTGCTACTTCCGGTCTACCGATTTTACTGAAAAATTAATCACATCTGAAGACGGAGATTATACACGCAAATACAAAATTTGGAATTGATATCTACAGCGGTTTGACCGCTATCGTGGTCACACACACACAGAGAGAGAGACACAAACATTTTTTAAAAACCACTTTTTCGGTATCAGGGGAGTTCAAAACATGGACATCAGCAAAAATCTCGAGGTCGAAAATTTTCATCATCACAATACTTCCTTATACTACGTATAAGAAAGTAACAAGTAATATACATACATTGAGAACAGCGCCCCCTGTTATTTTCTTTGACAATCACGTAATTTGGTGCTACATGTCCTTCAATTCTTTGTAAGATTCTCTATGTTATGAGCCCAGAAACATTAAAATCCGTTGGTGCAAACCAAAATTATACCGACTTTTGTACGCAGACATACTCCCCTCCCCTCTTCCCTTCGTATGGGAGTTAGATCAAAAAGTTTCAAATGAAAGTTGTATAAAAACGTCTAAAAAATTGTCAATCTATCTTAATCTAGAATTTAATGAAAAATTATCGAATTTTTAATTTATCTTGAGAATTGCGCCCCCTTGCGATCATTTTGGAAACTTAAAAATATTTTAGTTGTAATTTCCGTCGTCCATTTTACCATCAAGATTTTTTCCGCGAGGTTAAACGATAAACGGTTGTCGAGATATGGCCGGTGGCCGAGCTTAAACAGACACCCGGTATATAATTAGTAATAACTCCATTTTGAATTGAGTTCCGTGCGCTACAACTAGCTCCGAACATTCATTTTGGGACTTTTTTTTCGAAGCGTCACAATTTGTTTTGAACGCGGAAGTGGCACTAAAGAACTGCATCAGCTCATCGAATATCTTATATTTAAAAGTTTTCAGATGGTGTGATAGAGAATCGAACCCTAATCTATACGTTCATTAGCCAGAGTACAACCTTTAGACTGAATCTGATTCATTTAAAAATAATTGCGGTATAATGCGATAATTTTATAATGCACGGATATATTTATGATTTTATTATTTAATGAATTTGTCGATGACGTTCATATTTCAAATATGACGTGTTTCAATTCATCACAATATTTCGCATTAACATAAGCATATATAATATGATTAAATTTGTTTTTAAATATTTCAAATTTTAATATTTCGAAAAACCCGTGCACGTTTGTATACATTATACATTAAACTGGAAGCCAAAATTGTATTTCCTTTTAAAGATGATTTTTTTCATTATTGTTTTCTGTATACCTTCTCCATTAAAAGACGTTATAAACAAAATAAATAACATTTTCACAAGCGTTTACTAATGCCCTGAGGTACTTCCGCTGCCCGTTTGGTAGTAAAAAAAAACGGAATAAAGGAAACATGTTTTAATTATGGATAAATGTCTTTGATGTCTCTCCCTCTGAAATAAAGTAAAACTTTTGCCACCGGTACATGACTGGATTTCTCCTGTATTAAAGTTTAGATTTTTATATTTTTATTTTTGAAGTTACACATATAAAATTCTGAAAGGCCCTTCAATTTATATGATGCGTAAAATTTGAAAATTAACATTCTTAAATGTCGAAAAAAAGTCCATATTCGCTAACTCTTTCGATATAATTTTCTTTTCTATGTATGTATAGATCTGTAAAATACTTTTCGTTCAGAAAAAGTTTATGAACTTTGGTAATTGATGAAAACGTCGCCTTTTTAATGTATTTCTGATTCGACGGCTACTTTAATTAAAGACCAATTTCGCGAAGGGTTTCTACTTTCAAAATCGGAATCTCATTTGCGAAGGACTGAAAGGACCGAATATTAATATTGAATTTTTGAAATTTCAGCTTTAAATCCGTTCGTTTTCGATTATTAAATTCATATAAAATGGTTCTCTTTTAGATTTTGTTCTCGTTTATAAAGAGTAACTGTCTCGGACGAAGTTGTATCATATAATATATATGATAAAAAGTACAACTCATTCATTCAAAATAAAATTAAATTGTTTAGCAATATCAGAAAAAGAAATTAATACATGTGATAAGTAAAGCGCATTAGCAACGATCTCATATATTATATCGGGTGGTCCATCTAGTGGTTTCTTTTTGAATCATAGGTAATTTGGAAACTGACAGCTCTTTCCCGTTCGAAATTTTTACCGTCAATCATTATTATACCGACGCGGAATAAAATGAATCGCTTAACGCTTGAACAACGTTGGAACACATTGCAAACTTATTTTCAAAGGGAATGCTTCGTTTACCAAACAGTGCGTTTACGAAAGGAAGTTTTGACCGAAATGAAGCACCCACCACGCCTGCGGTGCGCAAGTTTGTGCAAAAAGTGCGAAAAATAAACCAAATGAAAAAAACAATGTTTATTATATACATTTTGAAGGTAAATTCTTATGCTATTTTTCTACATACTCGCCATTTAAATTAAGGCATTTATCATAACGTGGTACAAGCTTTTCAATACCATCTCTATAGAAATCTGCCGCCTGCGAGTTCAACCAATGGTTTACACCGTCATATAGTTCAGCGTCAGTGTCAAACCGTTGCGCAGCGAGCCAAGTCTTCATCGCTGGGAACAGGTGGTAGTCGCTCGGCGCCAAATCTGGGCTGTACGGCGGATGATTGAAAACTTCCCATTCAAAACCATCCAAGAGCGTTTGGGTACGATTGGCCGTGCGTGGACGGGCGTTATCGTGAAAAAACAAAACTTTCTCGCTAAGTTTTCCCCGACGCTTTGTTTGGTATCGCGCGTCTTAATTTTTTTAGTGTTTCGCAATACCTCTCTGAGTTGATTGTTTGGCCACGCTCGAGAAAATCAACGAGAATCACTCCCTGAGCATCCCAAAACACAGTAGCCATGATTTTTCTTGCTGAAAGCGTTTGCAAACACTTCCTCGGTTTCTTGGGCGAATGCGTGTGTCCCCATTCCATCGACTGCCGTTTTGTTTCACAGTTGACGTGCTTCACCCAAGTTTCGTCACCAGTTACGATACGATCGATAACATGGTTTCCACTTTTGTCGTAGTCTTCCAGAAATATTAGTGCTGCAGCAAGTCTCTGGTTTTTGTGGTCTCCCGTTAGGATTTTCGGAACCCACCTGGCACAAAATTTGTGGTAACCAAGTTTATCATCCACAATTTCATGAACTAAACTCCGTGAAATTTGAGGGAAATGTTCTGAGAGTTCCGTAATCGTGAAACGGCGATTTCCACGGATTTTTTCGTTGATTTTCGACATCAATTCATCTGTCACAAGATTAGGCCTGCCACTGCGAGACTCATCGTGAACACTGGTTCGGCCATTTCTAAAATCAATACACCACTGCCTCACTCGGCTTTCACTCATTATATCTTGGCCGTACACATCACATCTGGCGATAAATTTCAATTGGTTTGTAATTTTTTGCTAACAAGAATCTTATTACAGCTCGCACTTCACAACTGGCGGGATTTTCAATAGCAACAACACTCATTTTAACACTACGTTCTATACAAAGTACGATAGGCGCGAACCGCAAATTACCACGGCTGGTTGCGTACTGAGCGTAGGAACACTCTGACGCCAAAATTGCGGCACTAGTCCCGTCCACTGGCGCACCAGGCCAAAACGTCTGTTTCTTTCTGGATTAGCCTCGTATGTGATACTGGTGAATACAGTCACGGTCCCCGTCGTCGTACGGTGCGTACTGACGGGAATATGGCTGCTGTGGCTGAAAGTGTGCAACTCAATCGAGGAACATCGACTCGCCATCGATCTCAACAACTCAACATTTCACGCACCAGCCTCATGAGAATTTTTCATAAAAACCTCGGATTATTCTTTTACAAGTGCCAATTGTCTAAGCAATTGAAGGCAAACTACAATCCGCTTCGTTATCGCTTTTCAGTTTGGGTCTCAGAGCATCTCAAATTGGACGTCGAATTTGGCCGAAGAAACATGTTTTCTGACGAGACGCATTGTCGTCTCGCTAGCTATGTTAATAAATAAAATCGTCGCATCGGAAAACCCGCAATTGATCGTTGAAAAGCCAATGCATGCACAGAGAGTGACAGTTTGGTGCGAATTTTAGAGTGGTAACATCACTGCCCTATTTTTACTTTCTTATACGTAGTATAAGGAAGTATTGTGATGACGAAAATTTTCGACCTCCAGATTTTTGCAGATGTCCACGTTTTGAAGTCCCCTGATACCAAAAAAGTGGTTTTTAAAAAATGTCTGTGTGTCTGTCTGCGCGCCTGTGACCACGATAGCGGTGAAACCGCTATCGATATCTATTTCAAATTCTGTATTTACGTGTATAATCGTCCTCTTGAGATCTGATTAGTTTTTCAGTAAAATCAGTAGACCGGAAGTAGTAGATTACTTCGGTGAAAAAATCGAATTTTTCAAATATTTCGACAATTACTATGTTTAAACAAATTTATAAAGAATTCAAGTGTACTCAAAATTAAATTTGAGACAAATTGTCTTAAAAAAGTTTTTCGAAATTCCAACCGGAAGTAGGTCTTTTACTCTTATCGAAAATCAGTTTTTTGCGAATATCTCGCAAATCATGTCTTCTAGGCAGGTACATTACGAGTATAAAAGTATTTATATTATAATTCTAAATATCTTTTGTATAAACAAAATTTCAAAATTCGGACCGGAAATACCACTTTTACTCTTACCGAATAGCGATTTTTTGCAAATATGTAGTAAATTATGCATTCTATATATGTTTATTAAGAGTACAAAAGCATTTAGAGTTGGATTTGCAATATTTTTTCTATAAATGAAATTTCAAAATTCGAACCGGAAGTAGCACTTTTACTCTTAGCGAGTAGCACTTTTTTTCGTATATCTTGCAAAGTATGCATTCTATAGCGATTTATTAAGAGAATGAAAGTACTTAGAATAGGATTTTGAATAAGTTTTGTACAAAAGAATTCTTAAAATTGTATAGTTTGAAACGCTCATATGTATAAAGAAAGTCGTGTGGTGGCCACACCTCATTTTTTTATACAAAATATATTCAAAATCCTATTCTAAATACTTCTTCTCTTAATAAATATTTGAAAAGAGGCTACGCGCTAAGTGTAGAAGTGTTACTTCCGGTCCGAATTTTGAAATTTTATTTATACAAAAAATATTCCAAATCCAGTTCTATCTAAATACCCGTATTACAAAAATGTATAAAATGCATAATTTACGACATATTTGCAAAAAATCGTTCTTCGATACGAGTAAAAGTGTTACCTCCGGTCCGAATTTTGATTTTTCTTATATACAAAACGTATTGAAAAGTACCACGCGATCATTTAAATTCTAAATTATAGCAGGCGGGATTTTTTTTATTAGGTTGTCCAGAATGTCAATTATTGATTAATTAACATTTTGAAACGTCACTTTGACAATTCAAATTGTAAATTAGTACTTATATACCAACTTAATTTAAATTTCACAGCCTGCTCTAATTTAGAATTTAAATGATCGCGCGGTAGCTTCTAAATACTTTTATACTCGCAACGTACCTGTCTAAAAAGTATGGCTTGCGAAATATTCGCAAAAACTGATTTTCGATAAAAATTCTTCTCAAATTTATAGTACATATACATTCTTTATAAATTTATTTAAACTTAGTAATTGACGAAATATTGATAAAATTCAATTTTTTCGCTGAAGTAAGCTACTACTTCCGGTCTACCGATTTTACTGAAAAACTGATCAGATCTCAAGAGGGAGATTATACTCCTAAATACAAATATTTGAAATTGGTACCTATAGCGGTTTGCCAGCTATCGTGGTTACACACACTGACACTGAGAGAGAGAGAGAGAGAGAGAGAGAGAGAGAGAGAGAGAGAGAGAGATTTTTTTAAAACCACATTTTCGGCATCAGGGGACTTCAAAACGTGGACATCTACAAAAATCTCGAAGTCGAAAATTTTCATCATCACAATATTTCCTTAATACTACGTATAAGAAAGTAAAAGAGCATGACAAAAAATTACTATTTGCCTTCGGGCGGTAAGTTTCATCATAATTTTCAAAAAGCATTAAATACTAAAATTAAGCAAAATATCTCAACTATTATAAAAAAAATTAAGTGTGGCCACACACAACTTTCTTATAAGCATGAACTTTTCAAATTATACAAAATTGTACTAAAATGTTTTATAAAGCTTTACCTTCTTAGAAAAATAGGCCTGTGGGTAATTTTATATAAAAAAATTTGAAAATCCTATTATAAGTACTTAGAAGTCTCTGTAGCATGCATACTTTGCGAGATATTCGATAAAACTGCTACTCGCTAAGTAGTGCTAAGTGCTACTTCCGGTCCGAATTTTGAAATTTCATTTATACAAAAAATATTCCAAATCCAGCACTAAATACTTTTGTTTTAAATTTTTTACCTTTCCGGTAAGAATTTAAAAAAAAATGTGTTGATAAAATTCTTCTCATATTTAATTTTGATTACATATGAATTCTTTATAAATTTGTTTAATCTTAGTAGTTTAGGAAATATTGGCAAAATTAAATTTTTTCACTGGAGTCAACTACTACTTCCGGTGTGTCGATTTTCCTGAAAATATAATCAGATCTCAAGAGAACGATTATACGAGTAAATACAAAATTTGGAATTGACAGCTAAGGCGGTTTGACCGCTATCGTGGTCACACACACAGAGAGAGGGACTTTAAAACGTGGATATTTGCAAAAATCTGGAGGTCGAAAATTTTCATCATCACAGTACTACATTATACCACGCGATCATTTAAATTCTAAATTATAGCAGGCGGGATTTTTTTTATTAGGTTGTCCAGAATGTCAATTATATTAATTAACATTTTGAAACGTCACTTTGACAATTCAAATTGTAAACTAGTACTTATATACCAACTTAATTTAAATTTCACAGCCTACTCTAATTTAGAATTTAAATACAAGTAAAAATTGAAATAAATTCAAATTGAGTTCAAAACAGTTTTATTCAATTTACTACAATTGTTTTATTATAATATTCATCACCTGATGAAGCCCTAGTAGGGTGAAACAATTGCAGTAAATTGAATAAAACTGTTTTGAACTCAATTTGAATTTATTTCAATTTTTACTTGTAAATTATGGAGTTTCAACACGTATCTCCGTCTTCAATCAATTATTTAGAATTTATATGATCGCGCGGTACTACGTGTAAGAAAGTAAAACGAAAACAAGGTTCTACAAAATTTTTAAAATTATGTAGTTATTACCAAAATTTAAGAAAAAATATACTTAATTATTAAGGAGTTTGCAAAAAAATATTATAGAATTCGTGAGTTCTGTTATTAGAATCATTCACAAGAGCAGCCATATGAATTGCCAAAATAAAAAAACAATAAAGTCTTAATTGAAAGTTTATCAAAATTACTAACTTATTGATTTAGTTGTTAAACAAATAAATCTAATTTATTTAAAAGAAATCGTTGAGGAGGTTACTTGAATTTAAACAAGAATTAATAGGTAATTAATTAAAATAATAAAAACTTCAGAATTGAATGTTTGCGAAATAACAATATAAGGGTTAACTTCACAAATAGTATACAAAGGTTATATGTAACAAATCGAGTCACTTCAGGTTGTGGTCAATATTAACAACATTCTTAAAAAACTAAACAATTATATAATCTAAATAATTCTAATAAAAAGTAGTTATATTACAATATCATAAAATGATACAAAATCTTATACGAAAACTAATTAGTCTATAATTTTCTATATAATTATAATAATCTATACTGAATTTAAGGATATTTCAATTAAACGAATTTACATTAACTTAATCAATTCACTCGATTAATTCAAGCTTCAATCAAAATTAGTATTCGCTTCAGCAGACGACGCAGAAATGTACAATTATTCCAAAAAAAATAAAGAAAAAATAGTTTACAAAAGCGAGCAAGTTCCAGGCAAGTATTTCAAGTTATAGTAAAAATTCGAAGGACTATTGGCAAAAATTATACAACATAGCCTAATTGATATTAGGGAAATTTAATTCAAATTGCTAATAAACAGATACGAAAAATTATTTCCCAATAATGACATAAACAAATCTCATGTTTATTTAATAAAATGATTGTTACAAAAAATGAAGAATACTGGATATATGCTGTCAACAATCACATAAACACCTCAGGGTACGTCATCCAGTTTCCATGTGGACAAAATAGCGGTCCACTTTCGGACTAAATTTTCACGCTCGATGGTATTCAAAGCTGAGACGTTGACACTATGTCTAATACGAATTATTGGTTGCTAAGGAAAAATCGGAAGGAACGCAAATTAAAATACGAAAGTACTAAAGGTACCACAAGAACATACATAATTTGACATACCAAGAGAAGGAGAATCTACGTCGCTGCCATCAATTCAACGTGCTCTTATAAAAAATAGGTAAAAATTCTTCAAAAGGAAAATAATGATTGACCATACTGCTGCATCCCTTTAATAAGCAATTAACGAAAAGTAAACTAAATGCGTAATCAACTTAGCAGCCGACCAATGAATCTTCTTTCTTGTAAAATAAGTTAACACTTCAAGGATGATAGGGAAAACAAACAAAAAATCCAGGAGGTACTCGTATCTACCAAACGTCAACAGGAAGAATCGAAATTGCCGGGGAGTCAACGTAACCAACGATGTGAAATACAAATGAATTAAAAATAATGCTATTTAATTAATGAAAACAGAACGAAAATGTAAACAACAACAGACATTATGCAACGGGTTAAGAAGGCAATTAAAAGGCGATAATCACAACAAAAGTAAAAATAAATACAGGCAGTGACACTTATTAATTCGGAAAAACATTAACCGAAAGACAGAAGTGCAAACGAAGTGCATAACAGATGGCCTTAACAACCACAAGAATATTAATATATTAATTAAATAATAACCAACATAATTAAACTTAGTAATTGCATAAAGAATAACGCCCAGAAAATTGAATAAATAATACAATCCTCAAGATCCGTAAAGAACTAAATTAATTTATTTCAGCAAAACAAAATTTATGGTATTGCAATATTATCTTCTCAGTATACAAGGTAAACAAAAATAAAGTGTAACAGTGGATATACCATAGTCGTCAAATTTTAATTTCGGTTTGCACTTCTATCATATGCAGAAGATGACCTTATGATATGCAGCGATGCCTGCTTGCTAACAGTGGTGGGAGAGCAACGCAGTGGCCTTACATTTCATAGCAAACGTTTATCGAGTGTGGCAGCCTCGCTTATGTTTATCTTTAGTTTATTTCGTCGCGCTCTTTTCCTCTTTCTATTTTCGTATCAGAAATTAAAATATGTGGTATATATCTGTATGTATTTAGAATAGCATACATTCAAGTGCTCTTTGATTTATATATAATAAATGCATATCTGCCAATAGAAAATTAATAATATACACTATGTTATTCATGATCATTGTATTCCACTTGAGATAACACATTGGTTCGAGAGATAGAAAGAATAATTGCAGTTTACAAGTGCAGGATTATTAACTAGGACATGTGTGGATGGCGTTTTAATTCCTGAATTTCATCGGCACATCAACATCGATATACGATGCGTTTCCTTTATTTATTGGTAACAAAAGTATGTGGATAAAAAATTATATAAACCATAACCTAATTTGTGCATGATATAAATACTAAACTTTGTTGGTATGTCATTACTGTGTTTAAAGATATTTGATTTAGGAAATTGATGTATCAATTTCCTAAATCCTGTACCTTGTAAATTGTTATTTGTATTAGGGATTCGTAATTTAATTTTTCAGAATTATTGATGGGATTTTCACTGACTATCAAATATAAACATATTAAGATTGTCGATTTCAAAATCGTCATTGATATTGAAGGATAGCAAACGTAAATTTTACTTCAATGAACTTGTGTCTTTGCTATCCAATTTAAGTACCTATATGAAAGTTGGATTCCGTTCAAATTGGCAACTCCGCCTAGGAGGAATCCAGATAAACTCAGTTTTCAGCTACTGCAGCAGTGCATAACCGGTAGTGAATAAAATTAATATTTTGTATTAGTTAAAAATATAATTTAATTTCATATTTTGACTTGAAACTTGTGCAAATTAAACTTAAAACGTTTCTCTTGCATTGCATATGGTACTGTAATTTAGAATGATATTTAATAACATAGTATAAATATTAAAATAAATATTTTTAGTATTCTTGGAAATAAATATATATAACAAACAATAAATGAGTAAGAATTTGATAATATATAGGTATACATACATATAAGGACTGACGATAAAATAAATTTTATACAATAATAAACCAGTGGTTATCAAAACTTATTTAAATATATTTTCCTTTGTTTTGTGTGGAATACATAAGGCTTAAATTATTAAAAGGATATAAATAACAATCCTTTGTTTTATATGAAGTAAGTATTATTAGCACTTAGTCATTTGTCAGCAAATACTTTTTCAGTCAATCACTACATGAATACATAGCACGAATACGTGTTTAATTGATTTACTTTGGTATGATAGTGATAGTGGTATTCTTTAATGTGTGAGAATACTTAGAGTAGAACCGTATTTAAATAATTACTTTCATATGCTTGCATTGATTAAGTGCGTTTTCAATGAATTATAAAACAAATTCACAGAACAGCAACTTGATTAATCAACTCCCATGAATTTGGACTAAAAGTGTTGTTTGCCAACGTGAGGATGTCGTGAGCAACATCGTATGGGAACCACGACAGTAGCAGTTTTTAATATTAGGCATTATTCAAGCGTATACATTGTTTATGCATACCATATAATCATTGTTGTATGAAGCATTGTTGCTAATTATTTTCCATAACACATTGTTTAAGGTACAAAAGGGTTAACTGATTTGTTACATAAATATCTTTTAATCAGCAACGGTACTGGATGCGAGAACAGAGTGATTGGCCCAGTAGCACAGTCTGCATCCAGTATCTCAGGGTCGTTTAATATTTATGATTGTAATGAATCTATATAACTAATAATTGAACACGGAATGAATGAATGTGTATATTTAATTGGATGACAAAACTCACCTACCTTAATCTTATGCCTCACAATTCCCAATCAAAAGTTCCTTGGGTAACCGGTGTTGATTCTTTTTGATAGCTAACTGCTTACTTGAATGATCTTGTGATTATTTATAAAATTATTACAGGGCGCCACTCACTTTGATTGATATGATCGTAATTTTATTATCACCAGAATTAGCATATCATGGCTCTATATATGTTAGTGAAAGAAAGTAAGAAACATTCACTGAGCTATATTGCGTTACCTCAAAGAACGAAGGATAATCAATTGAGAACACAAATGTCGTTAACTTAACAATATTTATTACAAGAAATAATTGAAAACAAGGTACAATAAACACTTAACACTAATACACAACGGTTTCATTTCCACATTTTACCTCAGATTACACAATTCCTAACTTGATAATCTGGCCAGACAAATAAATGATTGTTACACAAATATTACCACAAATAACATATTACAATATCTTCGTAAAACAAATACAAATGGTGAATTAAAATCGGATATTAAATTTTGAACAAAATGCAATAACTAATGTATGTATTAATTTAACAAAGTACATAATTGGTATTGGAACTTTCAAAAGATCAACTTAAAGTTACGACATTATAATAGGCAATAGTACAAAGCTTCTAACCATGAACTCAAAATTTCAGATTAATACCATTATTATTATATTAGTTATAGTAGTGTAATGATTCAAATAACTACGTGAACAGAAGGATATAGATTAATCCTCAAAACTATTTTAACGTTATGCGACGGAATATATAGTAGTTTTATTGTTACCAAAACCAAAAGGAATGGCCTTAGGTTTTATTCTAGCGACCGGACTAATGATCATTTGATAATTTTAAAAACAACTAGGCACGTTAAATCGTCACTTGACTAGCTTTTGACACTGCTATTCCACGTACACTGTGGAAAAACAATCTTAATACTTTAAATTGCTACTGGACTATGTATAAAACATCTGATAGTCACCGACCGCCAATAGTTTACACTTGAAATTACTTTTATATGTTGATGGTCACTAGGCGGTTAACAAAATATTAATAATTATAATTTTAAGCGTTCTTGCCTTTTTATTCGTACTGTTGGAGAGGGGTGAAACACGCCTGTTTTTGGATTCTAGAAGGTTTTCGACTTCTCCAAGAAGGAATGTTTGCACACGACACGCACGATGTAGGAAAATTTAATGGCTTGGTTCCCAGGGTATTGTTAAATAAAGGGCTATTGATAACACGAGCACACGTGCGGCGCCAAAATCTAGTTTTCGTCATGTCATACAAAGGGGTATTTGAGAAAATTGTCGTACGTGATTATAATATTTGCTTTATAAGAAGAATTTTACTTTAGATTATAAATGTTGTTATTCAGATGTTATTTTTAAGAAATAAGTATTTGAAAATAAAATGTAAGGAATGATCTCATTCCAAATTGAACAAGCTTGCTGTGGTATTTATGACATATTGCAGTGATCTTGAATAAATAATAATATGTAAATAAATAAGTATAATCAAGATCACTTCAAGATTTTATTTAAATTAATTTTATTTTATTCATTTTTATCATAATGTGTATGTAAATATTCACTATATCAATAATTTGCGAAAATTTTATTTTTATTTAAGTAAAACGATAAAAGAATCTTAGTAAAATTTTTATAAAGTCATAATATTAAGTTACGCATTGAATGTTACGTTTCAATAATGAGAAAGTGTTTCCCGCACAAAAGAATACTGGCACTGGCAAAGATCGACCGTGTGGCCGGTGAAAAACGATATTATTCGCCAGATGCATGGATGAGTCATAAACGTGTAGACAAATTTTTATTCACATCTTTGTTTACCTTTTTCAAGGATTGTTAATGCGCTGTTTCCCCAAGTGACCGATAAGAGCAGCACCGTCGATATACAATTTTGGAGGTGGTATCGGTATATGCCGAAAGTTGCCGTACGTTTTTATAAAGAAAATTAGGCATAAAAGAGCTGACGGATAAAATTTCCGGGATAGCTTGGTGCAAACCGCTATCTTTAAATAGTCTTAAAGTAGGTGACAAACCACTTTCTCCTCTTTTAAAAAGGATTACTCTTAAATCCGGACTTAGAATAATTTTTGAGATTTTCGACACTTATAAAATTTTTTAACAAGATTCAACACTTGTAATATTTTTATTTTAACGTGCAACGTGTATTACATTGAGATTTCTAGTTATACTTGAATAATTATTTATGTATGAGATAATTTTATTTATGAATTCGGTTTTTGAATTTATTTAATTTCATTTTATTTTCTTTTTCTAGAGTGTTTTGTTTTGCATGTAGGGGTACTATGCCATACATTATGACAAAACTTTCTAGTAATTGTAATGACAACTTTGGATAGCATAATCATTTCATTTTCGTATAATTTACTTTTCTTTTAAATTTATTTATCCTACAAAAGGGATTTGAAATTAATAATTTTGTTTTATGTGTATATAGGATATATATAAGTGAACCAGTTTTTAAAAATTTATTATGGATGAGTTTGAAACCATGTACGAAGAGTTAAGGTGATTAGATAATATTTGTTATAAATGTGTGTATAGTGGTGTACCAAATTCTTTGTTTGTGGTGGTGTTTTTGTATTGGAATTTCACGAGAAGGTAAAAGTTTATTTTAATGTATATATTATTTTTTCTTATATGTGTATCAAGTATGTTTTTGTTGTATTTGGGTTTTCAATATTAACGTGTTGAATAATACATCAGGAATGTGTGAAATGAATTATGTCGTTATTTTTATTATTCATAGCATGGAGTCCTGGTGAATTTGAAAGACACGAATTGGTCTTGGTGGTACTGCGTTTGGGAGCGAGAAAAGGCACCAGGCAGAACTAATCAGGGCTGAGTTAATCTATTGAATACGCAAAGACATTATTTTATTTCATTTTATTTATATAAAATTTATTTATATATGTATATATTCCTTAAGGAGTGAGCACATTGTGATGTATGTTCGGGTTGTGTCCGACGAGTTGAAAAGACATACTCGTAGGGTGGAACTTTGGGATACTCATCTGTGTGAATTTGCTATCTGATGGTACTGTGTTGGGAGCGAGAAAAGGCGCCGGACAGGACTAATTAGGGCAAAGCCATATCCTTAATGTTTATATTTTGTTCGCAAATAATAGATCGTGTAAATTTTTTGGTTATTTATATTCCAGTACAATTCATCATGTTTAATTTATTTTATTTTTGATTGTTTACATGTATCTATGACAAATATAATTCATAATAATCACGTTCACATTTTTCTTTAGACATAAGCTTTTCACGACATTATGACTTCATTTATTTTTATTTCTTATAATATTTTATTGATTATGATGTATCAATTTGAATAATGATTGAATTATTGATTCTTTGTATGTAAATATTTGTATATTAAAATTTTTGAATTCGTTTAAATTTATTTTTAATAAATTAGATGTTAAGATTTATTTGGCATTTTATTTTCTTTACCTGACCTGGAGATAATTAAAGAGCAGGAGAATCGTTTGGAGAATCTACTTATATTTTCTGTCCCTGAGAGAATTATTTATTTTAAACTGAGCTAGTTGTATGTAAAAGTTTTGCTTAACCTACTTTTCAGCAGAAAATTCATCGTATCTTAGTCTAGCATAAGGCCTAGCACTAAGATGCGTGCTCGACTCTCAATTACACATTGATTAAATAAATTAGATTTATTTCATTTATATATAAATTTGCAAGAGTCACAGCAATATGTATTTCTTTTAAACTTTGAATATATTTTGCGTATCAAGATTAATAATGGTGTACAGTAGGAGCCGAAAGAATGATATTATAATTAATTTGGAATTCTTAAGTAGTTTAATAATTGCTAGGTTAAGTAAACAGATATTATTTAATATTTTGAAATGAAATTAGTCAGAAGTGCCAAAAGCACGCAACAGCATAGATAGAAATAAAACACTTTTTTAATATATTTTTGTACCACTTTATTTTCACTTGTCCGTGATTAGTTACAGGTCACACTTGTCCGTGATTAGTTACAGGTCAACGTAGTAACGTAACTCCGTATTTTATTTCAGTTAAAATGGATTACCATAAAGTAATGGTCAATAGCATCAATTTTCTGAATCATAGATATTCTATTTTAATTCCCTTGTGCTCATACAGTTGTTTTATTTGCTCTAAATATATATAATTTTCATTTTTGTTAATTAGTACTCATTTATTTATCACATTCTGAAATTTACTGATTATAAATATTCAGAACAATAAAATTTTAATATATGTTTTTAATTAACCTCTCCCGCAAAACAGGGAATTTAAAAGAATCAATGTAGAGAAAAAGTCTTCTGACGTTGAGTAAGAGAGTCTGGAATTATAGTCATGAAAAAATTATGAGAAAGTGCAACGTTGTCTAACCAACATCATTGCAGAATCCTCGGAGTTTGCATAAGGCAAACTTCTATAGCATATACGTGTACTGCAATTTTTCCTTATTTATAAATACTTTTATATAAAGCTTCGCAGTAATACATTTCAAATGTTACTGACATTGAAAAATAATTTCACATCAAATAAATCCTGCGAATAAAAAATAGTATTCATTTACGATATCATAAATATTACATTAAATGGCTTTTTTTCTAAACAGAACTTATGTACACCTGCGAAATTCCTCGCCGTTCCAAATTTAACAGAATATATCAGGGCACTTGTCGCAATTAGTAAGAATTAATGGCACCTATTTAAATCTTATCGTCAATAAAATATTATATGCCGAATGAGTATAACTGTCGCCAAATATACTTATGTGGCGCACATGGGAAAATATTATGTATTTCGAACTACCGAAAACTTCTCTCGCATTTTCCCCAAGATTTACGTTCCCGGGATAAATCACAACGTGTTTTCCCTTTTTCTTGGTTGCTCGGTCGACCGATAAACGAATAAAACAAGTCGAAAAGTAGACTGTGGATATATTGTACCTACATGAATACGTATTACCACATACATACAGAGGTTGAGTTTTCTATATTCGCAGCAACCGTAAGATAAAGCTTACCGTATTCGGAAAGTGCTGTCCAAGGGCGGAATATATTTAGGAATCAGAAATGCGGTGATGCGATCCCGAAATGGTTTTGGTATTTCGATGTTTGAACATTTGTATATATACATATATATACATGTGTGTGTTACGTATAATGGAAGGAAATTAAAATTTAATACTAAACCTTATTAGGTAGAATCTGCGTTATATACAGAATCGGGCACATTCAATGATGATTAACCATTTACAACTACTGTTGGTTAGTGAATTATACTTCACACAAGGGGTGGTCACATTCTCCTTATCTAAATCTATACTGACGAAGTCTTGTAAGAGGAAACACTTAGATGAAGTAGTTCGGATCGTTGGAAACTAGGTGGTAATTGGAGAATCAATCTTCCTTTATTTTCGTTTTTACCGAAGGAATAATTTTGTGAGGAAAGTATAAAATTGAGAAAAGACTTCCTTCTCACTCAAGAAGTGCTGATGCGACCAAATGATCGAAACGCTTACTCAGTGATGAACAATAATTAATTCTTCCTCTAGCTTACACCGTTTTTCTAAAGTGTGGTAATTCAAGTCCATGCCATAAATGCATAAATCAATTTCTTTATAAACCCTATAGATTTTCTTTGCCAAGGCGCTCGTATATTGGTTAACTACAACTAATTATCTGACAGCTGGTCTACCGCTAGTTAGGTCCCCTTCTTTCATTAACTTCGTTAATGATTTGCCGGCAAATGTGGTACACAATACAATTTTGTGTGCTGATGGCACGAATGTTATCGTTACAGCTAAAAACATAAATCATTTGCAAAATAAATATAAGCAAGACATGACTTTCCTATCACGCTACTTCTCAGCTAATATATACTTGCTAAAATATTAATAAACAAAATTAGATGATTTTTGAAAGTAAAGATTAAATCACTTTCAAGGTTGAATATATTATATTTGATGCAGTTATCAGCTGTAAATTACAAGGGTTAACATTTAGCAGTAATTTGATTGCAATCCATGCCGAAACAGTATTTTCAGAAATTGTAGGTACCTTAATAATAGTATACTTTGCTAATTTTCATTCTGTGATGACATATCTATACTTATAAAAGGAAGTGTTTGTGTGCGTGCGTGCGTGCGCACTTGCGTGTGTGCTATATTCAGATGAAATTATCGCACTTACACCAGTGATACTTTACAATCAAGTAATGTCGTAATGGTGAGCCGATGCACCTCGAAGCCGAATTTTAAAGTTTAACATAGAAATTTGTTTATTTAATATTTTACGTTAGTTTTGGTAGTTCTAAATCAGTTTGAGTTCGCGATAACACTTACTTGAAAACGTCACAAATGACGGACAGACAGAAGAGCATAAGAAGAGCATTTAAAGTCTACGCTAAATTGAATACTTAGGTCATTCGGCAAGGCTGATAATAACACCTCAAAGTCCATGTTAGATTGACGTTAATATTACAGGAAACGTCAAAATTAAAGATGAAAGATCTATCTGACGTTTGATTAATGTTGGCAGGCGCATGAAAATTCAATTGCAGGTTATGAACTCTCCAAACCATCGGCCAATTTTAGTTAGCGATAACGCTTGCCGGGAAACGTCAGAACTTACAGACGGAATAGCGTCAGTCGTGCAATGCAACGTTTTTTGTCAACTGATAAATACCCAGAA
This sequence comes from Amphimallon solstitiale, assembly GCA_963170755.1. Classification (NCBI taxonomy): domain Eukaryota; kingdom Metazoa; phylum Arthropoda; class Insecta; order Coleoptera; family Scarabaeidae; genus Amphimallon; species Amphimallon solstitiale. The sequence goes on from OY720680.1 coordinate 89,936,956, forward strand.
TGGACAGCATTAAATAATGAATATATCAAAGATGGACATTTATAATATTCAAGAGATATGAGACTATCGAGAGAGATATTCATTTTCATCGACCAGTTGTCAGATAGCCGACAAATGTTGAAGAGTTTACGAATGGAAAGTGGATTTTTTATTGAAATGTGATACCTTTTAGATATTACTTTTGTATGGGTTATTTATTCATTATATTTTCAATATTTCTTTCTATATTACTATAAATTGTAAGAGAAAACTGAAATGTATTATCATATAAGTATATTTATACATAATATACAAAAATATCTGCGCCATTTCATTTAATAATTGTGTTATGACAGCATACATTTAAAGGATGCGGATGCTGATTAGCACCAATCATTTAGCATCAACCACTTAGGAGCAGTAGGATTTTCAATTGCGTGTGAAAAATATATTATTAAGCTGCAAGTCCAAGAACAGACAAAACAATAAACATGTAACTGGTAGCGCCGTGCGGGTCCAATATTGTTGTTTCACAAACAAGCAATCAGAACTTCAATTGTCACAGGTCTCTATTTAGGTTGTCTAAATTGTTTATAGAGTGAACAATTAATGATTTAGAGGTAATATTAATTACGTAATGTCGGCATGGTTACTCATTAAAGGTCCAGAATACTGTGCTGTAAGAGAAATTATTAATAAAAGAAAACAGATTTATGTTTAAAGTTTTATTTCATTAAATAAATAAATAAAAAGCTGTAATAATTTACGGCAGCTAAATTATATAATGGGATTAGTTAGAAGATGCTCTGAAAAATTAAGCAATCTAGATTAAATGTATAATGTATCGAAGGATACGATTTATACTTAGCGTGTGGGGATCCGGACAGATTCACTTATACATCGGGCGGACGCCCATGAAAAAAAGCACTAGCAGGCATTACAGTAAATGGTATCGGGTAGTCAGACTAGTGAGATGGTAGTGAATGTAGTTAGAGAAGAGATAGGAGTTGCTTTTAAAGAATTCTGGTGGACAAGAGAGCAGATTGTTAGAGATATCTTGTCGCAGTAGTTAAAAAAATAGGTCTTAGGTTTCTATTACACTATCACCACTTTAACGAAGGAAATTGAATTTCTTCTTACGAAAGTACGTACGCAGGAAAAGTTTGTTTATGTGCATGCTATGCTTTAAAAATATTCTTCGATGTTTAAAAACTAGTAATACAAATGGTATATTACAGATATATTTTTATTAAGAACTAGTGAAGTTACGAATTAAATATTTATTAAAATGTTCTTTATTCAATTTTAGACATACAAAAAAAAAACGTTTTACATAGTTTCCACTGCGAAATGACCACAATAAAATTCTGACAAACGACAAGTTATTCGAGAACTCTTGAAATCCAACCATAGCATACATAACAATAATAATTCATCCTAGCAGCTTTACCGCTTATCAATTGACGTATCAAATGTTAGTGGTTTGATTTACGACCGAACCTTGTAATAGGAATAAAGTTCCCGCTTTCCGGACACGGAACGTGATCCCCTCGGGGGATACAAGAAGGGGTAAGACACCATGAATATAAATGTCTCACCCTCATCCCATGCACTACCAATAATATGTATACATATTTGTGCATATATAGCAAGTTTCAATTAATCAGTTTGCTTTATACAATAACAAGAAATTCGTAATATAATCAGAATAAAATGGAAATAAACTAGAGACGTACTTCGTCTATCAAACGGCCGTTTTCAGCATGAAACCGAAATACAATAAGTAAACTCTTTAACCTAACGTTATTTATCAAATCCCCATTGAGACAACACTAATATTACCTACTTAACTTTCATAGTTATAACCGCAATCTGCACAACATTTGGCACTTGTAAAAGGAAAAAAAATCATAAAATATCGAAAAATCAGCTTAATTATTATTATTGTGTTATAAATGTTTGAGTGCTAAATCTTTATGTAATCCTTTAGACTGTAAGGCTGAAGGTAACTAAAAGGAACCCAAAAACAGGTAACTAAACACAGAGAAATTAGGAGAAACCGGATTGATCCGCACGAACCATTCCTCCATGGAGTAGATACGGGTGGACAGAAGGGTCATAGTCCCTCGTTTTTTGAATGGCTTTGGAGGCAGAGTCTTCAAATAAGATAGGAAGTGGATATAAAGTTTTTAGCCCTGTCATTGGATTCCTTCTGTACACAGCCCACTCAGGTGTCAATTGTGGTTTTCACTGTGGATTGGATATTTTTGTGTACAATGAATGTAGAGTAAAGTAGAAAGGATGTAACAGGACGGCAGGGTATTTTTAAGTTTTAAATAACCTTCTGTAACCAGGTGATCAGTTTACTCCCACTATTGCTCTGATTGCTTGTTTTTGTTGTCAAAAAAATCTCCGAGGTGCTGCTGATGCACCCCATTGGAGAATTCCGTAAGTGGCCTTACTATAGAAACTTCCAAAGTATGTCCAGTTGTACGGCGTCTTTTCCAGCTATCTTCTTTATTCTACGTATTACATATATAGATTTCGAAAGATGGTACTGCAAGTTGGTGACTTGGTCAACCCATGTTAATCTTAGTTGGAAGTAAATGCCCAAGAATTTGGTCTATCCTTTTTGGTTATTATCCATAGAAAAGACCAAAGTTTGTGTCTTTTGAGTATAGATACTTTATTTGCACCAAACCACTCCCCAAATTTCGCCAGAACATTTTCCGTAGCCTGCGTCAAACTAGTATAAACGTTTCGCAAAACAAATGATGTATCACCTGCGTACATTAAAGTTTTATGGCGGTTTACATTTGTCGGAATATCAATTATATACAGCAGGAATAACACCGGCCCCAGTGTGCATCCTTAGAGTACTCCCTAATTCACTAACTCCGCTTCTGTCAGTTGTTCATTCCATCCCACCTGCTGTTCTCTGTTTGATGGGTAGCTCTTCAATAGCTGGAAGGGAATGCCATGCACTCCGTAATGTTCCATTTTCCCCTAAAAAACGTTATGATCAACACAATCGAATACCTTGTCAAATCACAGCAAATTAGTTTGAATGTTTTCTTTTTCATCGAAGGTCTCTGAAGCTGCGCCCACATGTTCAATTAGACTGTATATCGTCGCTTTCAAAAACAGTGCTGTGTCTCACTAAATAAATGTTTTTCTTCTCATGATATTTAACTAAGCGGGTAATTGTTTGTTCAAACGCTTTTGAAAGAGTTGGAAGTATGAAAATCGGTCTATAGTTGTTAAGACTGTCCTGTTGACCTCTTCTAAGAACTGGAAAAAGTTCTTAGAAGAATAGTTCCTTTATAAAAAGATAGCATTTCATTTTACTTATATTTATGGGAATTTGAAATATCTCCATTTAAAATATGTATAAATGACGGTCCAAAACTTGCTCGTTACTTTGCTAAAATGAACAATATTTATTTTTAATAATAATGATAATTATTAATAATAGCTCTTTTATTTCTAAAAGATAAGGTTTCGCATAAAATATAAAAGATAACTTATAAACTAGAAAATGGGCCACGTACAATGAGGTGTGTACATAGACGAACAAAGAAAAACTGACATAACACTACAACTTAACAAATAAGCAAAATATCAAATATATTATGCAAAATTACTATCTGCAGCATACAGGTACCTTGAAAGCAGGCGCTTCCTTATTTCGAAAGTAAGTGCTAAGTGCTTTTAAAAGAGTGCAGGCAGGTGCGCAGATGCGCAGGAGCAAGAACTGCTCTATGTGATTGATGCCGTATCATGATTACCTAGGTATTTGAACACAAAACACAGTACTTCGACAGAGGACATTTCCCATTGTATAATTTCGTACTTATTTAAGGATGGGTATAAACTTCCAAAGTAAAATTTTATTAGACCCCTTCTTACTGCTTTGATACGACAATTGCTTTAACGGATAGCATAGCTTTGCAAGTTTGGATGATGCCTGATCGATATGAGTGCCCCATTTTAGACCGTCATGTTCCCAGAACCCAACAATTTGATTAAAAATACTAACATAGTTTAACAAATAGAAAAATCACTTATATTGGTGTTAAAGAAAGTAAAATTTAATTTGTCAATATTTATACATAACTTATTTGCTGTTGTCCAGGAAGCTATTTTATTAAGTACTAGTTCACTTGATTCCTTGACACGTGTTAATGAAAAACCAGTTAGTGTCGCCGGCCTATTATTATATTACAGTTAGGTGTAGATGTATAGTCAAAGAGATATTTGACAAACATAGTAAAAAAGGCGGGGGACACAGAACGAATCCTTGAGGACTTCTATCTTTGCCTGCCTCGCAATGTGCTCCTTGCTGATATCTATTACTCAAGCACAATTCCAACCACTTCAAAACCGCACACCATAATTTATAATTTGTCCAAAAGAAGTTCGTGATCTACACAGTGAAAAGCTTTGGAAAGGTCTACAGAAAGTTCCAAAAAATATTCCTATCATAGCGTGCCCTGACTAATAGGTTTTTGAAATCACATAAAACGGCCTTACCGCACTTATTCTTAATAAAACCATGTAGGTTAGTATTCACCAGACCTTTCTGAATAAAGATGTCATTAATCTATCACTGACAACGTCATCTGATGGTCATCCATGTCTGTTTACTTCTCCAAGGCTATCCCACCTTATTCCGCGGCTACATCGTACTGATGATGACCAATGAGTCAGAAACAAGTGTCTACGTTTGCTCTACAGCGGAATTTACCCAATATCTTTCTATACCTTATATATTCATAAAGTATGCTTGTGCACACTATCAATATAGTATTATATATTTCTTTCATGTAAATGAATTTACTTATTAGGTATTTAGTGATTGTAAATTGGAATAATTTTTTTAGAGATATGGTTGTTAATTTCTTAAAGTATAATTTATTGGTATTTAATTGAGTAGTATACATTTATGTTACGATCATCCTGTATAGGAAGTAGTCGATCAGTTTTATTTTGCATTGAATTTCACCAAAATCTGAAAAGAAGAGATTTGAATATTAATTGTTGTATTGTGATGTGTATTATTATTTTGTAAGAACTTGTTTAATTGACGTTAATGAAGTGAAAAAGTAATAAGAACTCAATCTTGGAAAACGAATAGTATAAATTGATTAAAATATCGCGCGAAATTTCATAAAACGAATTTGACAGTTCACTGACGTTTCGTTAGTTTTTTGATTAAAACTAGGTTTGATAAAACTAAATTACATGAAATCTTTACTAAAAACCTGGAAAGCATTAAAATAATAGGAATACTGAATTTTGGAAAGTTTTTAAGGTAATTAAACAGATTTAAAATCTATGTTGTATGGAATAATCTTGTGTAATATTTTAATTGGTCAAATTTAAAATATTATAATATCGTCAAAGAGATAATAAATAAATAGAGGAGAATGAATTGAATTTTAGAGAGAAGCATGTGTGTATATCGGAAAATTGGAGATTTTCGCCGATATTTACACAATAATAGTTCTAACATAGTTTAAAGTTGTTAGATCAAAATATTCAAACATATATCTATATATACAGTCAGTACTAAAGTGAATTGTAAAAACTTAAAAATTATAAGTTACAGCACTATATAAAAATATCAAATACTTACCATATTGAATTAAGAGACAAGACGAAATTGCAGAATAATTTTTCATAAAGTAAAACTTATAAATATTTTAAGCGAGATAAATAAAACTGGAAAACCAGGATGTTTTATTTTTAACACGCAATGCTCTAACACTATGGTTACGGTGAAGCATTTTGGTAGTTGTAAGACTTTTGTTTTGTATAAAATATAAATATTTATTTTAAATTTGGATATAAGTACAGACACATAATGTTTCCATATATGTAGAAGGTCAGAAGTATAAAATTTATTTACGTTTTTTTTTTGTAGAGTATTCTTTTATTGTTAGTGGCAATTCAACAAATTAGTTTTGAATAATGAGGAATTTAATCAACTTTATGAAGAGTTGCGGTAGTTTAATTTTTTTTTTTTAGTTTTATATAAAGTGTTGAACAAATTTTTATGTGTTGGTTTATGCTGAAGTTTAAACGAGGTTGGTAATTTTTTTTATTTTTGTCAATCAATATTTTCATAATTTATATTTTTTTTTGTGTGCTTGTGTATTGAGGTTTGACGTGTTGGGGAGTTAGTCAGGGATGTGTACAATGAATTAAGTAATTGATTAATTCATAGTATGGAGCCTTGATTAATCCTAGAGACACGAATTTGTTTTGGTGGTACTGTTTGGGAGCGAGAAAAGGCGCTGGGCAGAACTAAGTCAATACTTTAAAGCACAATTTAAGCACATAATAATAATTTTATATATATTACATTAGAGCTGAACACGTTGTTGTGTACGTTAGGGGTGTGTCCAAGGAGTCAAAAGACGAACTCGTAGAACGGAACCCTGATTTACTGATTTGCGTGAATTTGGTTTGGAGATATTGTTTGGGAGCGAGAAAAGGCGCTGCGCAGAATTAACGTCAAAACAGAGTCCATGTTTTAATGTGTATATTATTTTAACCGTTGGAATTCAATATATATATATATATATATATATTATCCAGTATAAGTCACGACATTCAAATAAACTTTGATCTGTTGATTGCTTTAGCATAGGTATTCACAAATAAACTTGATACAAAAGTGTTTAGTAGAATATTTTTGATTTGATTATTATTATTGTTATAATTATAATTACAGTATCAGTGTTTATCTTTATTTATTATCATAACATGCAATAGTTTGATTTGGTATATTAAATTTCTTTACTTGTACATACACCTGTTTTGTTTTTCTTTAGTATTTTAATAAATTATGTTGTAAGATATTTCTGTATTTTATTTACATTATCTGACCTGGAGAGAACTTAAGAGCATACACTTATGGAGAAGGAACATTTTTCTATTTTCTGCCCCTGAGAGAAAGTATAATTAGTGTAACCCTAAACTGAGCTAGTGAAGTGCGCAATTGCCTAACCCACATTTCTGCAAAAATTATAAGATCCTAGTCTAGCATAAGTCCTAGTTCTAGGATATGTGCTTGATTCTGTCCGAATTTGAGAATAAAGCATTTTAAATAGTATCACATAATTATCGATTTGCAAGAGTCACAGTAATATGTATCAAATAATATCAGCAGATACGATATTATATATATATATAAAAGAAAAATTACTATTCTTTGCATTCCGTTAGAAATATTCTTTGCCCCTTCAACAATACTATTTATTAGCGTAGGACGAAGTATAGTAGCATTATCGTTCTTTTAATCAAAGTGGATGTCTATGCTATATTACTTAAAATACTTAGAAAATCCAAGATAAAGTATAATATGTTTTCTTTATACAATTTATTACTGTATTTTTATTTAATTATGTTTTTATTTGTTGAAATGGTTAATTTTGATAATCGGATTTATTTGTTTTTCTTTTATTTCTAGAATATTATACCATATAAAAGTTAAAATTATTAATTTTATTGATAATGTAGTCCTCTTTGAAAATTATAACATAAAGCTAGGAATTTAATATCAATTAAACTCTATTTGAACAAATATCCAATTAGTAGTTCAAAATGTATTGAAAACCAACCATGTAATATCAGTAATATATATTAAATAATAAAAGTAAAACTCAAAACAGTTAAATTAAAAAAGTTAAAACAAGCATTTAAATTCCATACTAAATTTGCGCGTTCGGCTCGATACCAAAATAAATCAAAAAATAAAAGAAGATATCAATGGACTAATTTCGGCGGCCTACTTTTTAAGTGCTTGTGGAATATTAATTACGTTTGGGTTCCTATTCAAAAAAAAACAAATGTATATGTCAAACACAACTACAATGTAATTACTTTTACAGTGAATTCAATTAAGGTAATGTAATAGCGTTGGAAATTGTCGGTTGGCAATTTCCTAGAAGCCCCGGAAACAATATGAAACATACACACAGAGTCTGGATTCATGTAGGGTTCATTTAGACATAGGTTATACATGTTATTCAGACAAAGAAGAAATATAGGAGCTCAGCTGAACAGGCTTTTAATTTTAAAGTTTAATCGAATTTTAACTGCTAATTTTAACAATTGCTACATGTGTATCAGCACAAGTACCTATTATTTTCTAGGTTTCTGTTCATTTCTATATTACCTACGAATTTATTGCAAAAAATGTGGTTTTTATGAATTGCGTATAAGCACGCAGGCAATTTATAATTTCCGTAAATTACCTATAGGTTACTGAATAACTAATAAACACTTCACAAAGCAATTGTTATGCTTCATAAAACTTTCAATATCTTTGTAACAAGTACATGTCTACATTATCGCAATTTAACTTGTTTAGATAAAATTTCCTGCAACAATTTTTACAACAATGTGCATAATCCTCACTGACATCCAAACTCGTTTATCATCTTGATAACATGTACTGGATTCACCGTATTAACATGGTACATGGTCGAAATCGAATGACAGTTTGATTAGCTATTATCTAGCCCATAAAGTACATATATTGATATTTCAGTATGATAAAGTGTAAAAATGAAAAATTTTTCCACATTAAAATTAAAATTATATTTAAAAAAAATTACTAAAGTTGAATTGAACTACATATTTAAAACATTTAAACATAAAAATTCATATAAAGTTGACGTCTAACAAATAACACTATCCGACAGTTTAAATTTTGTTTGAATAACTGTTGTAAAACTGGATGTACAATTCTTAGTCTTTAACTAAAGGCATAACCAAAAACCAAATCGTTCCACCATGTCTAGTTTTAGAGTTGTAATCATACTCCGCTAGTAGGTAAACAAAGGAAAATTGCTGATATATTAAAGTTTTGCATAAATAAATTCCTTTTATGTTGCCTGTTGCCTGTTGCCTTGTCTAATGATAAATCGGCAAAAATCTCCTATCATGACGGGATCCCAACTTACCTTGATTTCCGCAATCTCTGGATGGAACCTTTCGCCCTGTTCTTCACTGGTCTTTTCTAAATTAGCAGGGAAGAAATCCAAATGTGAATGCAAAAATGAACTTTATGCTACATTCGGCACTCTACATTTTTATAGTTTTCTAGCAAATTAGCCGCGATATCTTGGTAGTTTTCACTCTTTCGATTTTCCAGAAAATATTTGCAAACACTTTTAAAAGAAATCTATTCTGCCAGCTCTAAATCAATCATGGTACGTTCAATATTTCATCTTTGAACAGCTTCCGAACTTGTGGACCAACAAATATTTCTTCGCAAACTTTCCCATCAGAAAGCTTTGGAAACTTATCCCTTAAGTATTTAAAACAGCTGTCTTCTTTTTCTAGTGCTTTGACAAGCTTTTTAATCAATCCTAATTTAATGTGTAGAGGAGGTAAAATCGCCAAATTAGAATCCACTAACGACGGATTTTTTTTATTAATTTTTCCAGAAACAATGCTGGGTCGTGGCTGCCATTCTTTTATTTGGTAATGATGTTGAAATACTCGACTATCCCACGAACACAAAAAACAACAATATTTGGCAAAACCCTCCTTGCAGCCCAAGTAATATGGAAATAGCCTTATGGTCAGCACAGATTTGCCACAGATGGTTTAAATAGTGAATGAGACTTAATATAGTTGACATACTGTCATACGTTTCTTTTGTGTTTGTAGAATGAGCAATTGGAATTGATGGTTTCGAGTTACTATTATAATGTAAAACGAGTTGGTTTTGACGAGACGACAAACAATCGCCTTCCGCGGGGTTATATTCAATACCTATTTCATACAAAAGTTGATTTACGTTAGCACAGTAACAGAAATTTCTTTCCACTTTGTAAAATGAACTGTATTTTTCATGACGATTCTTCAATACAGATATTCTTGTAGTGGAATGTAAAAGATTCCATTCTTTTAATCGAGATCCCAAAACTTGTCATTTTTCTTTGGTTAAACCCAAATCCCGTATCATTCAGATCTGATTGAGTAATGAGATGTGGTTCGTTAAAAAAACATACGTCAGATCACTTGAAAATACACATTCAAAACATCGTTTATATCTTCCTCGTCCGTGGAATTCGCAGAAGAATTTGACTGCATTAAAGTTGGAAGCTCACAATCAGTTCTTTTCAACGGTTTGCTTACAGAAGGAATGTCTGGATACATTACTTTGTATTTATTTCTTTTTGAAAACCCTCCAATTTTTACAAGACAGAAGTCACAGTCCGTGACGTGATCTGCCGGTTCACCCCAAATCATTGGCCTTGCTGACAGGACTTCAGAAGAATTCTTGTTTTTGTTCCACTGTGTTAACTTGATATAACACGAAATAGAGCATATATGTGGTACCCATCTTTTGTCCTGATTTTTAATTTTAAAGCCAAAATGTTGTTCTTGCCATCTTTGAATTAATTCACTTAAAGGCTTCTTTTTCGATTTTATAACATTTAATCCACAAACATAAGAAAAATTGTCCGGAGAATTTTAACAGCCTTTTGCACGGTTTTCCATTCTTGAAAATCACACGCAGCACAACTTGTGGAACATTGCTTCAAACCTTCTTAACTAAGTGATAATTCAGTGACGTTTTGTTTGTTTCCATTTTAGTATATTCCGCATTGATTAACATAGTAGAATTCTCTACTTCTCTCTGCTTATATATGTTTTAAATTTTAAATTTTACGGTGTATGCGCGTCTTCTCCCAACATGCTTTGTGAGCGTTTAGACACCATTTGCAGTGATATCGTCTGTATGTGTGCTGAGCTGTACAAGTGTATAATGTTTAAGGAAATTGAATCCCCCGCCAACTGTGAGGTATGATCTGTAATTCGATTATTGAATACAAGAAACTTGGCAGCAGCGGAAATTCGACGTCAGATTTGTGAAATTACGGTGATAATGCCATCAGTGACAGAAAACTACGAAAGTGGGTGAGAATGTTCAAGAATGATAGGAATAATTTCCGTAATGAATCATGCGTTGGCCGAACTTTTCTGACTTCTGAAGATTTGGGTCGTGATGTAGACAACAAAATTCGAGAGGAACAACGATTCACGATTTCAAAGTTATCGATTGATTTTCCATAGATTTCAAAGTCACTTTTGTACACAATTGTTTCGGAGAAACTGAAACATTGAAAATTTTGTAGTCGGCAGGTTCCAAAACTGCTGTCTGACGAAGATCACAAAGACAGTGTAGGGCTGTGCTTTATCGTTTTAAACTTAATAAGATCAGGAAGGAGATGAACTTTTGGACCACATCGTTGGAGGAGAGGAGGCTTGTGTATATTACAAGACTCCTGAGTCCAAGCAACAATCAATGGAAAGGAGACACACATCGCCACCAACCAGAGCGAAAGCCAAACAGGCACTTATAGTACGAAAAACTATGGCATCTGTGTTTTTGGACACGAAAGGGATTTTGTTAGTGGTTTTTTGCGGAGAGGCAAACAATCGTTTTGTGTGATCTTGAAAAACTCCGACGTCTTACACAAAGTAAGAGCCGTGGCCTACTGTCTTCCGGTGTGATGTTGCTCCATGGCAATCCAAGGCCACATGTTTCTGCACAAATACAAGGTACAATCTGGACTTTTGGGTAAGAACAACTGGAACATTCAGCTTACAGTGCAGACATTGCAACCAGTATTTGTCACTTGCTTCGGTTTTTAAAGAAGTTCATTGGTGTTCAAAAACGACGAAGAAATGCAAACTGCAGTTCTGGATTGGGCTTCTTCACTGGAGCAGATTTCTTTGACATCAGAATTCAAAATTTTGTTGAACGGTATGCAAATGTTCGAGCAAAAATGGAAATTATGTGGAAAAGTAGAAGAAAGTATGTAGAATATGGAAGTAAATATATTTAATGATATTTAAGTATACTTCTTCGCATTCAAAAACGAAACTTATTTAAAAAATATCCCTTGTACACTCGTAATAATTTAGTGTACATTCAGAACATTATATATTCTCTATATGTAGGCAATTTCAAGTTGGGAACAGAAAAGGACCCCTCATTACAGCTTTGAAGAGGAACCTTTCGCAGATAAAGTCAGACCCTAAAAGAGTAATCTAATTTTTTTATTATTATTTTATTAATCTGTTCCAAACAAAAGCGATCGATGAAAATTGGATTTTAGAAGTCTTCAATCATTTCTCGTTCCTGTCGACCGATTAAATGAAGCCAGAGCCCTCATATGACGGCTTTTCCGAAGCGGACGTGCATAAAATCTGGACCCTTTTCAATCTCTCCACATATCTTCCTGTCCCACGTCGATAAGGAACAATATAATTTCGAAGTTTGATCCGACCAGACGGCGCTCCCCATCACCATGTAAAATGCGCTCCTCGGAGTACCCGTGCTCTCATCGACGCGAACCGCTAGGTTTTTCTCTTTTCAGGAGACGGGGACCGACTAAATTTGACGAATGCATAAAACAAACTATTGCTTTCGCATAGAGTCGGCAGTGAAATCAGCATGGCGAACAGAAACGTGGAAGAGGAGAAGAAAAAGGAATATATTGTCGGTGTGTTGGGGCGTATTTACTGGCTGGAATAAAAATACAAATTGGGTTAGTTCGGTTCTTCGTCTTTTCGCAATTTGGCCGAATGCCAACCGCCTATGAGAAAGGTAAAATTGAAGTATGTGCATATATGTATAAGATACATAGGGCTTCGTGGTGTATGAGATTGGGGAGTCGACGTGATCTACTGTACCGAAATAATGAATTTATAATCTTGTAAGTGTAACGAATAAATATAAATAAATTATTTAATTTAAAATAATTCAATAATATCAGCACGTGTAAACTGCTACCTCATTGTTCTAAAATTACAAGGGACAGAAAGTATGACGCCACCACGAAGTACCATAAGTGTCGTATAAGCCGACAATAAATAAATAGACAAGCATCTTTTCAGATATTTTGATTTGGTCTCTGATAATATGTATTTTTGAATAGAAGGTTAGTAAACCTTCTATTCAAAAATACATATTATCAGTTATTTTATTTATATTTATTCGTTAGTAAACCTTCTATTCAAAAATACATATTATCAGAGACCAAATCAAAATATCTGAAAAGATGCTTGTCTATTTATTTATTGTCGGCTTATACGACACTTATGGTCTTACCTTTCACTCTTCCCAAGGGTTGGTGTCAAATATGACAGACAGTAGTGCCTCCAGCTCCAGTCGCGTGCGCAGGTTCGAAAGACTATACAATTTGAAGGTCATAAGATGTCAGGGCGCCTATCCGTAGTAATCTACTGTCTACCAATCAGATACTTTAAACTTCGGACCAAGTTCAATATTTAAATCCCAGGTTAAATGACTGGCAAAACCAAACACACACACATTCAAATTTAATACCAGAATTTAATGATTCGATTTCCAAAATTAAATGGAAGGGTCACCAAAAATGATTAAATAACAACAAAAGTATGCAATAGTCACCCAAAATTATCAAATAAAACATAATTATGAAATAGTCACCAAAAATTACTAAATAGGAAAACTGCAGACAAAAACATGAGATAAATTCCCAAAGTCAAATATCAACTTCTTAAATTCCCACACAGATAGGACGCTTAATTAAGAAACATTAAGTAAAACATTGCGCTTGAATAACAATAAATCTAAATACAATAAACGTGTAAGCAGTCCTAGTCAAATTATGGAATTAAACATTAATTTAAAATGAGAAAATGAAGTACAAAAGGTTTGACTTAATTAATTTCGAAAATTCATATTAAATGAGGTTAAATAAAAGCGAAAAACAAACTATTAATGCTAAACCTATAGTTGTCGAGCAGCTTGGTCGCTAAATTGCAGAACCAAAACACTAGCAAGTGAGACACCCTGTATATCAGGGGCAATACGCCAAGCCGTGTGACGACTATGAGCAAGATTCTAGATGGTATTGAATATAGCTTAGATATCCTCGCCTTACAGAAACAGATAACTTAACTTAATACACTATGATAATTAAATCGTTAAAAATTATACCTTTTGGCCGATAACTCAGACCAAAAGTACCAAAATTACACTGGTTTATAAACTACAAAATATAATACTAAGTGTCGCAATTAAAGTAGCCCACTAAATCCCAAAGAATTAAAAATAATTGAAAAATTTGACAGTAACCCGAACAAAAATTATACAAAATCCCCAGCAAAGAGGTTTAGTTTATCTAAAAAATTGAACGTTAAATGACTAAATTGCAATTGTGCAAAGGCCTAAATGCCATAAAATTATAATAGTTAAATTTACGATACTGAAATTATGAATTGACAAAAGAAACAGTATTTACACACTCCGATATGCTCCAGTAAACTATTATTGGTTGGGTTGGTGGTTGTGCCTAATTAAATTAATCGGTAATGTTTCTATGCACACTAATTACACAAGTGGTTGTGCCTAATTAAATTAATCGGTAATGTTTCTATGCACACTAATTACACTTAGACGGCAACAAAATTGATTCACAAATACCTAAATCTGTCCACACAGTAACAACAAGGACTCGACACAAGATTTCCTCAATAGTTATAACCTCAAAGGATTTTCCACGATGTGCAAGGTTGCGAATTAACGTCCAAAGGCAGTAGTTAGAAATCTTCCATTAAAATATCATCGGAACCTCAGAATATCTTCCCAGATAATTAAAATACAAGTATGTGCACATGCCTTCTTCCAAATTACAAGTGGCTGACACAGTGTTCAATACCAAAAAAAAAACATGCACGTGTCTAAGAAATTTCCATACATGAAACGGCCTGCGTCTCAAAATTCACCATACAATAAATGCAAACTAAAAGAGTGGAAATAAGAAACACGCAATTAGAACTAATGAAACATCTGATAGATATACTTGCAATAGCGTAACAAGTTCCTAACCAAAATTTCATCCTTTAAACGAGATCCAGTTCGACAGATAAAAACGTGCTCTTGAAAAAATCATTTATCCCATACTAAAACGTGGTTTTTCCAACGATAATACTAAATACTAAATACTTAATTTATTTGTACAAGGCTGGTAGAGAATATTACACTATTTTTGCTTCGGGAGATGTTGTTAAGACAAAGGCTGGATTCGGAAGAGAAAGATTAATTTAACGTTCCAGAACAAATTGACATAAAATATACTAAGACGCCCTCTAACCAAACATAGAACAACACAATAACAACTGACTAAAACAACTATTATGGCTTAATTAACGATAATCTCAAGCGGAATAATTATATAATTCTTTATAAATCCTAAAACAAAGCTTAACATAAACAACAAGGAATAAATTAAAGAATTTCCATAAAAATTAAAATATAAATAGGCACGCGCCATCTATCGCTGTTGAACAGAAGCTACCGCTGCGGTTAAGGAACAGCGCTCTTTGAAAGTTCGGCACTTACAACCTTACCCTATAGATATCGGTAATATTCCCAATCAATAATTAGATCTATATCGATTTTACATCGACAAATAAAAGAAAATTAATACAAACATACTACCAATGGTAATATAAATATAGAAACAAAATTAATATTCTCTCAATTAAAGAAATAACAAAGAAGAAATTGATTCCACGAAACTGAAAAATAGAAATGCTCAAATAAACAGTGCACAAAGAAATTTAGCATTACTAAAGGTTACGTGAACGAAATATATAGATACAGGGTACCTCAAAACAATCTGTACAAGAGGATATGCGTTAGAAACTAAAAATAAGTTGTAACAAAACTTTTATTAGAAGTTTTGGTTCATTAAAAAAATAAAATCGAAAGTTATATACGTACAAATAAATGCAAAACCACTACTCAAACGAAGTTTTAATAGTGGTTTTGAAGGTGGGATTTCAGAAATCTGTATCATCCAGATCTGTAACTCGATTTGGTATTATGGCGACCAATTTTTCGTAAATATTTTACAGATTCTCGCAACTATTACAGTGAATGGCGTTGGAATTCTGTAAATAAGATTTTGGTGGTTACGTTTTGGATTTGTTGAAATTTGAATATATTTAAAACTTTATTATTCAATGAATGTTATAAAATATAGCAAATAAACAATAAAATAATAAAAGATATATACGGTTGGTAATACGTATTTGCATATAGAGAACAAATATGGAACTAAAAAATTCATCTGAAATTCCTCTATCAATACATATATGTGTAAATGGGAATTCTTCAAATTAAAGAATATATGCATACATCGTTACCAACCTTTCTACATAAATGGATAAGAATAGAAATGCCATTACAAAACCGTACATCACGCTGAAGAGAGCCAAATAGGTCGAAACCGGTCCGTGATTAAGTACACGGTGGAAAAATATTTTTCGGGTGACTCAATTTCAATGCAGTTAATAATATTTCGTACATTCTAAAAATTTGCCTAAATTCCATTAAAACTTCTGAATATTATCTTACAGTCTCTAAATATTGGTGTTTGAAAGAGTTACTTATCAATAAAATACTTGTTCAAAAAATCTTTGCGGGTTGATTTACAAATAAAGGAATGTGTCACCTAAATGCTCAAAAAGTGGATTTCAATTCATCGTCTTTGAAAAACTAGAAAGTTCAGCACCCTTTCAATTTCATGATCGTTAGATAATTTGAGGGAGGAGAAATCTACTTCTAAATGGTTAACACGTGTAATATTACTGTTTGGACTTCTGTTATATTTTGTGTTTATATAATGAGCATAATTAGATCATATTAATGTCAATTATAGGATATAATATATTACGAAGGAAATCAGAAAATATACATTATGTGATGCGTGCATTAATGTTGAAACAAACGAAAGCCTTGGGAATAGACAGGAAATAAAATTAAATGACTTCGACAGAAAACTTGAAATTTGGCGAATAATTTCTTATAAAATTTAACTAAAGTATATAATTAAATGTGATATACATACTATTAACTCAATTCATATCACTATAGTATAAAATAAAAAGGGAAATGTAAAACAAAAGTAAAAAGAAAAAGTTATTAGTACAGAATGGGAGTTTAGCAAAATGCTTAATACACAAAGCAATCGCAAAATAAATGTTAATATTTAAAATTATATAATTGGAAAAAACTAGATATGTATATAGGTACGTATTATCTTAAATACCTTACCTTCATTCATATAAAGCTTTTATAAATTTCATGTGTATTTCATAAATACATTTTTAAAAACTAAAACGACAATTTTGGTGCTTATCGTGGGACCTTTTCTCATTTTCAAACCTATTTTAGTTATTAATAAGGTTAAGTAGTGCTGGTATAAATATGTAAGATCAAAGTGAAATAGAAATTACTCTTACTTATCAAAATGATATACCACTGTCACAAGTATTAGATAATACAAGTCGGAGTTACGTATCAAAAATCAGATAAATGTAGTAGATGCACAGTTCACAAAAGCTTATAGAAAATAAATTATCTAATAATTTCACAAGATACAAATTATAATGAAAATAGGAATAGTTTGAAATTAAAAGAACTCGTGCCCAAATTTAATGAAGAGACATAATAATGAAAGAAGTTTTATGAAGGTAATTTGCATTTCTGGTGCAATATTTGTAGAGATATAATTTTTAAGAGAACACAGTTTTTCATAATTCAAGTTAGTTTGTTAGTAGATATTCATTCATTAATAATATTACAAACATAATAAACTTTAGAAATTAGCTGCAATGGCCTACGTCTAATAACTATTATAATATCATTCACATATAAGACCAGAGAGACTAGGCTAGTAATTGTTAATAAATATCAAGAATAATGTTGGTCAGAAGATTGAACCTAGCGGTTCACCTCAAACATTGTTCGTTAGACTTAACAGTTTTGCAAAATACTATTAGTTTTTTATTTCAAAATTGACAGAAACGAATGCACGCGATATAACAATACATATCCTAATTAATTCACGGAATGCCTCTATCAATATTTAAGTAAACGTATTCAAGATAGTTAAATAATGCAATATGACATGTAAAAATTAATAAATATCGTAAATAATCAATTAGTGTTGGTATATTTACGTGTATGAAGTATTCCGTAATTAAAAAAATCCTTAATGGGCACGTGTCGTCTATATAGTTTCACTTCTCTTCTACAGACATGTACAAATTTCAAAGTACTTACTTATCTGCAGAAGCAGTGATTCTTTTCGACTCATGATTAATGCCTAAGAATTAATTTTAAATTAATTTAACGTAGTAATAATTTTTGTCTCACAACTTATGCCATTAAATTAATTCGAAATTTCAAATTAATGTCAAGGCATTAGTCGTGAGTAGAAAAAAAAAACAATTCTTCTCCTGACAAAGAAGTACTTCCTAATATGTATACATGTCTGTAGAAGAAAAGTGAAACTATAAGTCTGCATTGCCATAGCGAAGCGTATGACATGCTGAGGAAACCCAAATAGGTCGAAACGCATCCACATCTCGCTCAACAGTGGCAATACGTTTTCAATTAAAATTTTAGTAAAAATTATTGGATTTCCGTTTTCAAAAAAAGACTCGACAATAGATTATTCTAATTGTCAGAAAAATGCCTGTTTCAAGTAAAAAATTATAATAGTAGATCTATTATTACACGCTACAATATTAGCAATAACATGACAATTAAACTTTCAGAAAGGCTTAAATTTGCCCGAGGAATGTAATTGAATTCATATTGCAAGAGTATTAAATATTAAATCACCTAACACGTATTTTCACTCGTTCTCAAGGCACTTTCAGAGTGTCTTTTGCTTAGTTATACATATATACAACTAAGGAAATACGTATTCCTGTTTATTTGAAATAAAATTTAAAGTAAGGAACTTAGATCAACTCAGATTTATTATTTTGCGTCAATTTACTAGATTAAAGGATATGTCAGAAATTTTCTTTAATACAACTTTTGAATTATATATAACTCTTCCAAGTAAAAGGCAGATATATCTCCCTAACCCATTATTTAATATACCATTTGTGCTAAACTAAATGTAATGCTTTACTTCTTACACATTTAAAATGCGCTTAATATATTGAAACTACACCTCTCAGTTCATTGTAAATTTCTGTCACTGTTATTAGAAGATATTTCATACTTTGCGTTTGTAATATATATTAATATAAGTTTATATATTAATATATGATATTAATATATAAACTTATATACAACTAAAAAAAATTGCTCCAAATCCGCTCCTTGAGATAACTAAATATTTTCTAATCTGAGTTGGTAATCCATTTTTGTAAACCAGGTTTTGCTCGTTTCGCCGTTTTATCAAATATTTAATCAAACAATAAATAGACATATATAGTAACTACATCCATTGTTCATAGAAGTTTCCTGTGGCGGACTATCCAACTAATTGGCAAAATCAAAAAAAAAGGTACAAATACAATGTCTACTTTCCTCAACAGCCGTACAGAAAGATATTTGATATTAAACATGAAATTGCATTCTGTATTGACCTTATCTTCTCGAAAGCCATAACTGTTCGTGAAAAATTATTTATCTAAAAGCTCATAAAACGTGCGTTTATTACTTTTCAAAGAATGTCTGCTAGATTTCATATCAGCGTAGTTTAAAAACACCTTCTCTTACCCTTTACATAAAGGAACTATTACCCCTGTTCCCAAACCAGATATTCTTTAAATAATTTTAATTAAATGTGTTAGTTGTGTTGTTCTAGAATGTCTGTTGTAATTCCTTATTTTTCTAATTCTAATAGGGATTTTCTTATTTCTGACACTTCAGTATAATTAAAACAAATTGTTATTGTCGCTACCATTGTTACATGTGTTAGTGATGCATTTTTTGAATTTCTGTTGTTATTCCGCCACCGCCTCTCTTATATGTTCATAATTCTAATATGAATTTTCTTATTTCGAACTCATCAGTACGATTATAACAAATTATTATTATCACTGTTTTCAATTTTTTGTTATTATTTCAATTACACAACATTACCAAATGCTGTCCATAGGATCAGTTAATTGTTTAGGATTGTCATCTTTTTGACTAAAAATAAGCTTTTTTTGTTTTTCTTTATTAATCTAATTAATGAATGGTATTTCTTACATTTCTGATATATAAATTGATCAGTTATTCCATTATGAAATTCATAAAATGAACTTTATTCTAAACTCCTATTTTTAGTTTTCTTTTATTTTTTAAAAGAGATTCTTAACCTATGTAAAAGAACCCCTTTATAAATTAATAACACCATGATATAATGGCCCCACGATTGGTAGCCATCTTGTGAAGAACCCTTATAATGCCCTCTTATACTTTTATAATCTTTAAAACAAAATAAAGTAAAGTAATTAAGTCATTTACCTGGTTAGCTCAGTCAATTTTCCTCAGGTCGATCCAATTAAGAGATGTTAATAATAAATAGTTCTTAGGGCATTATTTGGCACAATTCAATAAAACACTATTGTATATATTTAAATAATATTTGTATTAGAAACCTGTAATTCATTCATAGATTAATACAAATACAAGGAAAAAGCATTTAAAAAATTACATCAATTTTAATTATAACCAATACATTAATACAATAACATCATAGCGCCTTCAATACTGAGATATTCAAACTGAATTATTAATATTATTACATCTACACAATAATATATGATCTAGTTTGTTGACTACGTAGGCTTTAACAAATAAACAACTTACGCTTTATATTTATTACATATATATGTATATGACTACTACGCAAATGATAGTTTTGATTACAGCAACGACAAACACGTCAAAGATGCTGAGACATTATTATCTTTAAGGCTGTACGCCCGGCCTCAAAATCGTTTTTCCCATTTCCTAATCGTATTTTTCATGAAAACCTTACCGAATTTACACGCTAATTTAAGAAAACAATGCCTTTCAATGGATAAATCGTAATTTCTTCGAAATTGTCCAAAGGGCCCTAAATAAAAATAAAAATGTAAGAAATTTCAAAAAACAAGCCTTTATTTAAAATTATGTAACACTCAACAGCAATACATAAATTTTATTTTTTCTTAATTTTTAAAAATAAGGTCACGAAACGGAAAACAAAAGTTTGAAATTTGGGCGAAATTCACTGAAATCAAATAGAGTATGTGGTACGCTCGCACATTATGTCGAGAGGTAGCTCCGCCTACCATTTCGGGCAGTTTCTACGCAGTTTGTAAAATACTTCTGAGATCGGTGTATGTTAAGAAAGTAATCGTTACTCGGACATTATTTTATCGAAACCGTTGATATTTTCTTTACAATATAGTGTACATATACAATGTCAGCGTCACAATACTTCCTTATACTACGTATCAGAAAGTAAAAGCAATATCTCTTCCCGTCCCTAACGCTATACCTGCTAGAAGCGCATGCTAGGACTCACACGGCTTGCGGGCAGGGAGTATAATTATTATATTTGATTCGCAATAATTTGCTTCTGAAACGATCTAGAAATTTATTTCTTGCACAAAAAATAATTTTGGAATGTTGGCTTTATTTTGTTTCACATATATATGGGTAAATTCTGAAAAATAAGATTAGTTACTCGATAGCTGAAAAATACCTTACACAAATTGGTTGTCTACCAAAACTTTTTTTTTTTATAAAATTTACACACCATAAAGAAAAATCGAAAACACTAGTATCATCCAAATACTTTAGGGTATAACCTTTAAAAAAAAACAGATCCCTAGCCCTCTGCATTGCTAAGATATCACGAGATAAGTATTAAAAATTGAAGAAACTGAAAATTTTAAAATTTACACAAAAAAACGTTTTTCGACCTTTTTGCGAGTTCGATTTTATTTTCCAACTCAAAATTTGAATCCGGCAGGTGATTTTACATATTCAGCTTCACTTTTTTTGTGTGTTTGAGAAAATATAGATTGTCTAATTTAGGGGGGGTTGCTTCCCGACTGCCAAACATGTCGGCCAACCGGCGATTATCTGAGACCATAACGCAGCCATAAATTACAGGCAGATTAGATTAGGTGACAAGTTCTTTTCTCTATCTTTTACCTCAGCATAAGACAGAGCACGCGGACCCTTAAACATTTGTCTTTTATTACATTTGCACGAAAAAACAGTGGTACGCCTATTTCAAATCGAACTCAGCTTGAAGCGGGCGTCCAGCCTTAAAACAATTTTTAAATATCTTACTATTCTTTGGTTATTATATTATTTCGTCTATACATTAAGACGAATTTTACTACCTACTAAAATTTATTTAACACTCTCATAATAACAGTTTTTAAATACCTTCATATATTTTTCTTCCTTCTAAAAATGAAGGGGATCTTCTTATTGTTGATATACCCTGTAGGTGTTCTCCCTCGACGATAGAAGAGATCTGCATCTTCTTTAATAGCTATTTGCAGAACAATAACTTTTTATTGGAAGATATGATAAACTGGACACTTTAATATTTTGTAAGCGGTCGATCTTTTGTAAACAAAGAACCTATTTATTTACTGTTAAGGTTCTAACAATACTTTTATACTTTACCGACCGCTATGTGTGGGTCGACTTACTCTTTAATTAGAGGACCTTATTACTTTGCGGTAAAACCGGGGTATCTATTTTGGCGACCTATCTCATCGAAGGACCTCTGACGACTCTCTCTCGAAATCTCGTTCTTCGCTGTTTATAGTTCAAGTCTTGGGGTTCCCCTTTCTTCTAGAACGCCCATATATCCTCGTTATAGTTTTCACACGTAAAGTCACGTATAACTCGCGATAACTTAAACGCAACATTACTAATCTTATACTAAACACAAATATTCGGCGCCAATATTCTTACAAATACCTGCTTATCAATCTAGTGCTTATTTTATACATCGATAAACATATAGGAAAAATAGTTTTAAGAAATATATATAACTTTTGATTTCTAATACGTAATTTTAAAAATACAATTTATATACATATTTGAAATCTATAAATCATTAAAATTATAAATTGTGCCCGAACGTTACACCTATTTGTGTATTTTTCGAAATACAATAAATTAAAAGTTTCTAGAATTAATCTTGAACATTACCAACTGCTTAATATAAAAAAAAATACTCATATTCCTCCCAGTTTACACTTCTATACTTCCAATATTCACTTAAGAAATCAATTCATATTTCGATTATTTTACATTATATTACATCCGTATTTGTCACATTAATGAGTAATTTCCAGAAAATGTAATTTTCATTTCTTCTACCTGGGTCTATTACTGCTTTGTGTGTCAAGCTGAGCGATATTAGTGGAACAATACTCGCAGCTGAGCCTATCTCATTTACATCTGCTCGTACAGCGTACGACGATAATAAATTTATATAATACACCGCAAGGACCGGTTTGAATTTAATCTTTATAATGCCGTCTCAAACATTCCCTTACTATGACTTCGCTTTGATCCCCCGGTACATCCCCTTACTTATTGAAATAGAACGACGTCGATTACAGACACATTCACTTCGGAATCTTCTAAACTCCGGCAAGCAATGCTGCCGCTCGCTCCATCCCAAAACTTAATCTTCGCGTTTACATTTTTTATCTTCGGTGAGTTGGCATCCTGCCAAGATCGCGGAACAATCAACTCATGCATGCATTATTTGGATTTATATTAGTTTTGAGCAAACTTCATTGAACCCTAAGGATGAGAATAATACATCTAGATACAACTATACAGTGTGATTTCAGTTTTCGAGGATTTCCTTATTATTTACTAAAATAGAGAGAAAGATAAAAATCGATTCAGAATAAAAGAAAGTAATGAAAATGATCAGAAAAAATTTAGAAATTTCGCGAATGGGTTGTTCAATGATTAAGAGGGCTCTAGCTATTCATTGTAGAAAATGTTTAAACTTAGGGGAACAGGAGGCACAGTGTAACAAAAAATACCTCATTTCCAAAATTTGCAAAACTAGAGAAGTAATCCAAACGAACTAAATGCCTGTATTATAGTTGCAGTTTTTCTTTCCCTACAGACTTTTTCTTTTGTATATCTGCAAAGAAATATAAATAAATTAATATCTAATAGTTGAAAAAAAGTTAGAATGTTCCACAGTACCGCCATGGTTGGGGTGAAGTGAAACACAGTAAGGGGCATAGTAAAACATTTACTAAACTACACAAAAACACAAACAAAAATTGTATATAAAAAGCACAAAATAATTAAGAGGGATCTCTACTGGACGGGCCAGTCCATTTGACGATGTACAAAAATCATGAACATTAACACTGCAGAGGTTACGATTTCCCCTTAAAATTAAGATCAAATTTTAACCAATGCTATAAATAATTACACCAATTTGTAGAGAAAACTCAAATTTACGTTCGCTTAGTAGTAAAATTTTGAATTTCTTTTTATTTATTTCAAAATAAATTCGACAAAATGTCTAATATTGACCTACTCCTGCTGCTAGTTATGACAATTTCTAAAATATTTTTAGAAAAAATATTACTAGGCGTACATAGATATTCGAATTCTCTTTCGTTTGGTATAAAAAAAATTAAAAACCGATTAATATTTACGGTTAATTTTATGGGGAAATCAAACTGTCTACAGTGGCCTCAGCGGCTGGGAGTAGAGATCCCTCTTAATAAAAGTGAAACAACATAAACATTGAATTTCTTCAAACGAACTATAGACAGGTAGGTAATTCATTAATCTAAAAATCAAGATTAGCGACTGTTTAATCACTGCAAAATGACATCCCAAAACAATTTTTGCATTTGCAAAAAGCATCATCGCTGTCGTTATTGCAAATGCCACAAATCCATCATGTACAGAGTGTACAACGAATCAATTCTGGTTCGGCCAATTTTTTTCCAATCACCATTACACACTGATCATAAATCACTTCGCTCTTTTACTCCTAGAAGTTGTTGCTTTTTAATTCTAGAAGGACCTGGTTGAAGATCCACTTCAGTGTTTTCTTCATCATTTGTGTTTCTCTTGTAACTCCTCAGTTCTTTTGTTCTCTTTCGTTCGGCAATTATGGTCTTTTTCGAGAGTCTTAGTTACAATAATTCTTTTATTTTTTATACGAGCTTTCCTGGTGCCTTCTTGCTTTTCTGTTTTTCGATAGTCTGTCAGTATTTCAGGGCTCTTAAAAGTTGAAGGGAGAAATGTATTTTCCAGATTTGATATTTCATAACCATTATTATCTGAAGAAAAATTCGCTTAGTCTGCCTGTGTTTCTCCATAAAATCTGCGTGATAGTATTTGAAAAAACTGGTGGTGGTGGGATGATACATCTTCGGGTTTTTGTTACCTCACTTGACATCGGAGAAAATATCCCGGTCGTAAAGAAAAATTCCCGGTTTACTAAAAGCAGACATAATTACTGTTGGAACCATGGACCTTTGATGAGCTTCATTTATACAAGCGGCGATTTCATAAATTCACACTTTTTTCCAGCATTATGCATTAGCCACTTATCAACTGCTGCGTTGTAATATTATTCGAAATATGCGACTTGTTATAAACCCTTGGAAAACCCATTGCTGCTGGGGTTGATTTGCCACTTGCCCCCACGATGCAACATTTAGTAACCATTACAACTTTTTCGGCATTTATACACTTGGTAAACTGTTTTATTCTTCTTTTCCGTGTCTACACTAATTGGTTTTTGTACTGTTGCCGTCGCTGTTTAATCTAAGTTACATATCGTATTTCCATCGGTAAATTCCTTATAGACCTGATAACCCTCTAATAAGTTATCATAGAAAACATATACTTTATGCCTGTAGACTATATCCAGGGATTCCTAAAATTAATAAGAGCGACTTTGTTTTGAAAGACCCTTTGAACCAGTAAATACCAGCCTTTTTTCAATTTTCTATTTTGTAGAGCATTTAATACTATTGATTGTTGCCATTTCACATACCAAAGTCCATATAACATTTCCGAGAAGTTTAAGAGATAATTTCGCAAACTATCTCCGTGTTCCACTTAAACACCTTATTGCATTCATACTTCGGAATCATTTTTGCTGGATCTTCATCCTCTGTTGCATTTGTCTTTTTTCAGACGTATCTAAACAACATAGAATATTTTACTACCGTTCTTGATGCAGCACCTTCTTTGTTAATGGCATGGCCCTGTTCATATCATCTGCACTGAACGATCAAATTTGCGTCTTGGATTTATAATTGCGTACCATTGTTATACTTATGGCAATTAAGTATAATGTAAGAAATTTTAATTGTTTTCTTAACAGGCTGCATGTGGTACGGTAAAACAGATTCGCTCTGCCTTATGTTTTTGTTTCATTGTGCCCCAACCCGCATGCTAACATATTTGAGCTTATTTTTTTTTAGTTATTGCAGTGGCTTGTAAGAGTCAATTTGGTAAAAGTAAATCATAATAAAAGTTTATATGAATAAGAGAAAATTTGGGATATGAATTGTATAATAGATTTTATTGCACATTGTCTTACTCATCAAAAATTTACTTTTGCATTTTGAAATGACACTATTGTAGTTTATTCAAGGCTCTTCCATGTTTCACTGTGCCCCCTACCTCGGTGTCGGTAGTTTGAAAAATAAAGTTTGTTCAGAAATTTTAGTCTCTCACGCTCCCCTTAGTGGTTGCGAACAACATTCAATTTTTTTTTATAACAGCGTAAAGTCGAAGTTATAAAAAAAAAATTGGGTGTGCTTAAGACCATACGGCAGAAGTGGAAACTTCATCAAGGCGAGGTTAATAATACGAAATACAACTTTTTTTCCGTTCTATATTCATTTACACTTATATTTTCCATTTTCCATTTTCGTTCTATATTACATTTAAAAAATATATATTTATTATTATTGTGTATACATTATTCTACGCGCTGGTCTAATGGTAACGTGCCGGCTTTATACCCGGGCGGCTCGGGTTCGCATCTGCACGCGGACAAGAATTTTTCAGAAAATAAAAATACAATATTTCGCGTATTTTTTCTAAATTTCAATTTAATTGAAATTAAATACCGCTAGTTAGTATTATAATACAAAGCCGAGCGTCGAGCCGACTTTACCCGAACTAGCGTTTCTTTCCGAGCGTGACGGCTCAGTCTCGTTCAGTGCCCAACAATCAATGCATCAACGCGCCCATAGAAGTTTTCACTTCAAAAAGAAAAAAAGAAGTGTGAAGCAGGAGAGCATTTCTAATTATCTAGAAATATGTATTGTATACAACAACAAAACAACAAAAGTGTTGACAATGTGATCTAGAAATTCTATACAATATTTGTAGTCGGAGCGTATAACTTCACGTGGAGCAGGGTTAAAATAAAAAGCAAGATTTTTTTTATATTTATTTATTGGTAGGTTACGTATAACTGAAGACACTGAATGATAGTTTTCATGCTTAATACTATCTTCTTTATTTTCAAGTTTATTATAAATACGAGTGAGGATAATTTATTTTATTTTGCGTCCAGCAAAATGTCACTTGTTTTAGGTTGAAGCCAATATATTATTCGCTGGAATATCTAAAACGTATAACTGAAGACACCGAATCATAGTTTTCATACTTAATACTATCTCCTTTATTTTCAAGTTTATTATAAATACCAGTGAGGACAATTTATTTTATTTTGCGCCCAGAAAAATGTTACTTGCCATAGGTTGAAGCCAATATTTTATTCGCTAAGATACATATTTTTAAAGATGTAGCTTCTTGTACATACGATTGTAGTTAACTTTTTGGCAGATCTGGATGAGATTAATTTAGATTAAAATGATTATAGTATTAAGTTATGTTATGCAAATTGTTAAGCCAATTAGAAAGGTGTTAGAAGTGTGAATCATTATCTTCTTGACTTTTTGAATGACAGTTTTTTCGGCAGAAAACCGTTATTGGACATGACCTCTTTTGCGCTCAGTACACTTTACCCAACCTTTCCCCAGTTTTTTGATGAGATTTATCGATGTTCTCAAAAGAAAACTATCTTTTCGCCATGCCATTTCTTCTGGTTTGGAAATAGAAAATAGTCAGTAGGGGCTAAGTCTGGAAAATACAGCGTGCATTATCTTGATGGAAAGACATATTCTTCTTGGACAACAGCGGTCATATATATATATAATATGTCGATGATTGCGTTTTCCTTTTGAAGGTAGTCACTGTGAATTATGTTGCGTAAATCCCGAAAAACTGATATCATAACCTTGTTAGCCGGCTGATCCACCACGGTCCTTTTCCGCGCCGATTCGCGGGTAAACCCACTGTTTTCACTGCTGTTTAATATCCGGTATGTTGTGGTGGGTCTATGTTTCGGGCACGGGTATGAGACGGTGCTAAAACAAGTCCAGATTGCAAAATAAGCAACGCCGAACACTCCGTCGAATTTCGTTTGCGATCAATTGTCAGTAAATGCAACACCCATCTTGCGGATAGCTTTCTCGTGCTCAAGTAATCATTCAATAATAATACCATTACACCATGTGAAATGCCTATGGCTTCTGCATTCTCACGCACTTTCATTTTTTTAACGTAGTGACTTTATTGGGCGTCCAGAACCTTCGACGTGACTCGTGCTTGTGGTACCATTACGAAATTCAGAACCAATTCTTTACAATTGATTCTGATTGTGCAGAGTCCCATAGTACTTATCAAGAGTAGCCTTGGTTTGACGATGGTTTTCTTCCACAAAAATAATGCTTGATGAGCACACGAAATACACTTCTTTCTATATTTATAAGCAAGTAATAACAAATAACACACTTGGTATTGTTTCACAAATATATTTGTGAAACAATACCAAGTGTGTTATTTGTTATTACTTGCTTATATTTCGACATGTTTCACCAAGAGATTTCCATCACTTCATTTAATTATTTTTCTATATTCACCAAAATGCACGAGGTTGTCTGCTTTCAGTGCCCTCAAAATATCAGTTCTATATAAATTTTATATCCTGAATCTAGACAAACTTATATGTCCTTTTGTTTTTAAATATCAATAACGCCTAATTCGTTAAATTTAAAAACACAAATCTCATGACTGTAAAACCCTATATTAACGTATCGAGAATACAGTTGAAATAAATGTGTATACATACTACATGAATAAAAAATCAATACGATCGTGAAATGTATACTTGTTATATACCCACCTTCGAGTAATACGTAAACCATGTTTAACTTTGTACTATTCTACCTACATGAAATATTAAATACAAACGGAGACAATATAATGACAATCTAAGAACTTTCAAACTTTTCTTCTTTACCTTCTAAATCTGTTTGTTCTAGGCAATTATTCAAAACCACGGTTTCATTACGGTAATTCCGGTAATAATTATTATTCTCGGTTTGACTTTCTTTTACTCACAATACTTTACATTATATTCGGTCAGAGATAGTACATTATCCGATCACGTACTGTATGACATCGTAAATAGAACTAACTACAGTGAAGGCTCTACTCGCGGACAGCTATTATAAGCGGACATCTCTCGTAACAGGACAAATTTTCACTACACAAGAAGTGTTTTGTTACGTTTTTAATATAAATTACTCTCCGATAAGCGGATGCTCTAACGGACGGACACGGACACTATATTTCTATACATTCCGTACCAAAAATCTCTCATAAGCGGACCAAAACTCCTTCTAAGTATGTAATACCCCAAAAAGAATCATAATAAATCCGGTATTTTTACTTCTTTTGAAACAATCACAACTTGTATCTCGTACACATAGGTACAAATTAGAATGGCACCGCGAAAAAATATACTTTCGTTGAACGAAAAAATTGAAATTATCAACACGTTAGAGAAAGAAAGGTTGTCGGTTCGTGAACTAACAAAACGGTAAGGTATTTTATTTACGAAAAATAAACCAGTTTTAACATTTATTAATATTTTTGCAATGGTTCAATATCGGGAAAACACAGGCTGCAGAAATCTCAAAAAATAAGGAAAATATTCGCTGCAAATGGCAGTCTGGTATAAATATTCACCAGAAGAATAGTTTTCTTAAACCTGAAGGTTCTCGTTTAGACAACATTTGCTTTGATTGGTTCTCAAGGGCTAGATTGTTGGATTGTTGGATCTAATTTTTACAAATCTTGACGTTCAAATTGAACTTCTGCATGATGCTTCTCCTTTGATCTCTGAGGATTTATACCACCCGGCACTTGATATAACTTTTAAGTGTATGTCGGGTTCCTCAAGTATGAATTTTCCTTCGAATGCAAACTACAGATATAATTTTCGTCGGGCGAACTTTCTAAAATTATATAATGAAATTACCTGTGCAGAATGGATGTTCCTTGAGTCTTATACAGATGTAAATGTAGCTGTTTCGGCGTTTTACGCTAAATTGTATTCCATCATAGATGATACTGTGCCGAAGTTTCGGTCTTCTAAACGTCACTTTCCACCTGGTATAACGCCTCGATCAAGCAACTTATTAGGACAAAAGAATACTACTTCAAGAAATGGAAAAGAAGCGGGCGTCCATCAGATCGAAATGAATTTGATAAACTAAGATCCAAAGTCAAATATGAAGTGTCCACAGCTTTCAACAACTATCAAGCTTATATAGAATCTCAAATCACGGCAGATCCTGCTATTTTTTGGAGATTCGTTAGGAGTATGAGTGGCAGCACGAGAATTCCAGGGTATATGTCGTACAACAATGATGAGTGTCGTACTCCTCAATCTATAGTTGATGCTTTTGCTAGTGCATTTTCCAACGTCTTCCAACCCAGTTCAACTTTTTATTCGCCAGATGGCTGTAGTATGCACTCTATTTCAATCTGCTCCGTCACCAATGATGATGTGTTACGTTCTATTAAGAAACTCAAACCCAATCTAACAGCTGGACATGATGGTTTACCTAGTTTCTTTGTGCGGGACTGCGGGACTGCGGGTCTGTGCTAAGTGAACCATTAAAAATTCTGTTTAATTTGATTATTAAAACTAGTTCTTTTCCTGACGTTTGGAAAATTAGTAGAATTATGCCAGTTTACAAAAAGGGTAACCGTTGTGATATCACTAATTATAGACCCATTAGTATTTTAAGTAATTTTGCCAAGTTGTTTGAGTTTGTCATATATCAGCAGATAATTTTTGAATCTAAATTGTTACTTTCACCCCGACAACACGGCTTCGTGCCTGCGCGATCTACCATCACTAATCTAGCCGAAATAACACAGTATATTAGCAAAGCTTTGGATCAACGCCTTCAAGTTGACGTCATTTACACTGACTTTGCTAAAGCCTTTGATAGCATTGATCATTCGTTGCTTCTCCAAAAACTTGATGCCTTCGGTTTTTCGATTGGCTTGCTCAAGCTCTTGTCTTCATACCTTTGTCATCGGTCCTGTTACGTGTGCTACAACGGATTCCGTTCTGGTCACTTTACACCGACATCAGGTGTTCCCCAGGGATCCAACCTTGGTCCCTTGCTATTCAATATATTCATTAATGACCTCTTAAATTCTCTGAATTGCTCTGTCCTGGCATATGCCGATGACTTGAAGATCTTTATGGAGATTGGAAGTGTTGAAAACTGTCACTTACTTGAGGACAATTTGCAGACAGTTAATGATTGGTGCCTCCAAAATAAAATTTTCTTAAATGTAGAAAAATGCGCAATAGTAACGTACACTAAAGTCGCGAACCCTATCTTCTTTGATTACCATGTAGATCAAATTGCAATACCCAGGCATGCGCGGTTCAAGGATTTAGGAGTCCTGTTCGACTCCGCTCTCCGCTTTACGGACCATATTTATTCAATTTGCAGTGCGGCTATTAAATCATTGGGCTTCCTTATCCGTTCTTGCAGGGGTTTCAGTGGTTTACTGGCTGTAAGGTCATTATATTACGCCTTCGTTCGGAGTACACTGGAGTATGGTGCTATCATTTGGTATCCGCACTATTTATACCAAGAATTAATCTTGGAGCGGGTGCAAAGTCGTTTCCTGAAATTTATTACTTTCAGAATTGATGGCGCTTATCCTCCTAGGGGCGTCGACTACGTTGCTCTTCTAGAAAGACATTCCTTCCAGTCTTTATCTGACATAAGAAGGATCAGTAGTGCAAACTTTCTTTTTAATTTAATTAACAACAAAATAGACTCATCTGCCTTGCTCTCGCAAGTTGACTTTGCTATTCACTCGCATTTGACGCGATCTTCTGAGTCTTTCGTTTTACCTAGGCGTAGAACAAACATTCTTTGTAAAGCACCTCTGACGCACATGATGACTAATATTATGGGTGTTTGTCCGGATCCGTTCAGGTAGCTGTGCGGTTGGGTTGCAAGATTTACTGCACTATGACTGATTAATGACAGACTCTCTTTTTGTTATTGTGTTTTTCAGCGCATTTGTTATTCTTTTTTATTTATTTATTTTATGTTTTTCATTTCTACATTGTATAGAGCAGCTGCTCCGAATTATTTTGTATAATTGTCCTGTAAATGGAGTACTCTGTTGGTCAATAAATACATATTATTATTATTATTATTATTAGAAGCCAGAACATTTCCATTTCTGGATAGTAAAGGCCAAGGCAAGAAAAATAGCTCAGCAAATAGGATACTCCTCAATCAGATGGTTGGCTACAAAAATGGCGTAAACGACATAACATTACTTTCAAACGTATAGCTGGCGAAGCTTCAGATGTAAGTCAGGTAGACGTCGACCAGTTCAAGGCAAAGCTTCCATCTATATTGCTTGGGTATTCACCAGAGAATATTTATAATGCTGATGAAAGTGGGATATTCTTCCGTACTTTACCCGACAAAACTTTCGCTTTGAAATCTGACAAATGTATTGGTAGAAAGCTGTCCAAGGAAAGACTAACTATTTTGTTTTGTGTAAACATGGCAGGGGAAAAAGAGATCTTGTTAGTTATTGGTAAAGCGGCTCGTCCTCGAGCATTCAAAAATCTATTAATTGAAGACCTACCAGCCAATTGTAACTAGAAAAGCATACAACAATTTGACAAGAAAATGAGATCACAGAAATGAAAAGTTCTTTTGTTCTTGGATAATGCAGCATCTCATGCTAGAGATCTGAATCTAACGAATGTTAATATAATTTTTTTACCTGCAAACACAACTGCAGTATATCAACCCTTGGATCAGGACATAGTACAAAATTTCAAGATCCATTACAGAGGCTTTATTTTGAAGCACATGTTATCAAAAATGGATACAGCCAATTCCACATCACAGCTGGTTAGATGTATAAATATACTTGAGGCTTTATACTTCTTTAAAGCTTCGTGAGATAAAGTTGAAGCAGCAACTATTAAAAATTGCTTTCGTAAAGCAGCGTTCATAACAGATAATCGCATGCTTCCAGAGTTTGATGCCGAGGATGAACTGCCACTATTAACACTTTTAAAACTGCAACACGGGTTCGTCGAATTAAGTGATAAAAATTTGGAAGAATTTAGTTATCGATGAAGCGGTCCACACTGAGGATCGTGACATAGAAATTGAATTAGAAAATGAATTAGAAAATGAAAATGACACTGTGGAAGTAAAAGACTTAGAGGACGAAGAGGACGAAGTCGATGACCAAGCCCCCTGATTCGATAAAATCATATGATGAGGCACTGAAGTAAATTGCCCGTTTGAAATGCTTTGCAAGGGATGACTTTATAGCATTTCATCATTTAAAATAATTAGAAAATCATTTTGAAAATCAGCAGTTAAAAAGGGAGCAAGCCAAGTTTCAATAGACGAAAATTAATATTTTTTTTCAACCCTTGTAAATTTATTTTTAAACTTTTATTATATGTATGTGTATAATACATGCATACCTACCATATTAATATTTATTATTTATATTTACATACTTACACATTTGTGAATTTGTTGCTATAAAGGCTATTTATTATAACAGCATCTACGGAAATACTGTTTTTTATTTATTACCTTAAAAATGCATATGTTAAAAAGCATTTTTTGAACTATCCCATAAGCGCACATCTCCCATAGCCGGACGAAAGCACTGGGACCATGAGTATCCGCTTATGAGAGCTTTCACTGTATTGTGAAGAATGTTTTTTTAAACATAAATATTTAAGTACCCCTCTCTCAAACGCACTCTTTCTAATGTAATTCTAAAACAACATCACAAAACAGCTTGTTACATAGTCTACATTAGGCTGCAGTAGAGCTGACGTACTCAAATGGTCGGTCGATAACGAAAGCATTTAAAGATGATCGCAGAAATATGTCCACGTTCGAATGAGATTTCCGCCTGTCGCTCTTACGGTGACATTGTAATAATAATGAAAAATGAGGTGTGGCCACCACACGACCTTCTTATACGTATGAGCGTTTCAAACTATACAATTCTAAGAATTTTTTTATACAAAA
The DNA here is from genome assembly GCA_963170755.1 of Amphimallon solstitiale. Classification (NCBI taxonomy): domain Eukaryota; kingdom Metazoa; phylum Arthropoda; class Insecta; order Coleoptera; family Scarabaeidae; genus Amphimallon; species Amphimallon solstitiale. The sequence continues at coordinate 89,971,267 of OY720680.1, forward strand.
CTTATTCAAAATCCTATTCTAGGTACTTTCATTCGCTTAATAAATCGCTATAGAATGCATACTTTGCAAGATATCAAAAAAGTGCTCTTCGCTAATGTAAAAGTGCCACTTCCGGTCCGAATTTTGAAATTTCATATATACAAAAAGTATTGCAAATCCAGTTCTAAATACTTTTGTACTCTTGATAAATATATATAGAATGCATAACTTACGACATATTTGCAAAAAATCGCTATTCGATAAGAGTAAAAGACCTACTTCCGGTAGGAATTTCGAAAAACTTTTTAAATAAAATTATTCTCAATTTTAATTTTAAGTATATATGAATTCTGTATAAATTTGTTTAAACTTAGTAGTTGACGAAATATTCGCAAAATTCGATTTTTTCGCTGAAGTAAACTGCTACTTCCGGTCTACCGATTTTACTGAAAAACTAATCAGATCTCAAGAGGGAGATTATACACGTAAATACAAAATTTGGAATTGATATCTACAGCGGTTTGGCCGCTATCGTGGTCACACACACACACAGACAGACAGACAGACAGACAGACACACAGACAGACAGACATTTTTTTAAAACCACTTTTTCGGTATCAGGGGACCTCAAAACGTGGACATCTGCAAAAATCTCGAGGTCGAAAATTTTCATCATCACAATACTTCATTATACTACGTATAAGAAAGTAAAAAATGAGATGTGGCCACCACACGACTTTCTTATACGTATGAGCGTTTGAAATTATAGAATTTTAAGAATTTTTGTATACAAAAATTATTCAAAATCCTATTCTAAGTACTTCTATTCTCTTAATAAATCTCTATAGAATGCATACTTTGCAAGATATTATCAAAAAAGTGCTACTCGCTAAGAGTAAAAGTGCTACTTCCGGTTCGAATTTTGAAATTTCATATATACAAAAAATATTGCAAATTCATTTCTAAATACTTTTGTACTCTTGATAAATATATATAGAATGCATAACTTACGACATATTTGCAAAAAATCGTTATTCGATACGAGTAAAAGTGGTACTTCCGGTCTGAATTTTGAAATTTCTTTTATACAAAAGATATTGAAAATTATGTTTTAAATACTTTTATACCCGTAACGTACTTGTCTAAAAAGCATGACTTGCGAAATATTCGCAAAAAACTGATTTTCGATAAGAGTAAAAGACCTACTTCCGGTAGGAATTTCGAAAAACTTTTTAAATAAAATTATTTTCAATTTCAATTTGAAGTATATATGAATTCTTTATAAATTTGTTTAAACTTAATAGTTGACGAAATATTGTCAAAATTCGATTTTTTCGCTGAAGTAAACTGCTACTTCCGGTCTACTGATTTTACTGAAAAACTAATCAGATCTCAAGAGGGAGATTATACACGTAAATACAAAATTTGGAATTGATATCTACAGCGGTTTGACCGCTATCGTGGTCACACACACACACACACACAGACAGACACACAGACACACAGACACACAGACATTTTTTAAAAACCACTTTTTCGGTATCAGGGGACTTCAAAACGTGGACATCTGCAAAAATCTCGAGGTCGAAAATTTTCATCATCACAATACTTCCTTATACTACGTATAAGAAAGTAAAAGGGATAGCTTACTCTTTCTTTTAAATCCGGCGTGAGATTTAAATCTAATTATTAAGAGTTCATATTACTCCTATGCAATTATGATTCAGTCCTTGATTATGTCGAGATCGTGTGCATTGAATATTGAATTTTGCGTTAATTAAATTAAGGTTCAGGTGTAGCTGTCTAGAGTACTTATTATTATGAGTTAGTTATTGTCAGTTTTTTAACAAAATTGTCTCGGATGTTCATGCAGAATCTTGTAATTTATGTTAAACTTGTAACGAACCTGTGTCGTTAGTTTAATAAAGAAGGCATTAATGTACAGTGGTGGGAAGTTTAAATGAAACACCTCACGATGCGTTTCCTTTTCTAGGGCCAGTTCGGCGACGTGCGCTAGACAAGGAGACGCTTCGTTAGGTGTGTCAGTTAAACTTCCCACGATAGTACATATTTCTCATACTGTAAATAATCATTCAAGATATGTATACCTTTTTTATTAATTTTCTATTAATGATTGTGTGTAACCGAATCTAATTTTTGTATATCTCTTGGCATTTTTGATAATTAATTTAAAATAATATTTAAATTGTTAAAACTTTCCGTGTGCAGAGTGGAAAATTACATGCTACGTAATTTCTGCACACGGAGTAGTTGCTTTCAACTTTCTATTTTCGAAGGAGGGAGATTTTTAGAGCGCTCGCCGCCTATATAAGCCGATGAAATTCATGCAAAGTTACTTGTTTCCTTCGAGTCAACCAGGTCATCCCCTAGTGCAGTGGTTCTCAACGTGGGCGGTAGCGCCCACCAGTGGGCGCTGGAGGATTTTGGGAGGGCGCTGTACGGTGTATAGGTAAAGCTACACTACACAGTAAAAAAATTAGTAAAATTATACAAAAATGCAAAATGTTTAATATCCGCGCTCACCAATGTTCCTATTATGCATTGTTAACCCCATCGTTGCTATGGTTACGTACATGCTGTTTCTATTTCTGTGCTTAACTATGTTATTGTATGTATGACGCAACGCGCGGACTCTGTGAGTCAACGTGAGTATAGTGGACCGCATCTCGAATGTTCCAAGGTCGAGAGAGTTCGACTTCCAGAGAATTCCATGCAGTGCGGTATATATAGCGAAGTCATTATTCGCATGATTCATTCTATTTACGATAGTCAGCGATAACGTTCGAACAGAGACAAATATTCAGTGTGCGATAGTTGTGTGATTAATTAACAGAGTGTTAATCAAAAATATTGTACATTTAGCACACACGGTTCTGTTATAAAATAAACAATATATATTTGAGCTGAATTAAAACTAGGTAGAGCAATTTTTATAATCGAAAACCCTTTATTACAGGTAATAATCATTTATTGATGTTGGTAATGTTTTTAATAACTCAAATTATTTTAGAAATATAACTTATACAAAATACTTTAATTATATTGCTCCAACCAAAATTGTTTAACATTGTTTAACATCGGTCTTTTTTACACGACAGCAATGACCCCTCCAGGCAAAAAGCAGAAGGTGGTACGCCAGTATTCGGTCGACTATATAGCCTTCGGTTTCGTACCAAGCCCTGCGGATCGCACAAGACCGATGTGCCGCATTTGTTCCAATGTCTTCTCAAATGAAGGTATGAAACCCTCTCGTATGCGTGACCATCTAGAAAAGATGCATTCGGACAAAAAGGACAAGCCCGCAGAATACTTCAAGAAACTGCGTGATGACAGGGAGAAAACTACCCCGTCCATTTCGTCTGCTTTTGCCAAGGTGACAGAGATTCAGCGTGATGGCCTGCTGGCATCGTATAACATTGCATATGATTGCAAAGGCTGGCAAGCCGCACACTGTGGGGGAAACACTGATTCTGCCTGCCGTGAAAGAGGTGATTTCGACTGTCTTACATAGGAATGCGACAGAAATAGTGAAGGCTATCCCTCTTAGCAACGACACGGTCTCCAGAAGAATAGATGAGATGGCAAGTGATGTCGAAATCCAGTTGGTGGACATTCTCAAGAAGACCAACTTTTCCATCCAGCTTGATGAATCGACTTTGAGTGATAACACTGCCCTTCTCATGTCTTACGTGAGGTACTTCGACGAAACTGGGGAAACAAAAGAGGACATGTTGTTTGCAGAGTCCTTACCCCTTGACACAACTGGTACATCCATCTTTGCTGCTGTCAAGAAGTACTTTGAAGAAAAGGAAATCCCGCTAATCAACATTCACTCCTGCGCAACAGATGTAGCACCAGCAATGGTTGGGCGATACAAGGGGTTCCTTGCTCTTCTCAAGAAGGAGCATCCAGATATCATCTGCATACATTGCGTAGCGCACAGAGAGCATCTTGCAGCGAAACGGCTGACCCCCAGCGTTCATGACTCTCTCAATCTCGTGATCACGGCCGTGAACGTAATAAAAACTAATGCAAAAAGCGATCGACTACTCCGCAACCTCTGCCAGGAAAATGACGAGATCTACAATCGGCTGCTGCTTCACACCGAGGTGAGATGGCTCTCTAAGGACAACTGCTTGGCTCGATTCTGTGAAATGTTCGATTCAGTTGTCACTTTCCTGCAAGTCAAACATGGGAAGCTGGCCGGTGAGCTGAGGAAACACAAATTCGACATTTTCTACTTAGCTACAAAGGAGTTGTCTCTCCAGATTCAAGGTAAACTGGTGACACTCATCGACTGCAAGAGCGCAGTGACCACCTTTATCGACAAGCTGGCCCTTCTCCGCAGTAATATCGTTAGGAAAGAACTTTACCAATTTAGTGAAATTAATCAAATGACAGAGACACCCACAGATGAAGATCTTCTTCGATATGGGGCTCATATTCAGCAACTAAAAGAGGACCTTACATCGCGCTTCCAAGACCTCATCGAACTGGATGTACCTGCCTGGATCACTGACCCGTTTGAAGTCGTGCTGGAAGACGTTGACGTTAAATTGCAGGAGGAGTTGGTGGAACTTCGCAACAACGAGGATTGCAAAGTCCGAATCAAAACAGGCTTCAAGAAACTCTGGCAGAACCACAGCATGGCAGGACTATTCCCTACAATATGGGGAATTGTTCACAAGCTTCTTCTCACGTTTCCGACTTCATATTTAGTGGAAACCGGATTTAGTGCGGCTACATTTCTGCACTCAGACAAGAGGAAAAGGCTGGACATGGTCAACAGAGGGGACTTGCGGCTTTATTTGTCTCTGCTAACTCCTCGCGTGAAAGAGCTGGTGAGCAAGCACCAACCCCAAGGATCGCATTAGTGAAGACTGCATGGGTTGGGCTCATAAATTTATTAATTTAATTTTGTTAAATAAAATTCAATATTTCAATAATAATTTTTGTTTGTATTAATTAATATTTTTAAATAAATTTAGAGGTAGAATTTATTACTTCTTGTTTTAATTACTGTGCCCAGGTTAACTAGTCCATAATCCATAGTCGTAGTCCATGACGTGTCCCTTCGAGATTTTCTGCAGTGGGCGCTGGGATCTATACAAAATCCAGTAAGTGGGCGCTAGGCGAAAAAAGGTTGAGAACCACTGCCCTAGTGGAAGACTTGTTTCCTTCGAGTCAACAAGGTCAGTCCCTATTGGAAGCCTTGTTTCCTTCGATTCAACCAGGTCATCCCCTAGTGGAAGACTTGTTTCCCTCAAGCCTTACAGAACCGTCCCCTAGTAGAAGGTTTTTCCCGTATAGTATCAGACTTGGGGTTCTTTCCTTGTCTTTCAACCGCTTTCCGATATTACAAGGCAAGAAGAAATCAGTCACTAATTTAACCGTAGATTTTTCTGTAGTAAATTATTTTGCGAGCGGTATAAAAACCTAACACTTTTCACGTATGAGCTATTAAATAAATTTAAAGATTTGTAGCATTAATTGTTTTCTACAGAGCACCATTGAAAGCTAATATTTAATCTATAGTAGAATTAAAACAATTTATCTTAGAAAACTTGCTATTAAAACCAACATAGTGGTCTGCCAAAAAAAAGAGGTTATATTTTAAGTTTCATGTATTTTCTGTCATACTTTTCGGAGCAATTTTTAAGTTTATAATTATATTTCTTTTAAAACGTAATAAATGTTTGTAATATATATGTATATACGTGTGTGTATATTTTACCTTTCTTGAAACATGATGAATAAAAATTGAACAAAAATACACGTGTGTTTCTCTATTTTCAAAATTTATAAGCAGCTCTAGGATGCAATAATGTATTAATAAATAATACTCACTAGGTCATATCCTTGCCCGATCTATCACTGTAGACTACCCGACGTTGGTTTTCTTTTGACACTGTTAATAAGCACATCACCTTCACCGTTGATTACAATTTCACCACACACGTAAAGATTTGAGGTTAAGTAAACCGCCAATTGAAAAATTATTTAAAGTCATCGTTCCGAATAAAGGCACAATTTGGACCCCGAAAGAATACGCTCCAATGTTCAAGTTAACCAATATCACCGGTAGTGAAGCGCCTCGTTTTATAGGCAACTGAATGTGCGCTCTCGGTTTGAAAAGATAAATTTCTATGTAATACTTGCCAGCTGAGTTAATTAAATATTTAATCAAAAGCAATTATCCGTACCAATCCGCATACAGAGCAGGTATTTCACAAACTATAAAAAGGAATTAATAACTATAGGTATAGAGTTTACAGAGACAGTTTTAGAAGCGTTTACGTAACAGTATTTAGAGAATTAAGGCAGCTGAAGAAAGGAAGAAAAGCATATAATTTTAATAACGATTGAGAGGAAGAATTCTTATTTGCTGTAGTCAAAAAGTATGTTCAACTCGTACGTCAAACTTCAGTTGCTTTTCCTGAAGAAATAACCTTAAGGTCACCACAGATTTGCATTTGCCAAAGATGATTTGAATATTGAATGAGATTTAATATAATTGACATACTGTCATACGTTTCTTTTGTATTTGTAGAATGAGCCTTTGGAATTGATGGTTTCGTATTAGTATTATAAAGTAAAACGGCCTTGAGACTTGTTTTCGAGGGGTCGATAAATAATCGCCATTCTGCAGGGTTATATTCAATACTGGTTTCATACAAAAGTTGATTTAGATGAGTACAGTAAGAGAAATTTCTTTCAACTTTGTAAAGTGTACTGAATTTTTCTTGACGATTTTGTAATACAGAGATTCTTCTAGTGGAATGTAAAAGGTGCCATTTTTTTAATCGAAATCCCAAAATTTGTGATTTTTCTTTGGGTAAATCCAAATCCCGTTTCAAATTAATTTCGAAGCCAAAATATTGTTCATAACATTTTTGAATTGATTCACTTAAAGGTTTCTTTTCCGATTTTGTAACATATATTCCACATAGGTAGAGTTACCTATTTTAAAATTATTCAGGTTATACTCTGAGGTAATAAGAGTTGCCTATTTTAAAACTATTAAGGATGAGTTGAATTTTATTTGATTATGACAGAAATAGTTAAATTTGCTAATATTAATTAAGCTGGTTGTATTTTTGAAAGAATTGTGTATTTTGAATTAAAGGAAATTTTATCGTTACATGACTAAGTAGAAAATGAATACTATTGGAGATGAGGAATAGCTTCTATGCATATGTACCAATAATCTGTAAAGAAAATTTTATATTAGTATTGTAATTGTTTAGAAATGTATTTTAGCATTGTAAAAAATTTGTTCAAATAATATTTATGATGAGAATAGGATAAAAAGTTTTTAGAATATAAAAACAAATCGATAAAGAGTTGATAAGAAATTGCCGCCTTAAATTGTATATTGGATGTGACAGTAATTGTCAATGTGACAGATTTGATTACAATAATGAAGCAAAGTTTAAAAGTGGTAAAGAATGTGTAAAAAACTTTATTAAATTCGTGGAATATTTTATTTTGATAGTAACTTTGAATTATATAAGGTATTTATAAAAGTATTACATATCTATAAATTGTATTGATCTTGAGTTTAATGTGGAAGTAATTTATTGGTTCAAAAAGAATTAAGTAATATCACTAAGGTAATTTGCAAAATAAATAAGGGAGAATTTTGAGAATTCAAATAAGGTGTGGATGTGATTATCGGGAAATTAATCTTTTTCTCAGATAATTACATTATAATAGTGTTAAAATAATTAGAAAGTGATAGAATCCACTAATAAACATATAGATAATTGAAGAAAAAGTGAATTGTAAAATTTTAAAAAGAAAAGTTATAATTCTATACTAATATAACAAGTACTCACCAATTTGGATTAAGAGAAGAAGGAGGAAACAGGAAATTGTTCTTCAGGATTATTTTGTGTATCCAGAATCTTGAAGTTAATATTTAAATCAAGAATCCAGAGATGACTATCGACTTCTAGAATCCAGAGGTATTTATCGAAGTGCAGAATCCAAAGGTAGTTCAAGTGTTGCAGAGAATTTTCTGATACAGTACGTGTGAAAGAAAATAGCGGATTTCTTCTAGAAGGAAACCATTGACTTCAAGAATCCATAGGTTACGATCGAGTTGCAGAATCTATAGTGTCCATAGGTATATCAAGAGTTAGCTGAGAATTTTCTGATTCAGTACGTGTAATAGCAGATATCAAATTTCATCAAGAAGGCAACTATTAACATCAAGAATTTCAAGACCCAGAATCCAGAGATACATCAGGAAGGAAGGCAAATATCTTCATAACCATCCGGAACGTAGGATTTATAGCTACAAGTAAAATATATTAAATACATGAAAGAATTCGAGTGACAACTGGACAAATATTGTGAAAGGTCGTATAAAGTCTTGTAGTATACTAAGAATTTTAGGTAGTCAATGAAAAGATAAATTTAATTTATATTGAATTCTGTATTAAAGTCTAGTAATCATAAAATTACTGAATTCAATTATTCAAAGTCAGATAATTAATTATCTCAAAATAATATATTTCATAATCGTAAACTAGTAAAGTTTGTAAACATCCTAACAATTTCTGTCATATTAAATTACTTACTTGGTAAAAAACGTCGTCTTGAAAAGAAATTCATCCTAAATAGTCCATTTATATATTTGAACAAGTTTTATGAGTATTAAAAATAGTTTTATGATATATAATCCGGATATTAATTTAAATATGTATATGTGTTTATGAAAAAACGAATATATTGTTCTATTATAGCCAGTGTTCTTTTTATCATCATCAAGGTTATGTAAAGAATTGACAGATCACATTCCTAAAAGAAATGTAGAGAAAAATTATAGGTTTGGTAATAGTATATTAGACTGAGTTATAATTACCTGATGAGAAGTTCATGTTAATTTATAGTCATCAGATTTATGATATAGAATTTTAGAAGTGTAATTTATTAAACTTAAAGTAAACGAAAACAGTTTGGTTTCAATAAGAGATATAATACCATTGAATTCAGAATACCAACTACAAAATATAAAAATACTATTACAAGCAAAAATTGCTACTAAGTATCCAGGACCGGATTAAGTACATCAAGTAGGTGTTTAATACAAATAATTTGAAAAGTGAGTCTCATGTTCTTATTGTTTTAAAAAAATAGTCAGTAGATATTAGAAAATTATACTGAACTAGTCCGAGGCATTTTAAAATAAATATAATAGTACAAAAGATAAAATACTTACCCTGAGCTAAATATTATAAAACTTAACATTTTTATAATTCGAAAATTTTATTATTGAGTTGCTAATTTGTGGGATATCTTAAGATAGCTAGATTATCCACTTTAGTACAATATATTCCACAAACATAACAAAAACTGTCCGAAGAATTTTTACAGCCTCTTGAACGGTTTTCCATTCTTGAAAATCACACGCAACACAAATTGTGGAACACTGCTTCAAACTTTCTTAACTAAGTGACATTTCAGTGACATTTCGTTTGTCTCTTGCAAGATCGCATCACCAACTAAAGAAATGAATCACTACGCTGGCTGAAACCTTCACGTATCGATTCCAGAATTTTGCATTTCAATATATTCCGCGATGACTAATATATTAGAATTCCTTTGTAGTTGCCGCTACCCTTCACGGTATAGCCACCAACATGCTCGAGCTTGTTACAAAACTTTTTAATTTTTAATTTTAAGTTAATCTTAGTGAAAAGAGATAAAAATTTTATTTTGAAAATGTAACGTGATACCCTATGTTAGAATAAAGTTTTTATGTTTAAGACAATGTAAAATACTAAAACTTTAGTCTGTTAAGTCAGTTATAAAAATCGTGTCGACTGAAAAACATTAAAAAAGTAAAGTAGAAAGTTTATACCCTTCTATATTTTGTGGGCAATATTTTCTTGAATTCTAGTTTTCGTCAATATCTCATACTAAATTGGATTATTGTTAAAAATGTAGGTATTACTAACGAAATATGAGAACTATCTGACAAATTTGCAATAACATAATATTAATGTATGTTTTATGAAGTAAACATAATAAACAACGACAAAATTACAGAACAAATGATGTTTTATAGACGAAAGCCTCTATAATACTCATTGTTTTATCGTTCATTAATAAATATTTCCTTTCAAATTTGATACTCCGTGCTAGTATAATACAAACTCTAACAATGTATTAGAATTCGTAAGAAATAACGCTAAAATGCACCCAGACGCAATAACTGTATTTCAGTTATGTATGTCATCCTGTCTGATTTACTCAGTTGACAACGGAAATCCTAAATGTTATAAATCTTCAAAAGATAATAAAACTAAAACAGGGATATGTGTAATAAAATTCCATTTCTTTGATTTAGTACATAAAACTTTCAGGGACGATCCTATTGTTTCATGTAAGCACATATTGGAACAAGAAACTTAACTTATTCACTTCCGTAACAAATCTGTTCGTTCGCAGCAGTTAAATTCTTTAGACACTAATGATATCTCTGAATGTGTACATACGAGGGATAAGCTACAATCATTGAGAATTCTAAAATCTCGTTACCCATGCAAAACAAATTGTTGTTTATTAAATAGAGCATTATTTTATCTGTCAATAGCAGTTTAGTTTGTGACATTTGGTCGAATAGTGTCTGAGAAATAGTCCATAGAAGTCTCTGTTATCGGAAAAATGGAATTATTACGAGAGAACTTTCGGATAATGATTTACTGTGATTTCAAGAAAGGCTTGGGCGCGTATGAGTGTGAGGAAAGTTTAAAATCGACATTTGGGAATCTCGCACCATCATTGGCTACTGTTTATAGATGGTATGAAGAATTTGAGCGAGGTTGCATGTCGGTAGTACACAAAAAAAGGAGCTGGTCCTCCTTTAACTGCTATTAACTCCGAAACATTTCTGCGGTAAAGAAGATGGTGGAAGACGACAACCGCATTACCAATGGAATGATAAATTCCAATCAGAAAATTGAATCCTCGCAAGTGAGATCAATATTGCACGAACATTTACATTTGAAAAAGGTTGTATCTCGGTTTGTACCCCATAATCTGACAGATTTACAAAAAGTAGAACGTGTTAGAATTTGCCAACAAACTTTAGATATGTTGAATACTGGAGGCCATCAAATTATTTCTAAAATTGTAACTGGCGATAAAATTTACACACCGTTTTTTGATGTTCCCACTCGCCAAGAAAGCCGAGTTTAGATACATGAAGACGAGGAAACCCCTACGATGGTGAAAAAACAACGAGCAATGAAAAAAGTTATGTACGCAGTATTTTTTAGAAGTACGGGTGTGGTGGCCGCAATTAAATTAGAAGATCAGAAGACAGTTACCGCTAAATGGTATGGTGAAAATTGTTTGCCTACTAAAGTGCCCAGAAAGGGGATCATGTTACATCAAGATAACGCGTCGTCCCATACAGCAGGGACAACTATTCAGTATTTAGCGGAAAACAATATCAAAATTATAGAACATCCTCCTTACTCACCGGATTTGGCGATGTGTGACTTCTGGCTATTTTTTGAGATCAAAAAACATTTGAGAGAGAAAAGGTTCCAGGCAGAAGAAGAGATTGACATCGCCGAAGTGTTTTTTTATAGTATCTCTAAGGACAACCGGTTGAACGCTTTTAAACTATGGAAGGAGAGAATGGTTAAGTACATTATTGTAAATGGTAATTACTTTGAACATATTTAAAATAAAAATTCTAAAAACTTGTATCAATCTTTCTATTCTCAATAATTGCAGCTTGTCCGTCGTAATAATGAAAATAGTGATCACAACAATATTTAACTTGGAATATATACTAATGCAGACATAAAAAAAAGAAACACTTACAAATACGAAAGATATATGGAAAATACAAGGAAGATATTGAATATATTAATTGAAAATTATTTAAAATATTGTTGCATTGTTTGTCTGCAATAAATTATGTGATATTAGTAAGATACCCTTGTATTTCTTCATACGACAACTTACCTGAATTTTTAGTTTGTTCTCAAAAATTGCTTTTAATTTTTGAAAATTTTGATCTTCTATATTTTATATTTACTTTTAGTGAAACGCATTGTGATAAGGAAATTGTATATTTATTATTGTTATATCTAATACAGATAAAGAAAATTGAACAGAACACATTGCAATAAAGTACTGTTCAATTTTTTTTATTACTGTGCTTTAAAGTTCACTTTACGACACCCGTTTTGGTGGAATAAGTCATACGTTATGGTACGCTAATTTTATTTTTTTGAAGTTGGTAACACAAAATATGGAACCAAACGATATTTAAATGTCAAATATACACGTTTTGATGTAACAAACATGTGCAGCAGAAATTGTACAAAGAATAAGCAAAACACGCAACATATTATTTAGACTAATTATCAATATAAATCACTAAACAGAATTGGGTGGTAAAATTTCTAATACATTCATTAAAATTTGCTTCTGATTTAGAATAGTACATTTGTTTACTGTAACACTAGAAACTTCATGTATATTAATGGAGATTCTAGGCAGATTCTTGGAATACTATGTTTCGTTTGAATTTCTGGTGATTCACATTGATTGACACATCACTGCTTATTGCCTTAGTTGTCGATGGATTCTGAGTGAGTTTAGTGGATGTATTAGGCACCCTAGATACTATTTAGCAAACTTAACTTTTTCTTGGTGTAATTATCAAATTGACCTAGCCACTGTTGAATATTTCCATCCGCCACTATTAAGGAGGTGTATTGGACTTGCATAGCTAAAGCAATGTTCACTGAAGAGATCAACATTAGATAATTTTATGTCAATAGCATTACTGTTGGGTACCTTTCCTATTGTGTTACACCCAGTGGACTTTTTCACAAAAACAATATTTCTGTATTACATGAAAAAGCGTTTATATGTAACAAGAATGAAACAAAAAGAATATTTTTAACTAAATTAGTCCATCATCTTCCTGTTATAATAAATGATAACATAATATTAATGTGACTACTATAACAACATAATGTAGAAAATAGTAAAATAATATTAAAATTATGTCCTTATTACTTATTTTCAGTGCTAAATATACTTTATAGAGTTTGCTTATCAACATAAGCAATTTCCGGCAATATTCGCAGTATTATTTTCGACTTAGTTAAAAAGTGCTCATACTCTTTTTGGTAATTATGTCGATACTTTATTGGAGAATATCTCTGAGAGCATGCAATTATTTGTTTCGTCCATTTTGTCGCTTGTTTTAAATAATGTATAATCGATCTAAATTTTAAACATAAAATGACATTATACCACCCATATAAAATATTTAAAATGTTCTCTTTAAATGTCATTGTAACCAACTTCAAGAAAACTGAATTTCTAAAATTTACGAACAAAACGTGTCTCTTATTTTAAGTCTTTTTAAACTTTTATTACCTGAAATAGAAAAAATAGTATGGAATACACGTTTCATAAGACATTTTGGGAACTTATTCTTTAGCAAACTTGTCGGAAACGTCTTCGGTTTTTAAATTTGAACGTGCGCGCAAAAATAATGTCTTATGGAACTTGTATTTCAATATAGTATTTCATAATTGCTTCTTCTTCGTGCCTAATTTTTGTTAAACATACATACTTTTCGCATTCGCGTATATTCTTTTAAGAACTTGGTTTATATTATTTATTCACATATGTATATTCAATTTTATAATTAAATTTATCAAATATGGAACATTTTCCTTACTAAATTGTCATCAAAAATTATTTAAATAGCAACCTTGCATTTTCACTACTGCGTTTAATAGATCTTTTAATTATCTAAATGATAGTCAAAGTATTGTGTAACGGTACATACCAATCCATTTATTAATTTTATAATTTTTAATTTTTTAGGATTTAATTAAGTATATTCTGTTATTAATATTTTTGAAGTAAAATAATATTTAAAATCAATGAATATGTTATGGTATTATTAAGTAAATATTAGTCATAAGCTTAGTGTGTATTTAGTTCTAAGAACCGTGTCGCCGAATGTTTACAACAGTGAAATAAACGCTACAGTTGTGATAAACATTCACCTACGTCTACGTAAAAGAGTGCGTATGGGAAACTTAAGTGGAAATAACCGAACTATATAGAGAAAGGGGAACCACAGACACTTATATAAAATAGAAACACGCGCTAAAAACGGAGAGAGTCGACCGCTAGACTTGATTCGAGTCGGAAAGTTAACTCCAAAGTCAGGGATTTGACTGGCTGGCGGCATAAAGAAGTCGTCAAACCCCGACTAGCAAAAAGTTCAAGTAATATATAAAAAGGAGAACCTAAAACTCCTATAATAAATTACATAACAATCATAGGAATTGTTATTTGAAGAATAGTGATTAAAGTAGCACTTAGAGAGTAAATGTGCTCAGTGTTAAAAGTTTATAATAAATATATTGTGCTCCAGTAAGCAGAGCAAGGAGATTCGTCACGTCAGGATCGTGACTACTAAGGAAATTCCGTTGATGACAACGCCAAGCAAAGAAGAGTTTGCTGAGGATAGAAATCGCCGAAGAGCGAAGAGCGAAGCTTTATTTATTATAAGGTATTTTTAAAAGGTTATTGTAAATAAAAATATTTTTGATATTGAAGAATTAAAGATATGAAATAAATTTTAAATTGAAATTAACATAATAAAGTTGATAAATATATATCATCTCCGTTCTATGAAGGAGAATGTAATTTAATCCGTATTAATATTGTTGTGTATTTATAAATAGTACACAAAACCAGCCGACGTAGTAAATTCTGGCATCAGTTGTTGATGTTAGACTACGTCGAATAATATACATAAGAAATCTATGGCCATTAGTGATTTGTAAAAATGTATTAAAATTGTCTTTAAATATATTTTATTTCTTTTGTTATATGTAAAAAGTAGTTATATATAATTCATTGCTTTTGAATATACGAATTGTTTAAAGTTTTACAATGGTATTTTTTTTATTAAATATAATTAATGTTTAGGAACATCGTTTACTTAATCTTTTCTTATTAATCCCAATCGCCCTGAGATAATCTGATTTGAGTTTAGCCGGCAAAGCAAGTTATTTAAATTTTATTTAGATTTAAACTCTACAATTTTATTAAATTAAATATAAGGGGGTTCCTTTACATTATGGATTAGGTCGCCCAACTTTGGGGCGGTTTTGGTATTTTAAATTGCAGTGTAATGCTTGTACCTTTACATTATGTCGCCCAACTTTCGAGCATTTTATTCTTTTTAATTGCAAGATAAAAGGTGATGTTCCATTACATTATGTCGCCCAATTTTGGGGCTGTACCATTAAATTGTTTAAAAAACCAGAATTGTTAAAATGTTGTCCTTGATGATACTGGCAATGTTGTAAACATACACAGAGAAAACTGTCTAATTCCATCTAGATTATAGAAAAAATATAATACCGGTTATAATAAGTTTTATTAATACTTATTAATCCAGTTAATTGCCTCTATAATAGAAATATAATACAATGTGTATAATATAAATATAATACAATGTCTTCAACAATTACTAAACAATAAAGTTTTAGCCTATATAAAAATTTAAGTGCTTTTAAATTTCTAATATATTGAAAAAGACAATAATCCATACCAAGAAAAATAAAACCTCAAAAATTGATGACACTAACCTTCCCACAAACAGTAACGGTTGGACGCAGCTCTTTTTTTGTTGTTGAAAGTTTGGATATAACAATCGAAATATGAAGTGGTGCACCTGTAGTTTCCTAAATTGTTTTATTTTGTTGATGACCACTCAATGTTCCTTTATTTTGTATATATGTACATACACAACTTTGCTGATGTTAACACGATGGCGATTAAATCAATCTGCAGATGACAACCGCGTAATTAAAGAAAATCGGGTAATTTTTTCATATTGTGAAGTAAATTTTTGTATATAGGCTGAACCAATCGAGACAACTATACAGGCGGTGCTAATTATCTTACTTCCTGTTAATTTAATTGAAAAATATTTCAAGTAAAAAAGAAGACCAGTAATTAAGAGTATTATGCGTTATAATAATCTGTATTAACAGATTCATATTAAATTTGTGTAATACTGTGTATTAAATTTTTTGCTGTCACTATACGTAATACAAAATTTAATACCTACTATTATATTTCTAATAGCCTGTATTATACAGTTTTCTCTGTGTAACATAATTTGCTTTTAACGCTATCTATTATTTCTGAAGTAATTTTCCTAACTTTGCTCACAACTCATTTCTCATGGCTAAGGAATAATTCTAATCATGGAATTACATAATTTGGAAAAAAATTGAAATACACATGTTCCGTCTGGTTACTGTTGAAGAAAAGAGTCTTATAATTCGGTTACCAATAACTAGGATTGTAGGAGCTACATCTAGGGGTGTACATTAAACTCTTGATGATTTTGAGTTGGTATTTCTCGCATTCAATGTGGATTTTGGCGTTCCTAATAGCTACAGTTTTTTTTTCGTTATTATTGCCATGTAATGAATACATAGTTTCATCTGAGTAAAAGATATTTTTGGTAAAAAAGGGATAATTACCACACCTGGACATCAGTTTTTTGCAGAACTTGTTACGCCGATCGAAGTCTTCTTCTGACAAATTATGGACGAAACAGATGTAAGGATGACATTTGATTCTTCAAAAAATGTTACCTATTATACTCTTGCTTTCAGATTTATTGAAAAATTAACATTAAAGACAGAAAATTATTTGATAACAGAAAATCGCTACAACACCCATAAACTAATAAGTAATCTGTTTATTTCTTGATAATGTAAAAAACATTAATGTCAATGTAGGAGAAGTTCAATATGCTCGCCGCGAACGTCTTGGCAACATCCTAATCTTAGATAGAAATTTCTTCTAACCTTACTCAACATCTCAGGCGTGACCGATCTACACGCAAGCGTTATTCGTCTTCTTAAGTCAGCTAAATCGAGGGGATTAGTTTTGTATACAATGCTTTTGACATATCCCCATAAGAAGAAATCTAATGAAGTCAGATCAGGGGATCGCGCTGGAAATTCAATCGTTCCTCGCCTCCCTATCCATTGATTTGGAAATAATCGGAGCTTCGCCCCATTACCAAATCAATGTTCGGTAGTTGAAGTACTGCCGAACATTGCTCCATCTTGGTGAAACCATATCATATTCGCTGGAACTTGTGGGTTTACTGGATCAGGATATAAGTTTGTCAAAGTGGCACAAAATTATTTTGGAGTAGTGCTAAATAATTATCGTCATTCAAATTGCCATCAATGAAAAAGGGGCCTATAATATAATCTCCAACATTTCCTGCCCAAACAATAACCTTTACAGGGTATTGCGTATGTTCTTCTCTCATCCAGTGAGCATTTTCCATCGACCAATAGCAGCTATTTCGACGATCAGCATGACCGCAAAGTGTAAAGGTGCACTCATCAGAAAACAAAACAGGTTCTAATTGGATCACATTGTTATCGAACATTGCCATCATTTGTTCACAAAAATACGTTTTCCTATCAAAATCGTCTTCCATGGTCTCCTGAGTTGGTATCATTTTATAATGATGCATTTTATTTTCTTTTAATATCCAAATAATCGAAGAATGGCTAACATCGATCAATGTTTGTCGACTAGAAGTATGTGGGTTTCTCTAAACTCAAGTATAATATACAATTTCTTATCATCACTTATTTATTGCATTGGCAGCTGCTTTTTTTATCTGCCTCACATGTCCCAGCTTGCGAAACTGCTTTTCTATTTTACTAATTGTCCCTTATGATATAGGCGGCAAATTTGGAAATTTTTCATGAATTAAGCGAGCAACTTCTATTTGTGTCCGTGTGTTATCTCCGTAACTAATCATCTGTAGAATTGTTATTTTGTGCATTTCTGTTAAATGAACAATTTTTCTAATATGCAGTTAATGAAATTCAACGACTATAACACTGACAACTAAACTGTCATGCAGGCAGACAACAATTTGCTAAGGTCAGGCGTTTTAAACAAAAGCATTTACAGTTTTTGTTTATTTCATATCGGTAAAAAGGAATGTTTTCTTTACTTTATCAAGAAATAAACAGATGACTTACTAGTTTTTGAGTGTGTTGTAGCAACAGAAACAGTAGCGGTTATTATATGCACTAAATCATTTATATTATGGCTCACAATTTTGGGAAAATGTCATCTTTGCTAATGAAAAAAATGTCATTCCATGGTACGTTACACGTATACAGACCCCAAAACACCTGGTTTGAAGAGCGATATTTAAATAGTAGTAATAGGCAAGGAAGGTTTTCGTCTGGGGTTGAATCTGTTATCATAATACAGGATTATGTTGGAGAATTGATGAAAGATTTAATGCAGTAAATTATATAAATATCATAGAAAATGTAACGGCAGCATTACATTTTCTACGATGTTTATATAATTTACTGCATTAAATCCGTAGAACAAGAACTTTTTAAAAGAAGAAATTTTATTTTCCAACATGACAATTGTCCTGTGCATACGGCATATAATAGGTACTAATGAATGGGTTCCTCGGAATACTATTGAAATTTGACAATGGGTCTCGAAAAGTGCCGACATAAATCCTATAGAAAATGTATGGTCCGAAATAACAAAACAAATTCATAGATCTTATATAATTTACAACAGGGAACAACCATGGGAATCTAATTAAAAACCTGGGAAAACACACCTAATTAAAATATCAATTTTTTTTTTAGAAGTCTGATTCGGTACCTAGAGGGTTAAGGGCAGTACTTGATGCGAATAGCGGATCAATTAAGTATTAGTTTATTTGTGTTTTCTAAATTGTATTAAAAAATTACTTGACATTTGGTTTTTCTTTCAAAAAAGTATTAACAAACACTAAGCAATACTAGAAAATTTTGTCAATATTGACAAGTTAAGTTATACTAGCTTAACTGTACATATCGTACATAGAAGTTTAACTTTTCAATTTTAGAAAAATCTGACATTTTCTTACATTAGATGAAGTTTTTTTGTCGGTTATTTAGAGAGAAAAAAGATTTTCTTATTAAAAAAAAATTGACGACATAACTTTTTCAAGGCCATAAAAAACAAATACTATCTACAGATATCTCCTTCAAATCTCGAGTTAACCTATTTTATCATTTTCTCGAAAATTATCCGTTTTAATTTTCCTTGGGAGTTTGCAGACTTTCCGGACAGATTTCATATGTGAAGCATACGAATTCTAATTAGTGATCGCCAAACATAACCTAGTTTCTCGGAATCACATTCGAGCCTTAAATGTTTGGCATAACTTGTTATATATGTGCCGCTTATCAATATTTTGAATTAAAAATTAAGAATACCTTAATTATATTTTCCTGGGCATTGTTACTCTTTAAATGAACATAGAAATGCACTTACCGATTACAGTAGCCAAAATAAGAAGTCCTAAAACTACAGCAGTCCCTATCATAGTGAGCAATTCGAATGTGTTGTGATTTGACCTGTCGATGGTTGCGTTACTCTGATTACCGCTGACCTCGAACAAATCCAAGCTTGCGTTAAAGATGCCATCTACGGTAGTGTTCGCTTGACCGAATGGTCCCCCCGCACCGCCGCGCACTATACTCTCTATTTTATACCACACGGCATTATCTTCATCGATAGACGACGTGCTAACATTATTCACGACAGTTATTAAACTGGACAAAGTCCTATTGAAGATAGGTGGTGGAGATCCTGATTTGTGGTGATGGTGTGCAGTTGGAGATGTCGAAAATGTGCGAATCTCCTTGGATGATATGGCCGCCAGAGGGCGCCACATGTGATGGCTGCTGACATAGTCTGTCGTCGTCATTTTTTCTTATGTCTTCCGACAATTATGGTCCCGGGATCATTTTTTTTTTGAAAATTATTGTGCAGATGATATAGTTTTTACAGTAATGATGGTGGCGTTGATAGGGACGATGATGTTATACTTGCTGATGCTATTTTTTCGTTCTCCGATGCCTTGTCGCTATCTGTAAAGCAAGAAAATAAATGTATGTAAACATAAATTCCTGCCCTAACTATAAAATAATCGTGATATAGTAATATAAACATTTTAAATATCTTTCTTAAAATACTTAATCACCACTACCAAACTAGGGGAAATTTATTCCACAAATATTAAGGATGTATAATATAATATTATTTCTATAATAATTATAAATTTAATTGAATATTGATTGTATTGCATGCAATGATTATTAAACATATACCATGACTTTTAATATGTACAATAATGAGAGTACATAAAACTACATAATATTGGCTCTTAATATACAATTTATTGTGTTCTAAAAATCCATTAAATTCTGGGTTGTTGCAAATATAAAACATTTTTTGTTGTCACATTTCTACATATCCTATCGTAGTGTATATAATAACTATGATATCCAGTACAAAACAGTACTCTTCATACTTTACTTACAACAAAGTGGGGTTGCGTTAAACTTTTTTAATTGAAAACTTCAAGTATAGTGGAGCTCCATACTTGCCAGGCTTATTCAAGCTTACTAATAACGACACTATAAAACACGGTCTTTAGTAAGGAAATACCATGTACATATTTCCAAGAGCGTAACATAAATCCTAAACTTCGAGAAGCATGATACACATCCTTGTAAAATGAGCAGGAAGGCACAACTGAAAATCAAAATAAACACTACCTGATTTCTTACACCTTTTACAGGGTTATTGTCAATAACCTTGTAAACATAAACAGACAATAACAGTGTGTTTTTTTAATGTAGGTCACAAAAAAATACTTATTTGCATTTGGAGATAATTTAAAATCAATACATCTATTAATTATAACATTTAAGTTATTTTGCAAATGAAGCACATCGTTGTACTTGCTGATGGTAAGAAAAATCTTTGTCATCTGCATTTTCCAAAACAAGACAAGTCAAATATATAAACAGATTATTAATGAATATAAAAAATGGGGCATGGGTATCATACGACTTCCTTAAACGCATGCGCAATCTGAATTATACAAATGTTGTTCCAGTTTAAATATTAAATTCTGTATTTTCTTAATAATGTGACTCTGTAAGTGTATGTCTTACTTCCAGTCTGAATTTTGCAAAAATTTCCAGCCCTAATTATTTTCATACTTTTAATAAATCTCCGCTCGGTATTTTAATTTTTGTTTTACACAAAAATTATTTCAAATCGAGCTCTAAATACTTCTATACCTACTCTTCTAAATATGTATAGAATGCACAATTTCTGAGATATTTGAAAGGAACTATTGAAAACCTTATTTTATAAAATTTTCTGAAGCGTATTACTTTATTTTACTTAGTGTGGGAAGTATTGTAAGAACGAATATTTTAGACTTTCAGATTTTTTCACATGTACACGTTTTGAAGTCCCCTGATACCGAAAAATTGTTTTTTGCAAACATATCTCTGTGTGAAATGTGTCATCCTCTTATGATCTGGTTACATTTTCGGTCAAGTCAGTAGACCGGAAGTAGTAGTTTACTTCAGTGAAAATTTCAAAATGTACAACTATGTTTAGAGAAAATTCTAACAGTTTTTTGCAAATATATATTGAATCATCCATTCTATACAAATTTACCATAGAAAAGTATTTAGAGCCCGAATTGGAAAAATTTTTGTATAAAAAAAATTTCAAACTTCGGTCCGGAAGTTGCACTTCTACTCACATGTAATTTGAAATAACTTTTGTACAAAAAATTCGGAACGCAAATACGTATAAGAAAGTCGTGTGGTGCTCACACCTCTTTTTGTAAGTGCATTTGTATTCTTTAGGAATTTATTTAAACTCAGTAATTGATCAGATAATGGCAAAATTTTATTTTTTTATTGAAGAAGACTGCTACTTGCAGTTTAACAATTTTACTGAAAATATAATCAGATCTCAAGAGGAAAATTATATTCATAAATATAAAGTTTTTTATTAATAGCTTTAGCAGTTTAGCTGCTATAGTAATCAGATGGAGAGATAGCGAGAAAGACTTTTCTTTAAAACCATTTTTTGGTTTTAAAGAAATGTCTTTCTCGCTCGCTCTCTCTCTCCCTCCCTCCCTCCCTCTCTCTCTCTCTCTCTCTCTCTCCCTCCCCCCTCCCTCTCTCTCTCTCTCTCTCTCTCTCTCTCTCTCTCTCACTCTCACTCCCACTCTCTGACCACTATAGCAGCTATCGGTGTCAGCGGACTTCAAAACGTAGACATCTGCAAAAAATTCGGGAATTTTCTTCATCAAAATACTTCCTCGTAATACGTACAAGAAAGTAAAAACCGCAGTGGGTCGAGATTGGAACCCTGTGGCGTTCCAGAAAAGATATAAACTCAAAAGTATTGAAACCACACATACGATGTGTGTTCCGAATTCTTTTATGGAAAAGTTCAAATAAAGATTCAAATACTTTTATCTTCTTAAAAAACCTGTGAGTAAAAGTCTTAATTTTGAAATTATTTTAATACAAAGTTTCTCTAAATCCAAGTCTAAGTACTTTATACTCTTAATAAATCCGTACAAATTGCATAATTTTTCAGATATTTGCAAACAAACTGCTATTCGATAGGAGTTAAAAATATTACTTCCGGTCCGAATTTTGACTTTGTTTTACACGGGATTGTTCATAATATACCTTTAATTACTTTTATACTCTTGATAAATCTCTGTAGAACGCATAATTTACGAGATGTTCGCAGAAAACTACTTTCCGAATAGAGTAAAAAATCTACTTCCGATAGCAATGCCAAACAACCTCTTTCAATTTTACTTTGACTGGTTTTCTATTCTTTTTAGAACTTTGTTTGCACTTAGTAGTTTCCGTAGTATTATTCATATTTTAAATCTAAACAGTTTCAAAAAAGAGATTATATTAATAAGTATGATGCTTGGTATTGATAAGTTTAGCCGTTTGGCCGCTATCGTGGACACACACACACAGAGACACAGAGACAGAGACAGACAGAGAGAGAGAGAGAGAGAGAGAGAGAGAGAGAGATTTCAAAAACCATTTTTTCGATATCAGGGTCTTCAAAAACGCGGACATCTGCAAAATTCTCAAGGTAGAAAGAATGTTCCCCATCACAATGCTTCCTAAGCCGCATATAAGAAAAGATAACATATCCATTGTAGGCACATAGTTCGATTAGTCGGTAGTTAATTGTTCACACTCGTCTTTGTTCTCAGTATAGTTGTAATATTATTTAGGTGTTAAGTCATATATAGAACAACAAGCGCACCAACATACAACTGTCACTGTTATGCATACTATGGAAATTTTGCCCACCTAAATCTTTAACGACATTAATTCCAGCCGAATAATTCCATAATTATTCAACATAATTTTTGCAATACGCACTACTTTGTTTACTCAGCCCAGTATATGCAAGCACAGACCACTCAGATTCGATAGTAATGCAAATGCTCATCTGAATTAAAGATAAAATTAATGTCATATAAAACTTCAGGCAATGTATCTCCTCCACAAAGTCTATACTGAATCTCCATATTACATACTGGTACAAGACTAGTCTGTACGTGTTTTGTAAATATGTTACTTAAAATTATTTTCGATGGCATATAAAAGGGCCCAACAAGTGATTCACTATATGGATACACTATACCAAATATTTACCTGGATCGTAAAAATAAAAGTAACGCATTTTCTAATAAATAAACTTGAAAAATAATAAAAATGCAGTCAGAAATGTATTTTCAATTATCTACATACAAGTATATTTATTACAATATGTGACAATATATAAGAATTTTATGAAGTTATCTTATTTGGAAGATACTCGTTCTTTATAAAAGGGTGAAAATGCGTTAAAGAAAACTGTAAAGCAGTACAGCAGGGAGTGCATTCGTGAAGATTTAGAAGCCTATTAATTATCATAACACAAGTCTTTCATAAGAGTTTAAAAAAAAAGGACACCAAGCGTTCTTAAATATAATATTATTAATAAAAGAATATAGTTAAGTATAAATAGACGCCGGGAATAAAAAGAATATTAACGACTAGAATTATAAGAAAACAATTTTAAAATCATTATAATCAAAACGATATGTAAATAAATACTTCTGCCACAGATTCACAAAAAGAACATTCATATACCTTCTAAGAAATATCCGACCTGTTTACTAACTGAAAGATTGTTGTTTCTTCTTAGAACTTATAATATTTTATGAATACAAAAGTATCTATTACAAACAACTGGAAGTTGAGAGTTGTTTCAAACTTAGGTTAAATGTCGAGGTTTCTCGGAAAATATGCTGTTCTACAAAGAGAAGTATATAACTTTGTAACAACGATCAAACACTTGACTTACTTTGTCAGATTCTACAGAAGCTACTCTTCGTTTAAAAGGTGACTTGTTTTTGGATTATTGTTTATTTCCTTCTCTAGTATGTAATTTATTATACAAATATTATTTAATGCGATATGTTTCTTGCAAAAATGCTTCTGGAAGCTGGAATGAAATTCTACCGTTTAAACTACAGCAATCATTATCACATTGTTGCAAATAAATCTGTATAAACTTTTGATACATATCAATAATAACAAAAGTGATTGCTTAAATAATTTAAATATGCATTTATTGTAGCACTAGAAATAAATAAAATGTAGAGTAAAATAAATCCAACTAGAAGTGAATAATTCACCGTTGTTAAATTTAAATATTTAAAATCAACTTAATAATTCTTATAGTTATATATATATATATATATATATTTATAAATTGTTTAATTTTATAATAACAGTATATATTAAATATTACATTAAAGATATAAGTTACTCCCGCTCTTAACCTAATGTCACAAACTCCCCCCTCTTCATTTAGGAAAAGACATAAATAAGAACGTCTTTTTAAGGTTTATAATTTATAAAGGCGTTTCAATGGAAATAAAAAGGTCGGCATCACAATCATCAAAATTAAATTTAAAGAATATTTACTAAACTACTTTGTTTCATATTTAGTACTTTCGAGGCGATATAATATTATAGAGTCAAATGATGTTCTGTTTCCTTATATTCACCAGAAACAAGTCGTGTCAATAGTATAAATTGTATACTTTAATATAAATTTCATTATGATTTTCTTTGCTCTGTCTTTCAGGATTTCCTTCCAAAATCTCAGCAAATAACATTTACAACAAAATTAGGACTATTTATTATATAGGTATATACTAGGATCTTCTTGTAACTCATCCATATATATAAATTGTAGTTAGTGTCTATATCGACTTCTAGATTTGTAGAACCGCTGAACAAAACGTCACTTCCATTTGCAAGATCTATAAAATGGAAGCAATCAAAAATCACTTTAAAAATTGTTTTTTATAAATACATATTACTGGTTTCTACTTGAAAATAAAAAGACAATAACATGTCGACAGCCAGTGGGCCAATTCCTAACACTGGTACTATACCATTTCCCAAACCACCTCGCCTTACTACAAGTTTTTCTCATAAGAATGGTGCAGATGGGGCACACAGTGGTGTGTGTGTGGTTCAACCTTTGATTTGCTCGACGCCTACTTAGGTGGTCGTAGTAAGTCTTTCATGGATCTTACTGCCACTAGAGGGGATCGCCTTTAAATGTAAGCTAAATTTGGTTGGGCCGCAATAGGGTTATCTAACCATAAATGCTTCTCCAGTGTCTTCATTCCAAGAACCTCGGCTGTCCGTTCGTCAAGTAACATGGTGCGTTCCTCAAAATTGTGAAGGTGTAGACTTGAAGGACTTCCAGGATTTTCATCCTTATTCTAGGTCTCTGCAACTATGTTAGCAAATTTGGGTTCCAGAATTACCTATTACATCAATACCTTCGTATCTAGTCCATAGGGGTTTTGCCTTCCCAGGATGTGTAACTCTGTCTCTTACGAACTTCAAGTGCGCCACCCAGGTCTACCTCCGGTATTCGACTACCCTCAAGTATTTTCTTCTGTTACTCCAGTCAAAGTCCATATCTCCCCATTCTGATGGTTGCCGTAGTCATTCTGCACCTCAGAGAAATATGCAGTCACTGGTATTCATTCTCGTTGGCACGCAGTCTTATCTAACGTAGGATGTTGGTCTGGATTCGCTTTGTAATTCTGTTTTGGTCACGACTGGATACAATGCATACAACCCATTTCCTTCATTGTCCTTCCCCCTGTATATACCGTCGAGTTATCGGTGCGTGATGATCATGTTTAAATATATTTGGCTTATTTTCTTCCTCAGACATGTGTCATTCTGAAGCTTCTTGCCTCCCTGTTTAATCGAGGGACAGCAGAGTGACTCAAGAAAGAAAGTATTGGTACAATTAGCTGTTTCAAAACATGATTATAAACGGACATAAAGTAAGCTTCAAAGAAACGATAGCTATTGTAAAAAAAATCGAAGAATTATCGTAGAGGTTATCGAGATCCTAACGTCACCATGAGGATGGGTACAAAGTCAGCAACACATGGAAGAGCCTACCAAGAGAATTTGTCATGGCGAAATGATTAAATGGACGCAAAAGAATATAGAAAGAAAGTGCTCTGCTTGCTTTACGATTACCTGAATTACTATTTCATGTAATCGTTGTAGAATCAATAGTCTTAGAATGCTCCTTAGGATTGAGAACTACACGTTGGTAGCAGAAGTAGACGCGACGTCGCTGTTTCAACTCAGAAACTAAGAAGATATTTTAAGTGTATATTCAAAAATGAGTGGCCGCATATCCTTAAAAATACACATTTTACATTCATATTTATTTCCTTCCCTTGAAAACGGTAGAGCAGAAAACCATGAACAAGGTGACTATTTTCATCACGATATATTAATTAATATAAAACGAAATCTAGGTTCGGAATGAAGAATAATGGCAGACTACTGCTGATCTAGCATTGTGATACCTTTACTAAAGTACATAAGCAATGTCTAAAAACACAATAATTTTGATTTACTATAACAATAATCAAAATATACTAAAACATCATTATCACACAAAATTCTAATTACGCATTTCGACAACTATGCTATCATTATCAGTAGTACTGATGAAGATAAAGACAACATAGTTCCAGCTTTTTGTGTATTAGTATGGAAAAGATATTTTTAACGTGTTATTGTCTCCGAATCAGTTTCTATTTGCTAAGTATTAGTTTTGCTTTGTAGTGATACTTTAATAATAGTGATACGGGCGAGATTGTAACCGGCCACCTCCCCATAGGTGATCAGGTGCCCTTGCCTTCGGGCCACCGCGGGATGTAAATTGCCGACCGTCCTACGTATTTACTATATTTCATATAATTTTAAAATTAGTGAATCTCGCCCGTTGGCATACTTTGTTAACCAAATTTATTTAAGAAAATTATCAGTGCATAGTTAGAATTTCATTAATGGTTTCGGTTTTAAATGGTAATTTAATTTGCAAACTATTGTGTAACAGGGGTTATCTGTTGGCAAGAAAATTTATTTCTGATGATTAAATTTATAGACAACTGTTTTCTGAACTTGGATTTTATTCGGTAAAAATTCAATTACTATTTTCATTATCAAA
Organism: Amphimallon solstitiale; assembly: GCA_963170755.1. Taxonomy (NCBI): domain Eukaryota; kingdom Metazoa; phylum Arthropoda; class Insecta; order Coleoptera; family Scarabaeidae; genus Amphimallon; species Amphimallon solstitiale. The sequence goes on from OY720680.1 coordinate 89,998,819, forward strand.
TTTATACTTACTCAAAATAACGTGGGATTACATAGCATCGAAAACACAAAATCAGTGGCAGGAACTAAACCGATTAAATTAACCACAATTCTCGATTAATATTGCTATATACATTTGACATCCAATATGCGTATACAGTAGATACACACTAAATTATATATTTCGATATGTTTCGCAATTACATAATTAATAAACAAATGACGTACACATACAACACACAAACATATATATCTGTGTTTTGAACAAATCATGCATATGTAATATGTATGCATATAGAACAGCTATCGCTTTACTAGATCTATTGATGTATACACTGTTTTATGTAATATGCTCGATAAATAATTGCAAATAATATCACAATAATGACAGATAACAGGCTAATAATTCATATAATTAATATTTAGGTGCGTATGAATATAAATAGTAGTGTGTCTAACCTAAATGTTTGAAAGATAAAAATAATATTTTTCTAATGATTTATCAAATTCGAGAAATTTCGTCCTGAAATACAGATATGGACATAAACTACAACAACAGCATACAAACCATATGATAACTACACAATAATAATAAGGATTAAGTTACAATCATTCCACTTTTGCAATTTGAACCGAAAGCAAAGCATTCATCACCAAAAATCATTATATACATGATCAGTCATCTCCGCGGGGAAGGCGATTGTGACTTTATGAGAAACGATATTTCGAAGCTGTTTTTCCTATGATAGCGCTCATTAAGAGTACCTTCTAAATTTACTTTGTATTATACAGAGTATTCCATAACTTGGTAGCTGACTATAGATATAGTTTTCTAAGTGGAACCCCCGCATATAAATACGTTTTTGTATTTGCCCTATAATTCTTAGTCAAAATGTAGTAAGATAGTATAGACCAAACACTTTAAAGCTTTCGACTTATTACCGTTTTCTCAAGATATAATCCCAATGAGCGAATATCAGCAATTTTACTGCATTTTTTTCATACAAATCCAAAAAATTCAAATTTTTGCTTGGTCAAAAGAAATTACTGTTGTTAATTTAAAATGCCTTCAAAGAAACAACACAGAAGGGCATCACTAAATCTAAGACATAACTTTGGACTGAACGTATGAAATTATACAAATCAAAATAAAGGTGTTCTAACACGAGTACTTCATTTGTGATTTTAACCCCAACGAAAATTAAACAATTATTTCAAACAGTGAAAAACTGGATCAAAATCAAATGCACCAGCGATAAGCAATGGCTATATTCAAAAAGAATTTCTCCCAGATCTTCGACATAACCTAAATATTTGAATTAAATTGAGCTTTAGTATGACATTTTATTGTATGAGCAAATAACAAATTGAAAAGTCCGCTCAAAAAGCGAGGTATTCTGAGCGATCGGTTTATATAAACTTTCATAAACATCTCATGAAGCACTTCAATAAATCAAATGATTTTGACATTAGCACGTAATTTAGCAATGAAGTTGTCGATAGTACCAATTTATTACCGAATACCCTAGACAAAGCCTCGGACGAAGCTGTTAAGCCAGAGACACGTTCAGCAAAGATTCAACCAGGAATCAACATTTTGAGTATTCAAGTAATCTCACGAGCAACTGTTTTGGCAATGGTTTATTCCATCTTTAATGATTCCAATTTCGATGCTGAAAAAAAACACAAAAAGATTTTATTGGTAATGATGACCAATCCAGCCACTTATAACTTCATTTTGACCTCTGTTTAGCACAGTAGAAAGAGAAGTGGAGAGTATTGTGGACGTTATTCGTGGAAACAACCCTGAATCAGTGCATGTTACGCTTGACAGTAAGTAGTAGTTGTCAAATGAACCGATTTACGAGAATAAGGAAGGAGTTTTATCATCGACAAGACAATTTTTGATTATGACGGGCTGTGTAGGTATTTGGAAGAAAGGAAGTTACCAACAGTTTTATGGATAGGCGAAGACGGAACAAGAGGAACAGGCAAAATTCAATATATTTCGAAAAGTAACCTTTAGTCGGTGGTCAACCCAAAACAGATGTCTTTATAGCTACATTTGTAAAATCAATTACAGATAACTTTATCCAAAGTTCTAAACCAAATTACGCCTTTATAGTATTACCTCACTCTACTACTTTCGGAACAGATGATGAAAACGATGTCACAAAAATATGAAAACGCATCAGAGAAAACTACAAAGACGAGGTATAACACTACTAGGTTGCTCAAGTAATGGTGTGTACTCGGCTGTTAAAAACGATACGTCTGCATGCTTCACGTCTCCATGACTGACTTAAAGAACTTATCACATGATTCCATTTAGATAATCGTCAAAAAACCATTACATGATAGGATAAAACTTACTGAAAGTTTGGGAATGCAAATTCCAGAAGATATTGTGCTACTGTTGCATCATCAATTTTTATAGTAGTAGAACATGAAATAGGAAATAACTATGATTTGGTTATTATAGAAAATGAAAGCTTTTGGACTTTCAAGGTCCTGTCAGTGATGCAAAGACAAGATAATGAAAACTACTCGTCTGTAATATAGATGGATTTGACCAATCTAAATAACGTAAGCATTGGTCAAGAACTTTATTGATGGATTTCTCACTAAAATTGATGCTAGAAGAAAAGGATAATGTTTATAATCAACTGTCATTAAAATATCTTCATTGTACTGACTGTTGAAAGAAACAATACACAGAGTTAGTACTAATACGTTATAAAGATTTTTTACAGGCAAATCTAGTCACGGTTCTATTAAACCAAAAAAGAGTTCACCAAAGTGTAAGAAGGTTACTAAGAAACGAGGCAAACATATATTCCCAAAAGAAACACGATTCAAAATTCGACATCTAATTCCAAATCGAGTTCTGAATCTGTTTATAAAGCATTAATTTATTTATTTTGTATGTCGCAATGAAACGATCGGCATATATTCAATAATATAATTTTACATAATTTCAATAAGCACGTATAAATCAATGCTGTAGTTATACTTTTACAAGTTTTTCTGTTCAAAATCCATATTATTTCTTTTCACGTGCTTATAATAACCTACAACATTTTTACTTTCTTATACTTAGTATTGTGATGATGAAAATTTTCGACCTCGAGATTTTTGCAGATGTCCACTTTTTGAAGTCCCCTGATACCGAAAAAGTGACTTTTAAAAAAATGTCTGTGTGTCTGTCTTTCTGTCTGTGTGTCTGTCTGTGACCACGATAGCGGTCAAACCGCTGGAGATATCAATTCCAAATTTTGTATTTACGTATTTACGTGTATAATCTCCCTCTTGAGATCTGATTAGTTTTTCAGTAAAATCGGTAGAAGTAGCAGTTTACTTCAGTGAAAAAATCGAATTTTTCCAATATTTCGTCAATTACTAAGTTTAAACAAATTTATAAAGAATTGAAATGTACTTAAAATTAATATTGAGAAAATTTTATTTAAGAAGTTTTTCGAAATTCCTACCGGAAGTAGGTCTTTCACTCTTATCGAAAATCAGTTTTTTTGCGAATATTTCGCAAGTCATGTATTTATAACATAATTTTCAATATCTATTGTATAAAAAGAATTTCAAAATTCAAACCCGAAGTAGCACTTTTACTTTTATCGAATAGCGATTTTTTACAAATATGTCGTAAGTTATGCATTCTATATATATTTATCAAGAGTACAAAAGTATTTAGAACCGGCTTTGCAATATCTTTTGTATATATGAAATTTTAAAATCCCCCCAGAAGTAGCACTTTTACTCTTAGCGTGTAGCACTTTTTTGATAATATCTTGCAAAGTATGTATTCTATAGAGATTTATTAAGAGAATAGAAGTACTTAGAATAGGATTCTGAATAATTTTTGTATAAAAAAATTCTTAAAATTCTATAATTTGAAATGCTCATACGTATAAGAAAGTCGTTTGGTGGCCACACCTCATTTTTTCTGTATAAATCTACAAATTCGGCGATGGGCTTCTGATATCTGTGTTTGCTGATTCAATAGAAAAACAACTTTAGTTATGCTTTCGGTAATATCGTTATTATAGTTGTTAATTTAAATCAGTGGGTATATACTAGAGTTATGTTTTGTATTTATATGACATTTCGTTTCTTACAAAAACATTTTGGTTCAACGCATGGGCAGAATAGACAATGTATATATTTTATCTCTCTTAGTTTTGTATATACGGTCATATCTGTTTTCCTATATATACTTTTCGAGATAAATGGTTAAAGTGTAGTTAATTTGTGCTCTGAAACGCAAGCTCATTTACGAAATGTGCTATGTTTTAAGTTATAATTATTTTTGTAGACTTTATTTGGAGGTCGCTTGTCAATCTAAATAAATAAGAATTTATATTTATTTACTTGAACATAAATGTCAAATTTTGTTTTTTATAGTTTCCTTTTGTTTAGCATCGGTTTTTGCTTTATATTTTATGTTAGTTTTTTTTTTCAAATTTTGTTAATTATTCTCCACCTGCTCTCCCATAGCTTCCACATATAATTTTCTTATTACATAATAAAACAGTAGATCTTAGAAACTGAATATATTTTAGAAATGCAATTTGCAATTTTTTATATTTAATTTAATTTGTATTTCAAAAGCAGGGTGCAAAGGAATTAATTTAGTAAACAATAAAATAATGAATATGTTTTTCTATTTTTGCTTGAAGGTTTTTTGCTTGAAGGTTTCGTCTTTAAAAACTCAGAAAAGCCAAATCTTCAGCAGACTTAAATGAAACGCATATTTTATTGTCAGTACATTGAATAGTTCACAGTAAAGCAGAGCTATGAACTTCCCTGTCAGTTACTTTCGTTATTTGATGCTTTTTTCTCATAGTCTGTGCAATGTCGAATTATATTTCACATCCGATTAAAAGATGTAAGTTATTCAGCGTAGGCCCTATTCAGTCCTGGGATATTCAACATATGTTTGTATGTTGTATATATGTGCATGTGTATGTAATATATGGAGACCCGTTTCGACGCTATTCAGAATTTCAATTACTACAGATCTACATATAAGTGTATATGTTGGATATTATATATATTATATATATATATTTTTAGTAATATAGGTGAATATAATGGATTCTTGATTTTGCACTATTATAACGACGAGACATTTATCTTTTTCAGGTATATTTATGATATGAATTACCTTCTAAAAGCAGTATACAAAATGTTACTACTGGACCTGGATTTTGGCACATACAAAAATCACTTAAAAACAACCAAAAAGGGGCCCAACTTCTTTAAAATTACCGCAATTTTTAGACATTCCGAAAGTTGGCTTATGATCTATAGACCACCAAAGCTAACTGAGTTGAAGTATAGTTTTTGAGTGATGAAATGTGACACCTAAGATATATTTATTATTGTTATTACCCATTATTACTGCTATATTGTTCTTTTCTATTTGCCGACGGTACATAATCTACCATCCTTCTCTCTATATTACTATAAACTGTCAATAAAATTAAAATATATAATCACATGTAAGTATAATCATAACAATAAAGAGTTTTCTATGTTATAAAAATGGTCCTTAATGCAAAAATAAAATTAAATACATTTGCCACATTTACTTATGACTTAGGCTTCGGATAGTTATGCACTAAAAAACTTAAAAATGTGCATACAAATATGCACCAAAAACTTTCAGAATATGCAATACTTGCAATACAATTATCCTTAGGCTTAGGATAATTGTATTGCAAGTATTGCATATTCTGAAAGTTTTTGGTGCATATTTGTATGCACATTTTTAAGTTTAGTGCATAACTATCCGAAGCCTACTTATGACAATCAATTTGACAATTTGGTCTCGCAAAATATTTGAAGGTTATAAGAAAGAATAAACGTAAACTAACTTCTGACGCAATGACAAACTCTAAGAAAGTTGAAATTAGACGTATATACAGGGCGCCAAAAGTTTGAAAATCGGACATTGTAAAAAGCGTCATGGGTTTTCGCGTTTTGCGGTATATTGTAATACGGATGCGGAAGAGGCGGATTCAAGCTCAAAGAGATTGACAAATCTAGCTAATTATGATTCGAAAAACAGTATACAAAATATTACTTCTGGACTTGCATATTTGGCACATGCATAAATGACTTAAAAACAATCAAAAAGCTCAATTCCTTTAAAATTACCGCAAGTTTTAGACATTTCAAAAGTGCCTTATGATCGATAGACCACCAAAAATTGAGCACAAGAAATAAAATTGTTGAAAATCAACAACAAAAGCCCCAAAAAACATAAAATAATTATGTTTCTCAATACCACAAAAGCGCTTTTTCTAGACCAGGCTAATTGAGCATTTCAAAAAAACTAGTAAAGGAGAAGAAACGACAGAAAAAAACCAAAATTCTAATTCAAATCCCTGGGTTTTAACACCCTATCATCTACTGAGTTAATAATAAAAAGGGTACAAACATTCACCACTTTTTATTCAAACTCAATCCGATTTCTCCTTATAGCATCTCTTTCACGGCAGCTTATACCATTTATAAAGTTCTGGAATGGCAAATTTAATAGGCCGCTCTGCCTAATTATGTTACGATAAGAAAAAGCTCTCCCAGTACCATCCAACCCCTCCATTGCGCAAAATTAATAACGCTCCCTGGTATTTGTCTATTGAGGAGAATCATCAGCACGACATCACTCCTATAATAACAGGAAAGATTTTTAATATGCTATCAGCACGACTAACGCTCTTCAAATTAATGAAAAGTAGTCATTTTAAATGTTAGACACATTATTGTTCGATACTACTGTAGGTTTAGAATAGATGGAAGAGTCCCAAAACCGAGAAATATTTTTAGAACATTTGGTAATACTCAGGTGTATGTCAACCTTCGTGGGTTATCAATACCTGAACTTGCATTCTCAATAAAAATAGCGGTAATGGATATCGAACCCAAAAACCATTCATTTATTAGTCTTAATTCTAAACTAATGGCTATTCAAGTCTTGTCTATTATAATTTGTAAGCGGATATGATACAGGGTCCGGCAAAATGATCTCCCACATTTTAATCTTTAATGAAAAACACCATCATAAATACTATTTAGAATTTTTTATTATTTAATGGAAATGTATACTATGCCATTTGTTTTCATAAAGTTTTGAAAATTACAGAGAAGGTTTCCATTACTCGAGCAGTCATTTGAGGCAATATTCCTGCAATTTCTTGGGGTATTGCTGCTTTCAATTTGTCGTAGGTTCGAGGGTGTTCAAAGACCTTCGCTTTCAGGTAGCCCCAAAGGAAGAAGTTGCAAGGGACAAGATCGAGTGGACGCGCGGCCCACCCAACGTAACGAGATTACTTGTCCTGGAAACATTTCCCTTAAAACGGTTGAAACCACACATCCGGATGTTCAAGTTCTCTAAGTCTTGGTTCCAAAAAATTGCGTACCATGTTGATATATCGATCGGCAGTTACCGTAACCGTTACGCCTCCCTCTTCACAAAAATAGGGACCCCAAGCGCCAAATGACCTAACAGCACACCAAACGGTAAAACATGGGCTGCGAGTGACCTTTCATGTAGCTCCCACGGATTTTCTGGTGCCCAGTAACGCAAATTCTGCTTGTTCATACATCCGGACAAATAGAATTGAGCTTGGTCACTCGTTATTGAAGGAGCATTTTGTGGGACGTTTTGAATAATGACACATTTTCTGCGATTTTTGCCAGTTTCGTTTACTAAGTCCTTGAACAATCATCAGGTCTGCGTGTAAAATTCTTCGCACAGAACGATCGGACAAACGCAAAGCAGAGACATGTTTAGCAGCTGAACGGGTAGGAGATCTTTCCACTGACTCTCATACAGCTGCGACATTTGCGGGTGTCCGAACACTTCTGGGTCTACCAGTTGATTTTCAGGCTGAACCTGTGGCTCTAAATTTTGAAACCCACAACAGTATTGTGTTGCAATCTGGACCAGAAGCATGTCCACCTAGCGCGAAGTGAGTTGGAAAAGTTCGTTGCGTTGTAATCATAGATTCGTTATTTTTGTTAAAAGTTTCGATGATGAAGCCACGATGTTCGCCCGTCCAATTTATGACAACAATTGAAATGGCAAGGCCCGCGCTACCAGCTAAATACAGCCATGTTCAGTAAAAAGTAAACGAGTACTGAAGCAGTCCTGCGATATTTTCGATAGATTGTTACGAATTTCATAAAAATATGGAGTGGCCTCTCTCTTTTGCATTACTAACTATACATGCAGAGATAGCATCCATACTCCGTATTTTTATGAAATCCGTTACAATCTATCGAAAATATCGCAAAACTGCTTCAGTACTCGTTTACTTTTTACTGTATATGGCTGTACATTAACGTCCCCTTCTCTACAGTGGTTCGGGCACAGTAGTGATGCAAAATATGAGAGATTATATTATCGAACCCTGTAATACATAAAATTGCGCAATATTACAGAAATATAAACAGTAAAAGTTGTTGGGTGCTCGTGGGAATCGAACTCGGATCTAGTTGAATAGGAAGCGAATGCTAAGCTCTATAATCACAGCTACTAACAATGATGATTTTTATTGAATATATATAATAATAATAATAATAATAATAATAATATGCTTTATTTTAGTTCTTGATACAATGCATAATATCACAAACATAGGATCTTATATCTGTAGAACTAAAAATCACAGGGTTATAGTTCAAGGTTAGATATTAACCCGTGATCTTCCACTATCACCCTGAAACACAAAGAAAATCTATCAATAAGAAAAAGAACAATGTTTTTGCCTAATTCTAACTTAAAGCAACTTAACCTAATGTGATGCGCAATAAGACAACCAAAATAAAATTAAAACATACATATCGTATCCAAAACCTATACATTTGTAAAATCTGATCAATATCCATCCAGAATAGAAAAAAGAAAGAAGAAAAAATAAGTGAAATATAAAAATAAGTGAAAAACAAATGAATGAATAAAGATTACTTATTCTGTATATCAAATAGGTATGCGCCATATCGAGCGGCAAATGTACTGAATGAGCTATCCCTGATGTCCACCGGTATTGAGTTGTACACCCTGGCAACCTGGCACGCAAAGCCACGCTCACACAACGCTGTCCTACGCGCGGGCGGCGTAATGGCACCCCGAGAAAATCTCAAGTTTAAGTGGTGCACATCTGTGCGAAATGATATTAGTTCGTAAAGATATGCAGGTTGCTTGGTATTAACTATTGATATAGTACAACTTGGAAGATTGCAAGAGTCTGCGGTTACGCATATTGAGCCATTTCAATTCAGATAGTATGTGCGAGACTCTGTCAAATTTGCGTATTCCAAATATTAATCTTAGACAAGATTTCTGGACCCGCTGTATACGGTTACTCAAGTCTTGTGTTAAGCATGGTCCATACACTGGAGCACAGTAGGAACATTGTGAAAGCACAAGTGCCTCACATAACAAAGACTTCATATATGTAGACAAGTAGTGTCTGTGAGGATAAATGAGCTTTATGTTAGCATAAGCTCTCTGTATGTAGTGTTTTATTTGTGTATTATATCTAAAAGAGTTGTCCAAAAACAATCCCAGACTTTTAGCTTCGTCTTTGACTGGTATAATGTCATTGAATATCTGCAACCTAACATCCTTCTTCAATTTATCAATCTGATTTTTACTACCGAAGATCAATGTAACAGACTTAGCAGAATTTATCAATAATGAGTGTTGGCGAGCAAATCTAGCAATGTTATCTAGATCCTCATTAATGTCCCGTATAGCTTGTCTGCACTCACTAAAGTCAAAGGAATGGTATATTTGGGTATCATCCGCGTACATATGCATACTACAGTTACTCACACACAAATGCATGCTTGATGTATACAATGTAAATAGAAGGGGTCCCATTATAGAACCCTGTGGTATGCCTCGTTCTATGCTCTTGCAAGAAGAAGAATTACCATTAAGACGTACGCACTGTACGCGCCCGGTCAAATAACTTTCCATAAATACGAGAGCAGACCCAGACAGTCCGGAGGAACTAAGTACAGCTAAGAGAGTTTTATGACAGACTGTATCGAAAGCTTTACTGAAATCTAAAAGTGCTAAGATGGTAACCATATTCCTGTCTCTAGCATTGATGATGTCGTCTGTTACTTTTAGCAGGGTAGTGGTGCAACTATGCCCTTTCCGGAACCCAGACTGACTAGTGGGCAAAATACCAGCAGCAGCGAAGTAGCAACCCAACTGTTCATTGATAACCTTTTCCAGCAATTTTGAGCACACTGGTAAAATACTTATCGGTCGCAAATCTTTGTACTCATTAGCCGATCTTGTTTTGGCCACCGGAACAACAACAGCTTTCTTCCAAGAAGTTGGAAACACATTCGTGGTTATACAGGAGTTGATAACATGAGTCAGGTATGGCAATATAGCAGGACAGCAGAGCCCCAGAATTTCGATATTCAGACCATCATGACCCACGGCTGTTGTTCTAATTCCCCTAATATATTTGAAAATTGTAGACTCATCAGCAGTCTGGAATTTGAAATCCAAACCGTTCTGCATCTTATTCGTTTCATAATAGTTTAGCAAATCAGTGTTATCAATATCCACTGCCGGGGACCCAATTGTAAAGAAATTATTAATTTGTTCAGGATTTTGTAAATGTTTTGGTATTTCGATATGGCTCCTTGATCTAATATTTAAATGGTTTAGTTTCTTCCACACAGTCTTAGCATCAGACTGTTTAACAGTGTATTCAAGGTACGCACGTTTTTCATTTTTTACGGCTGTATTGGTGAAGTTTCTTAAATTTTTATAGTAATCCCAGTGACCAGGAGATCTCGATCGTTTGTACCTTGTATAAGCATTATCCCTTAATTTCATTAGTAACCTCGAATTATCCGTGAGTCATGGAGGGTCTTTCTTTGTTATTTTAACAAATTTCAGGGGCGCATTTGCATTAATAAGAGTCATAATATTTTGGTCAAGAAATCTTACTTTCTCGTCAATGTCCTGTATATAGAATAAGCTTTGCCAAGGTACCATCCTCAGCCGATCATGAAACACCCCAATATCAAAATTTTTGAAGTCACGTATATATTTATATACAGGTTTTATATGTTTAAGCTTAAAATTTAAGTTGCAGAATATTGACTCAGCCACCAACCCCCTGTCAGACACAAGAACAATATCAAGTAATGATAATTTAGTATGACTTACCCTTGTAGGTTCCAAGATAATTTGCTCCATACCCACCGAATCAATCATATTAGTGAAATAGTAAGCATCCGGACCTCTCGGAGACAACAAGTCGATGTTGAAGTCTCCCATACACACCATGTTATCAGACATGCTGCCAACAAACGTACAGGACTGCTCCAATTCATCGCAGAACAATTTATAGTTCATGTTTGGTGGTCTAATGGTGGTATAATGAGTGTTTAAAATCTCTAAGTTATTCTTTGCAACATTTTCGTAATAATTAAGATTGAAATTTTATTTACCACTTAACTAATACAATAACACATTTCCTGATTGTAAATATAAAACGTTGTTATAAACGTTAAAAAGAAATTATAATAGTTTTGTCAGACATACTTAATAGGTACCTATCTAAAAAGATGTTTGTATTGCATTTTGACTTTTAAGTATTATCTTGCGTTCAGCATAACGAGCCGAATGGGCGTTCTACTTAAACGCTAAGATGACGGTTTTCGAACGCTCGGATAGTTTATAAAAATCGCTCAAAGATACCCTGAACTGTTTGTTTCTTATTAAACACGAATGTCGTATTAGTGCGACGCCACACGTGGGGATAGGTCAGTCACCATTATACAAACAGAAGCGTTCGCTGCAGTGTGGTATATAGGTATTAAAAAATTCGCATTATATTAATTATTTTAAATCAAGAAAACATTATTTTCGGTAAATATATGTTACGTATGGTTACGTCCTCCAATAAGTACTTTAAAATAGCTACATTAAAATGCCACAACACGTTAAAATTAAAAATATGGCATGAATATCACCTCGCAATAATAATATTTATTTTATATTAATTATTTGATTTTAGTGACCAGCAAACACGTTATAATAATAATAACAATAATATTTATTAGTTCATGTGATCAAAAGCATGGTATAGAATAAGTCAATAATATAACCATAAATATAAAAATTAAATCAGACAAACACAAATTTAAACATAACGTTTTCTATGATAGCTAAGTTCTTCAAAAATGATATTTCGCAATTACAACGTGGGAAATATGGCTATACTTATGGCCGTGTCAAAAATACAATGTTTGGTCCACTGGTGGAGTCTAGTTTCAAAGTTAGTAATTTATTTTATATATCATTCCATATATTTAACGTCAATCTTTAGAAATCCTATTAATTGAGTTATCAGACGGTTGTGGAAACTTTTCAAGTGTTTTATTTTTATTTTATTTAAAATAGTTATTAATCTTTTGAAAGTTGTGAGGCAAAAGGATTTCTTTCAAAAATCGACACCCTTACATACCACTTGAAAAGTTCCTGATAGGATATCTTGTTTGATAAAGCTAAAAGATGGAAAACAGCTGAACAATCAAATAGCAGAATATGCTCTTTTATTTTTTATTCCGTTATTATTTTCAGTGCCACTACAACGACGCCGAGTATTCGCCCAAAATAATAATAATAAACATGACGATGCGCAATCTTCGTAAAGTCATATTCGAGGAAATATGTACGGCATCCAATCTTGTTTGCTTCCCGGAAAAACTGCTTTCCTCATTTTCACAATAATTTCATAACTGAGTTATTTCACATATACAAATCATCTCTTACTCAAGTGGATCTCTCGCTCCGGAAAAAATTTCAAATATTCGTTATTATGAAAAATCCTATGGAAAATTAATTAAGTATACATGCAGTAATAACAACGTGCATGGAAGACAAACCACTTGCTGTTACGTACACTCATATGGAAATTTTGTTGTAATATTGTTGTGTGGCAAATTTCTTTTTTCGCATTAACCGCACACTGCGTTTTCTACGATTTCTTGTCGAAAAGGACAATGTATTATATACATTATACATTGAACTATCTTCTTTTTATGTTTGAAATTAAATATGGAATTTAACGAGTGAGTAACATTAGTAACGTATTTCTAATTAGAAATTATTTTAGGCTGGAAAAAAGTTATCCTTGGATAATAGACCACAGCAAAAGGATATTTGAGGAATAGATTTGGATGACTTCAACAATAAAACTGAAAATTATGTGGATGAGTGTGGTAACCAAGAACTTTACGCTAATTATAAAATCATATAGGTTGCAGAAAAAGTTAAAGTATAATATAAAATGGAAACATGGAAAAAATAGTAAAGAAGAAAGGTAATAACCAAAGAAATATTAATACACATTATTGAAGCATACATTAATAAGAAGTATCAAAGGATGGTACATTGTACTGTCGTCCTGTACTGCATCGCGGCGTCGGATGTGTTTATCCTTAACTGAGCATTTAATAACTATAAGCCTTACTTGCAACACAACTCACCACATATAAGTTGAGCGGTGAAGGTCATATGCGCAATGAACAAAGGGGTGAGTGGTAGTAGCGGGGTGTACACGCATGCATTTGTCAGAGTTCTATCCATCTCTAGCGTGCATTCTCTCACTTCTTGATCTGCGCCGATGACCGCTCAACTTATATGTGGTGAGCTGTACGTGACGAACGCACATCGATACGCATGACAGTTCAACGTCTGTTAATTATACAGTGCGACTCTAAAGTGTCTTCCTCACTTGTGAACTTTTGAACAGTTTAATAGAGATGTTCCAATTTTGGTCCATCAATGAAAAATATTATGCCCTACATTTATAAGATAAAATTTCTACTTAGTTTCAAAAATTGACGGCGGATAGCGATATAGTAACAAATTTTAAATGGAATAGGGGATCGAGCGATGCCTCATTTTGAACGGTTTACTTGCTTGAGTATAATGGCAAAGTTTCACAAAATTCTGTTGACTAAAGGATAAATTGCATAATGTTTCATTTGGTCTTTTTATTTTATTAGATGCTCTATATGACTTCCTTGAACTTCTTGGAACAAAAACGTCAATATTTCTATTTTTAAACATAACTCTTGAAGAAAATGAATTTTAGTTTCATAAATCTTCGACTTTGAATAAACCCACATAAAAAATCCATAAGGTTTAATCAGGTGATCGTAGTGTAATATCCATATCAAATTCTTCTGGATTATTTTCAGCAATCTTTATTATTTGTGGATGTAATATTTTCTCAAGAATATTCAACTACAACACCGCAGTAAGATGTTCTTCCATAAATAATTTGCCTACTATGTGATTGTCCAGTATACTACTAGGCTCTCGTGTCTATTCCCTGACAAGTTTTCGAAAATCTGTTGCATTATTTTCAATTTATTCTTACTCTTTTGTGATATTACTAGTGAATTATTTAATCTTACTTTCTGTGGTCTTTAAGATATTAAAACAGTAGTTATTGACAATCTTTGCACCTTAATACATTCACTATATTATTATATTCTAGTTTGATTTAATTTCTTTTAATAACTCTAAAAGTTGGTGTTACTCAGGGTGTAAGTGACAATCGACTATTCTGTCCAACTCACTATCAGGGCTGGATGAAAAATCATATCAGTTTTGTAACTAACATCACAATTACTTTTTTAAGGGAAATGAATATTAATTTTGCTTGCAAAATATTTCTTTACGTTAAATTGAATATTCATTGACTTGATTGACTGTTCTAAAAGAAAGATATATTTTTTTTCATAAAGTCGTATTTAGTCTATCGTAAGCAATATTTTCGATACTATAATTTTATCTTCATACCATTCACTTACATCAGGTATATCACAGCCATCTAACCTAGGTCCATTGTTATTTTTAATATTTAATAACAGTATTTTTAATATCATTTCGTATAAAACAGTGATGTTTGAGAATGATGTGAAGATGTACTCTTTGGTCAGTTCTTGACGCTATTTCAGAGTGGTGTACACGTTTTCGTTTTTTGTTGAATATTTTCAAGTGCACAGTAATTAGATACACTAGAAGGCTTTCTGAAGTATTTTCTTTATATGACATTGATGGTGTTCTAATTCATGCAACCAACAATTTTGGAATTATTTGTTTATGCAAAATACATTTAATAGCTGGAACAACCACCCAGAAATCTGTCTATAATTTTTACTTTCTTATACGTAGTATAAGGAAGTATTGTGATGATGAAAATTTTCGACCTCGAGATTTTTGCAGATGTCCACGTTTTGAGGTCCCCTGATACCAAAAAAGTGGTTTTTAAAAAAATGTCTGTGTGTGTGTGTGTCTGTCTGTCTGTCTGTGTGTCTGTCTGTCTGTGTGTCTGTCTGTGACCACGATAGCGGTCAAACCGCTGGAGATATCAATTCAAAATTTTGTATTTACGTGTATAATCTCCCTCTTGAGATCTGATTAGTTTTTCAGTAAAATCGGTAGACCGGAAGTAGCAGTTTACTTCAGTATAAAAATCGAATTTTGCCAATATTTCGTCAAATACTAAGTTTATACAAATTTATAAAGAATTTATATGTACTTAAAATTAAAATTGAGAACAATTTTATTTAAAAAGTTTTTCGAAATTCCTACCGGAAGTAGGTCTTTTACTCTTATCGAAAATCAGTTTTTTGCGAATATCTCGCAAGTCATGCTTTCCAGGCAGGTACATTACGAGTATAAAAGTATTTAGAACATACTTTTAAATATCTTTTGTATAAAAAAATTTTCAAAATTCAGACCGGAAGTGCCACTTTTACTCTTATCGAATTGCAATTTTTTGCAAATATGTCGTAAATTATGCATTCTATATATATTTATGAAGAGTACAAAAGTATTTAGAGTTGGATTTGAAATATTTTTTGTATAAATGAAATTTCAAAATTCGGACCGGAAGTAACACTTTCATACGTATAAGAAAGTCGTGTGGTGGCCACACCTCATTTTTTATATGTAGAATAACTATATGTGGAATTATTTCCACAGTACTATCGAATATTTTCGTCTCACGGTCGCTTTATATTATATCATCCACTCATACGACTTATAAATATGCAGGAATCGACTGCTGCATATTTATAAGCCGTATTTCGACAATATACCCAAACAAAATGCTTAATTCATACATATAAATTAGGTGTTCATTATTGTTTCTCATCTGAGACGTATAGAAACACTAGCCTTTGGCTCCAATAGACCTTCCCTTACTTTAACAAGAGAAATAATGACGTCGCTCGTATTTTGCTCAGATCAAGTTCTACAAGATTAAATTAATTAATATATTAGTCCCTTAGACAGTATACCAGCGTACGCTCAAATTGTAACCTTGTTTCGGTGCAATCACCCTCGCGCTGCGACAATTTCAGAAGTTTGCAATGATGGAAATATGATTTCGAAAAGTTTATTAAAGCTTATTTGCGACATCATTCGTTTCATCATTTATTTTTTGCTTCGTTATTAAGATTTTGCTCTATATTAAAAGATGAAAAGTATAGAAAATTGATGATTTATGAAAAATAACAATTTGCTTACTTCTTTCTCTTTTAAGAGTGATTGTAATTATCCGATGATGTACGTTACACATTCAAGTATTTTCTATTTTCTATTTGTGATATGGTGGTGCCACCTATTCGCCTTATTATGCGGAGATACACATTTAGCATACAGGTTTTCTCTTTAGCACAGTGTGCAAGATGAAACTATCGTGTTCGGTGTCGCGCTTGTATGGCAGATGTCGCTGAGATATTCTCAAGGGCATTTTTCAGTACAAGCCGACATAAAATACGATCTTATTTGTTGATCATTGCTAACAGCACCAACTACACTGATGAGGCCTTAAAGGCCGAAACACGTGTCTGTGCGTTCGCTGTTGATAATGACAGCTAGGTGTATGCTGTGTATCCCAATTCGTACATATGTGCATATACGTTTACGTATAAATGTATCTTATATATATATACTTGTGATAGTAATTATTCTCTGATTTACGCTACACATTCAAGTATTTTATATTTTCCATTTAATACCTTTTACGTTTAAAAATTGAATTTTTAATTAACTTTCAACTAAATGTGTACCAATACAAACATTAATTAATTTTCAAGAAGAAATAATTTGAAAATATGAACAATCTCAAAAACCACGCAAGCGTAACTAATTGCATTAACAATTTTTATGTTGAACATTCAAGTGATCGCCAAATTCTATTCTTTCTATTCAAATTTCAAGCTTCTATTACTTCGGTTTAAAAAAATCTAAATTAAAATAAATGAAGATCATACTCAAAACTTTTTTGTATATAGTGTCAGCCTTGCACTCGATTTTTTAAATCAGAGAGTTCTTGACATGCTACAAAAATTGTATTTTTGAAATACTATTAAATATTCGGATATTGCTAATTTTAACATAAACAATTATTTAAAATGATATCTTGTATTATATGGAGTGCACTCGTATCAAGTAGGTTTATGTGCGTTGATTTCATTACAGTTTTTTGATTGGTTAACTATCCTAAACTTTCCTTACACTTAAATTTGCACTGATAAATTTAATGTTGCCAACTTTATTAGTTTTCATCCAAATTCCTTTACCATAAAGCAATCTTCTTATTAGATAAAGAAGAATAAATACTGGATACAAAATCAAAATCAATGGTATGAAATTTTTATGAGAAGTTGCTGTATGATGTATCAAAGTTATTGCTTCTTCAGAACCATTTTGAATCGGTTTATTTTCTCTGTTTTGAAACATGCTGTGATATTTGTAGCCACACAAAAAAATCCTTTTTAAAACATAACATAATTATTGTGTAAGCGCTTTTTAACATGAACGTTTTTCACAATTAACTTCATAAACTAAGCAATTTTTCTTTCCTGCTTCGGTATACATTGAAGATAACACAGAAGAAAATGAAATAAAGTATCCTTAATAAATTAGCTTTGTTACAATAAATACGGAAAAATAAAAAATAAATTCTTGAAACAAAAATGCAAAGATGTTTGACGTTCCAAGTTCTTAGGAGTTTCTTTTTCAAGTGAACGGAATAGTTTCCTCTGTATGCATCATTACGTCCACCAGATGATTTACTCTAATTATAATGCCATCTTTTAACACGACACGTCGCCTGTTTTTGAAATTCAGCTTATTTCCTAAAGCAAATAACGATTTTCTATACAAAATCCTTAATGCTCAAACAACTGTAGTTTGGAAATTTGGCATATCATTAGACTTAGGAAATAAATTTTCTGGTACGCTTTGCCTATAATATATTATTTTTTAGTATGCATGCATCATAAACCAATCAAAACACACCCATAAGCGTGCGTAATCGGGCCTTTATCGCACGGCGTGCGTATAAAGGTTGCTTGGTAACAGCCAATCCCAAGCGTTTAATAGTCCATTGAAATGTCAGGAAATGTCAAATGACAAGTCACTCGATAATATGTATTGAAATTATTGATTTGATTTCTTCTAATTAAAATTATTGTTGCATTTATACTAAAAAATATCGTATGACACAGTGCATAATTAGCTTTTAAAGCACTCGAAACGTTAAAGCCACTCCGCTTCGCGTCGTGGCTTTAAACTCGTTACTCGTGCTTTAAAAGCTTGATTATGCACTAGTGTCATAATATACTATTATATCGATGTACATTTATATGCATTGCATTTGTTAATAATAGATCTTAACTAGCATTTCTTTTACAGATAAAAATACAACTAATTGCTTCTAGAAATTATCTTAATAGACTAGATGAAGTATATTTTGTGTGTAAACCCCTTAAGTCCAATATATATATAATTCATTAAATAAATAATTAAAAACATGCATTTATATATTTAGTGGTTATAGATAACTTAAGCCAATTCTTAATTCTAAGTATTTCTTTTTTGAAAACATTAAAGAGAAATATTAACTGTACTCTATATTACCCATAACCTATACATCTCTCTATAATGAAGTTTATGGCAATATGTAACGGGCCAAAAGAATTAGCCTGTATAGTAATATCTGTGTAAACAATTTTTTTTTATAAATGTTATTTAAAACGCAATTCAATGCAATAAAGAGTTAGTACATCTGTCAGAGAAGAATTCGATGTGATTGTATAAAATTACTTTATAATTGTGCAAAGATAAGTTAATTGATTCTATATCCTTTAAAATGTCGGCAAACGTGAGTAGAGGACAAATTGGCTAAAAATGCTTTTGCCATTTTGTTTACTCCTCGTAAATATTTGAGTGTTTGTTTTTCAATGTATATTACATTACCTACTATCTTACCTGCATCAAATTCCAATTTCAGTTTATTGCTATAGCTTTTTAAGTATAATAAAACCAAAAGATATGTAAGGTATTTTATTGTATGCTTATCTAATATAATCCTTTTCATAACTCTATTTAATTGAAATGAAAGTAAGTACCATATTTCTTAAATAAATGCTGTTAATAATACAGCGTTGCTCAATCCCATCAGCAGAACTACAAATTACTCGACTTTCCTAGCAGGTGTTTTTGAGATTTTCTTAGAAAACACGTCTATATACGTACGACGCTTTACACAAGTATATACTTTTGTAAAGCGTCTACAAATTTAAGTTGATTTGAAGATCTTTTACTCTTCATGTCAAGATGAGAGATGAGAAAGAGAAATTGTACATTTAGAGGTATTTAATTATCTAACGAAGGTATTCATTCAAGAGAATTTTCTTTCAATATGTATTTCTTCTGGTGTAGATGTATGAAGTAATTTAGAACTACGTCTGTTCCACATAAATAATGTTCCACCATAGCGCTCTTATTGTAACAAATGAAACTGGAGAATTATTTTCTAATTAATTCTCACTCTATTCGAAGTGGTATTCCAAAGATTATTTGTTAATGTTTAAATAAAAAATACAGCATAAAAGATACAACTTTTTAATATTATTTCTTTTAATTTAAGAAAATTAATTGTTGCTAACATTTTGTATGTGAAATACACAATTATTGTAAATGTTTCGTTCGTGAGTGGTGAATTTTGCAACATTGTTCTGTTCTGTTGTGTTAAAGTTATTACTACTTCCTTGTCTCTTAGGTAATTAATCAAATTTGAATGATGTTCATTACTCTACTGCAGGTACGATTTCAATGGATTATGAGCTGTGACACGTAATTTTTATTACGTCCTGCTTGTTAAGCAAGATGAGACACTGCACTTTACCTTGAAGAATGGTTGGTACATTTTATTTTCTAGTATCCAGCTCAATCATCTCCGTCGATTCTTTCATCCATTTCGAGATTATGCTCACCCTTATCAGCATATTTTTATACCATCCTGAAGAATAAGGTTACCCCAAGCAATATTAACTCTTTAAAGAAAACCTGTCAGTTTTAATATGTTCGTTCCTCTTATTTAGCAATTTCTTGAGCAATCGGGCAGGACAAATATCAGGCATTTCAGTATTCGATATTAATCATTTACTATTAGTCAACTTTAGTGTCCCAGCTTGCGCTGTTGTAGTGAAAATCAGATTATACTCTACTCTTCCAATGGCCAAACTAGCAGAGTAATGTTTCTTTTTCAAAGTAGTGCACTAACCTTTGACAACCTTCTTTTCCGCCACGCCATGCTAGCTTATGTGAAACAATGTGTTAAAAAAAATTGCAAACCAACTTGTGTCTCCTCGTCGTTTTATCACATGCATGCTTTGTTCTTTAGTTAAAGTGACAGAACTTTGCTTCTTTTTTTGGTTCCTTTTGTAATATTTTACGTTTTGTATTTCTGGCTTCTCTCGCGGATTTAAATTCGATATCTTTAAAGGGATCAAATTTTCTATTAAACTTGTTGTAGTACACCTCCTGCATTCATTTGGCGGTTCTATTCCACATTATTTTAATAACAGCTTCTTCAAAATCTTTTCCATAGCAAACTTTCATATTAAATCCCCAGTCTTTCAAAATGTTTCCCAGTTTTGTGACGGGTGTATTTTCTTCTAGTTTGTAACCCTGTTCGTCACAAAAAGATTGGAATTATTTCCATATCGAATTATTACTAGCCATGGTATTTTGCACAACATTTTGTTTAGTTTGAGTGGTTATATCTTCCACTGATGCTGAACTAAATCGCTAATAGTTTATTTCTCACAATTTACAATAAAACTGGTGATAGATTTGACATCTGTTTTCATAACTAGAAAATACGTTGTCAACCACAGACTAACAAACAGACCGACAACTACTTGATATCCAAGATATTCTATCCAGGGGTAGCACACTTCATTTACTACACCTTATCAGTGTTTTGGTTAAATGAGGGAATCATAGAGGGCAGCACCTTAGACAGGATCGAAAACTTAATTGTCAATATAGTTGGTTGCGCTGGTGAAGTTTGTTAAAGTTGCTGTTGTCATGTCCTTTTTCTCCGTTATTTGCAAATATTGCGAGTAACTCTCATTGTCATAGGCATTTCGGAACATCAAACCGATGATACTCACAAGCAAGTCTCAGTGAATGACCAGAAATTCAGTATGTGTCATGTATTTGTAAGTGTTATTTATATTATTAAAAAATGTCACATTTTCTTAATCACGTCAAAAATTGAAAAAAGGTATTATGATGATCTCCAGTCATAATTATAATGAAACATATATATCATTTCATCTTTACTAATACTTCACGTTAAACAATTTAACAAAATATATTGTAGTTATAAGATATAATGTTATTTTTTGTATATGATTTACTAAATATATAATACTTATAGATAAAAATATATTTCTTTTAATCTGTTTCATTAGTAGCACTTAGATAAAGAAAAGATTTTACGATACTTCACTATCATTACGTATATTAATTTGTTTTATCGCCAACCGTCAGTAAAGTGATGCGTTACCATAGCGTTTTACGGAGGTAAAGAAACACTTTATCGTACTGTACAATAAAGTACTTTACCTGCCGCTAATATCTGTCAGCGTAGCCATGACTGATGACTTTAAAAATAAATCGTTTGTCACTGCCATAAACTGTCATAAGTTATTATATCTTTATTTCTTAAATTAACAATTTTCACGGTTGGCGATAAAATTTTGTATGCACCACGTCAGTAAAGTACCTTTACCGAACTCGTCTGTTACTCGCCGCGCTCGCTTCACTCGCTTGGCTCGTAAATCAGACTCGTTCGATAAAGTATCACTTTACTGACTTGTTACATAAATTACTATTTCATGTAAAATTAGCATCAAATATTTTGACGTTTAATGTTGCAGACACTTGTTAATGTTCCAGAAAATATAACGCCAAAAAATATTGATGTTAAGTTTCACATGAATTTAATGCTTTAATAATTTGCAATCAAGAAATATCAAAAATAAAATGCAAAAGGAAAATCCCTTACCACAAAAAATATATATCAAAAAATCTAAATACGTATTTCGGCAACTAAGTTGCCATCTTCAGTAGATATCTGTATAAAACAAAAAAGAGTGTTAAACGTGGTATTTTTGGCTAAGGTGTAACCTTAGAAGATATGTAAGTCACTAATTTCTGATGCTTACAGAAACTATATCTCAGAAGTTGAAAATGATATTAAGGTTGATCCAAGTAAATTGTGGAAATTCTTGAATGATAGACGTAAGTCAACAAGAATCCCTGGAAAGATATTTGCAGATAATTATGAAATTAATGATCCAACTGAGATTGTTAATGCTTTTGCTACTACGTTTGCTGATGCTTATATAGGTGGTGGGGAGTTTTCTGTTTCCGATGATTATAATCACTCATTGCCATTTTCTTTTTCTACTATATCAGAAGATGATCTCATTGCTATTTTATCATTTTTCTCTTCAAAATTTACTTCTGGTGATGACGCGCTACCCAGCTTCCTCATACGCGATTGTCGCTATGTTTTTGCATCTCCCTTAACTACAATCATCAATTTATCTATTAAAACAGGTGCCTTTCCGAGATGCTGGAAGCGCTCCAGAGTCTGTCCAGTGCATAAGAAAGGCGATACCTCTTCTCTATCTAACTATAGACCGATTTCCATCTTATCTAATTTTGCAAAATTGTATGAGCGTGTGCTGTACAAACAAATATACAGTCATGTAATTTCCTTCATATCTCCTGATCAACATGGATTTATTGCTCAACGTTCCACTGTTACAAATTTGTGTACTCTTTCACAATACGTTAGTGAGGCTTTGGATAAACGCGGTCAGGTTGATGTAATATACACAGATTTCTCTCGTGCATTCGATACGGTTAATCACAGCATTCTTTTACAAAAACTTGCATCACTTGGCTTTTCTCCGTCAGCATTGAAATTGCTTCAATCCTATCTGCAAGATAGAATCTTCTATGTGTCATATAATGGATACTGCTCCAATGAATATATCGCTTCTACAGGTGTCCCACAGGGTTCTAATCTTGGCCCGTTGTTATTTATAATTTTTATAAATGATTTGCTTCTCAGTTTAAATTGTCCAGTTCTTGCATATGCTGACGATATAAAGATCTTTCTGGAAATCTCTTCACCCGATGATCCCATACATTTACAAAACAATCTTAATAAAATAATTGTGTGGTGCGATGATAACAAGTTAACTTTGAATGCCTCTAAATGTGCGTCGGTATCCTACACCAGGAAAAACTTTCCGTTGGAAACAATATACTCAATAAAGGATTATGTACTCGAAAAAAAGTCAAAAATCAAAGACCTAGGTGTTGTTTTTGACTCCACATTAGCATTTGTTGATCATATTGAGTTAGTATGTGGTACTGCAAGCAGGGCGCTGGGATTTATTATGCGTGCATCCAAATACTTTCGGGATATTCAGCTGTTGAAAATATTATACTCTGCGTATGTTCTGAGTAAAATGGAATATGCTTGCATTGTATGGTACCCCATTTATGCGCGGCACTGCATGGCTCTTGATCGCATCCACCGACGATTCCTGAAATATTTATCCTTCAAACTGGATGGAGTTTATCCTGCGGTTGGTACATGTCAGGATGAATTGCTACGGCGTCATGGACTGCAATCACTATCTGAGAGGAGGGAAGCTCACTGCCTGCAGTTTATTAGCAAACTGGTTCGTGGTGGGGTCGATTGTGCTGCTCTGCTATCTGCTGTGGCATTTCGAGTACCAAGGCTATCGTCGAGACATATGGGTCTACATTCAGCACGGCGACTTCAAGGACTAATGTCTTACAACGTTCTCCAGTGTCAATAATGTGCCGTTTAGCTGATCGCCGGCTTGATGATGTTTTTGTTTAGCTTTTGTGCATCTTATGTTTATGTTTATTTTATTTTATATACCTTCTTTTTTCTTTTTATATTATCTATATTTGTTCAGTAATTGGAATTTATTCTGTTGGACAATAAAGATCTATTATTATTATTATTATTATATGCTCTTCACCAAATCCAAACCAAATAACACTAGTGTTATCCCACTGGTGATTTGGTGAAGAGCATATCTTCTAAGGTTACACCTTAGCCAAAAATACCACGTTTAACACTCTTTTTTGTTTTATACAGATATCTACTGAAGATGGCAACTTAGTTGCCGAAATACGTATTTAGATTTTTTGATATATATTTTTTTTTTGTGGTAAGGGATTTTCCTTTTGCGTTTTATTTCAGATTTTTAGCCACAGTCTCCACCCATTATTGGATCAAGAAATATCAAAATTCCCGCTTGTTAGAGAGTTATAATTCTCTATAGTTTCCTACGATAAATTCTACATACCAAGTATCCGTGAGGGAATTATAGATGGTGCTGAAATTTGGTTCACTTTTTAGTGAGAGAGTAAGCCATGTATACTTCCTCTCTTTTATCTATGCTGCTATCCTTGTCACACATGAACGAACGAGTACGAAGATGGCGCTAACAGCAGATTGGCGCGGAATTTTGAGTTTGTTTTTAGAATATGTGTGTTTAATACGTTATTAATGTAATAGAAAAATACACAAAACTATTGCACAAATCACTTACGTTCCCTTTTACATTTAAAAAATACGAATACTAAGATTTTATTATTGAGAGAAATCTTTGTTAATTAAACTTACACAATATAATACATGAAATTACACCACAGTTCACAAATTTTTACTCTGTACTTATTTAATCATAAACTCGCAATATGATGTACAACAAGAAGGATTGCGATAATATGTCAAATTTGAAATATTGTTTGGAATGACATATGACATTGATTGAAGAAATATATTTATTCCTTTAATAAACGGTATAACCACAACATAACAACAAATTTCGAATGACATCATCTCCCATTCAGTTAATATGACAGAGATGGTAGAGGAGTGATATTTTCATTTGCTAAACAAGGATCTGGATAAAATTTGGTATTTAGTTACCAGTCTGATTTGTTTAGTCTGTGTTGCCAACTAACAAAAACAAAACACCAGAAAATAATCTCAGGTGAATAATGTAACAAGATTATTCTCACTGAACGATTAGTTAAAGAAATAATTAAAAAATAATGTAGTATACAAGATTATAGACATTATTAAAAACGCCGATAAAAGTCCAGGCCGAACGGGTCGACCAACCGAAAACTTCTTCAGGTGGCGGACAGAACTTCCGATTCTATTTGTTCTTGTAGCCAATGCCTCCACTTCTCTCTACCTCTTGCAACTATTCTCTCTTCTCGAATGTTTCCTCCCCATCTCCTTTGCTTCAATTTGATCTACCAATATCCTTCTTAGTATTCTTTTTCATTTCTTCACTTGTATGTCTTGCTTCCACTACCTTTTTTGTAATTCTGTCTGTCTACACTCTAGTTATATGCCTATACCAGATTAATTGTTTCTTTCGTATTTGTCTTAAGATCGATTCTTATTTCGCCACTAGCCTGGCGTCTTCATTTCTAATTCAATTGCAAATATTTAAAGAGTTATAAACTCTTGACGAAGATGAAATGGATCTTAGTTCATAAACATAAGCTTCAAATAATTGCATTTGCTTTCAACTTCCAAATTTAGTCAAGCACACTGAATAGCACAAATTAACATCGGTCTTATAACCCATCCTCTGTGAGTTGGGCATAACCCATTAAATTTGTACACAAATTTCATTACATTTCTAAGTCGTGTATTTAGTTCGCCTTAATCTTTTACGAAATTGAAGGTTATAGGAAAATTAGGTCAATCTATTAGATAGAATATAAACTACGCTTATATTAGGTATTTGCGCTTCAGTGTGGACTAGTAAACAAGCATATTAAACGGAAACTGGGAAGCAAAAATTGGTGTCATTTGGAGAACAAAAATTGAAAACGACCAGAATTCATTTTAATTTAGAATAATGAATAAAAACGGCCAAGTCGTAAAGTTGCGAATGAGAATATCTCGGAAGTTTTGGGGCAGGAAGTGTCTTTTAGAAACCAGCCGAGCGTAATATACTACTTTCAGTAATTAGTCTCTCCGGCAGCTATCTCTTCATATTCATACGAACGGGAATAGTTTTAATGAAGGCATTAATAAATGATACTTGCGCGCTACTATCACTACAAAGCGTATTTATTAAGATTCAAAGTCATATGGTTTTATAAAATACTCCATTAGTTTTTGTATTAAAACAAATTTTTATAAACTCAGTATGAATAAATTCCACCATATTATTTCTCTGGCGATAGCATGCATGTTTACATCATCTTAGGCAAGTTTCTAGCCTAAGTTCACCCATCTTAAAGAAATTATTTCACAAGCTATAGTCCAACTATATACGAGGGCATATTGAAAACTAATGCCTCCATCGCTATAATTTTATTAATAATAGATAAATGTTTTAAATATAAATGTGAAATAATAGTATAAACTGTCCTCTACGCACTGATATACTCACTTTTCCACATAATCACCACTGACAGCAATACATTTACGCCAATGTACTACATTCTGCAATGAACTGCGATCTCGAGTAGACGTGTGTGCGCTAGCTCTATTACAATTTGTCCCGCTATTATCCACAATGGATTACAAGTTAAGAAACAGAACAAATTCATCCGGTGCTGAAGATGACACCTACATTAGAAAGGCAATTGAATATCTGTTGCTCTCTGAGGAATTCATCAGTAGAATCAGTGAAAAAATAAGCATTAAGCTGCAACTTGAGTTTGATGAAAAAGTCAAGCAGTTAACAGCCGTGGTAGGTGAGCTAAAAGCCGAGGTCAACAACGTGAAGTCAGAACTGAATCAACTACAACAATACTCTCGCATTAATAACCTCCGAATATTCGGTATTAGGGAGGGACCTGGTGAAAATACAGCTGATACCGTAGTAAAGGTATGCAAGGATAATATGAATATTAACATTGTGTCCTCCGATATAGATATGGCCCACCGTCTGCGGGCTAATGAAGGTGGTGTCAAGCCAATAATTGTCCGTTTTACACGAAGAACGACGAAACAGTTAATTTTTGATAACAAACGTAAATTAAAGGGCAGCAAAATTGTTATCAAAGAAGATCTTACGCCGAGGAATATGAATTTGTTGAAGGAACTGGAACGGCGATCTCCCGCCAACAGCTCCTGGACGAAAGACGGGAAGATTTACTGTAAGTGTAACAATAAGATTCACTTAATTCATTGCGTAGAAGATATTGATAAACTCTGGAGCACCGGGCGCCCGTAAATAGTCGTGTGATCCTACCTATTGTGGTGCATATTCATTGGTTGTTTACTTATTTTTTGTTAAATTTAGTTTTTGTATTTTGTGTTTTCTGTAAAATATCTTGTTTTATTATTTTTGTTTTTATTGGATAGCGCTGCGGCAGGACTAAATAATTCGTGTTTGCATTACAATTTAATTGATAATTGATTTGAATTGCAAAGTAATAATTTATTTTTCATTATCACTTATTTTTTTTTGCTCTAGTGATAATTATACATACATAGTTTTTTCCTTTTTATTGTAATATAGTCTTTATTGTCGTTTAATTTATGGTTAGAGTTGCTCACTTAAATGCAAGATCACTGGTTAATAAAATTGATGAATTTAATTTATTGGTGCTCTCATTAGATGTAGATATTTTTGCAGTCACGGAAACATGGTTTGATCCCGCTTTAACTAATAATGCCTTACACGTGGAAGGCTACTTCCTCTTACGAAATGATAGGATTGGTCGCGGTGGTGGTGTTGCTGTTTACTTAAGAAATCAACTTAAATTCAAAATTATACCGACACGATCTTTTTCCTTCTTGGAACAGCTATGGGTGGAGGTAGGTATTATTGGTAATAATAATAATAATGTTTTGGTTGGCGTATTTTATCGTCCGCCTAATACTGACCTTACACAATTTTTTGTTCACTTTAGTGAAACATTGGGTGAAGTAAATTTACTTGTTGATCATGTACTCTGTCTTGGGGATTGTAATATTGATTTGATGGACAATGGCTATAACGCATTAAATTTTATTTCAATTATTGAATCTTTTAATTTGATTCAAATAGTGGATCAACCTATACGTGTTCTGCGGGATTCCGCTTCTGTTTTAATTGTCACGGAGGCAGATCATGCCACTGACTTTGGAGTAAAGTCTGTTCATCATCTTTCGGATCATTCAGTGGTATTTGCACAATTCGATTTTTTTGATGTAAAATATGAACCTGAAGTCCGGACCTCGCGTTCTTTCAGACACTTTGATTATAACGCCTTTTTGCTTGTCTTCAGATCAATCTCTTGGGATAGTATTTACAACATTATTGGTATAGATGACAAAATCGTTTTTTTAAATAACTGCCTGAGTACCTTATTTGATACTCATGCTTCTTCTATTACTTATAAATGTGCACGGTTGTCTAGTCCTTGGTTAACGGACAATGTCAATCATTTAATGTCTCTCCGCGATAAGTTTCTTGCAAAATATAAAAACACCCGCCTGGCGGTTGATTGGGATTACTATAAAAGTCTTAGAAATTTTACACCTACCGCTGTCAAGGCGGAGAAAAGGGCGTACTTGAATCACAGATTGAGCAATACCAGCAAAAGCTGCGTGTGTAAGGACTTGAAGGAGTTGAATATATACAAAAAAGGGAAATCCGCATTGCCTGTACATTTGCAGAATATGAACGAGATTAATAGTTATTTTTCTTCAATCGCACAGAGTGAATCAGTTGCGGATCCAGATGTGCTGGGTTTTTATAGTAGTAACATTAGGCCTGGAGTCGAGATATGTTCTTTTGACGAAGTTCTGGAAGAGGACGTGCTTTCTATTATAAACAATATTTCTTCAAATTCTACGGGAAGTGATAAGATTAATATTGAAATGATTTCCTTATCTTGTCCTTACATCATTCCGTATTTGACTTACATTATCAATTTCTGTTTATTTAATGGTGTTTTTCCTTCAATATGGAAGGTAGCTCACCTCATGCCTCTTTCTAAGAATAGCACCCCCAGTGATTTTGCGGGCTTGCGACCAATAAGTATTCTGCCGACACTGTCGAAGGTTTTGGAGAGGGTGGTGGAGCGTCAATTGAGACATCATATATCTAGGTTTCATATTCTCCCATCTTTTCAGTCGGTATTCCGACCGGGGTTTAGTTGTGCCACCGCGCTGACTAAAATTACTGATGATGTTATTTCAGCTACGGATACTGA
This sequence comes from Amphimallon solstitiale, assembly GCA_963170755.1. Taxonomy (NCBI): domain Eukaryota; kingdom Metazoa; phylum Arthropoda; class Insecta; order Coleoptera; family Scarabaeidae; genus Amphimallon; species Amphimallon solstitiale. Next base: position 90,028,480 of record OY720680.1, read on the forward strand.
TTTGGTTACTGTTTTGGTCCTGCTTGATTTCTCCAAAGCTTTCGATAGAGTCAACCATCAGGTGTTGCTCTCGGTCTTGCATTATGTGGGGTTTCATGATAATGTTGTTTCCTTCTTTCACAGGTATTTGTCCGACAGTGTACAAAGAACAGTTTTAAATAATGACATTTCTGACTACACATATTTGAAATCTGGTATTCCTCAGGGATCTATCTTGGGTCCATTGTTATTTGCAGTTTATACCTCGCAGCTTTTTCTGTTTGATCACTTTAATTGCAAATTTCACTTCTATGCTAACGACACGCAACTGTGCACTTCTTTCAACACCGGGGATGTTGCTGTTGCAACGCAGACTATCAATAGTGACTTAGATAAATTTTATAAAACCACTCGTCGCCATGGTTAGCAAATTAATGGACAAAAGTCATGCTACATTATTTTGGGTAGTGCTTCCAACAGGTCACAGGTGTGTGTGATACGTTGGATTTGCGTATTAATGGAGTTGGGTTGGTCCGAAAGAATTGTGTTAGAAATCTGGGTCTGCTTATGGACGAAAACTTAAGGTTCAAGAATAACACTATCAACCTTATTAGGCGAGCTTATTGTAATTTGAAAAAGTTATATCCTGACAGATGCTCCTTGAGTGCTCATGTTAAGACCGTGTTGGCCGATATATTGGTCTTGTCCCATTTTAACTTTTGCGATTCCATTTATGGTCCCTGTATTGACAGTTTGGATAGGAGGAGAATACGGGTAACCCAAAACTCATGCTTGCGGTTCATTTTCGGTATTGGTAGGAGAGAGAGAATTTCTTTTAAGTTGTCGGAAGTTGGCTGGCTCAATATGGAAATACGCAGGCTTTTTCATTTGGCCTGTTTCGCTTATAAAATTATTACTACCCGCACGCCACCGTATTTGCTAAACAAAATTAGATATCGCACTGATGTCCACAGCATTAACGTTCGGAGAAGGGATTTGATTGATATAGCTCGTCACCGTACCACTCACTTTAAGCGTTGTTTTCAATACAATTGTGCTTTGATTATGAATGATTTGACACCGTATTTCAAAGATTTGTCCCTCCGTGGTTTCAAGCGATGTTTGAGAGAGCGTTTACTAAGTGATCTTATATTTTGAGTTGCTCGAGTTGTTCAGATAGCAGTAGTGTTATGTTGTAGTTTTCCTTTTTTTTTATAATTTAATTACACTTGCGCTTTTGAATAGTGTTCAAAATGGGGTTATGTATGTGTGTATGGCTATTTATGTATATATGTGCACGCACACATTCTTTTTCTTCTTTGACTCATTTGGTACACCTGGTAGATCAGGGAGCCACAGGCATAACTGAAGGTGTTACCATTTGATTTCATTATTACCAATATGTAAAATTAATATGTAAAACTAATATGTTAATGTAATGGAATCAATAAAGGTGTTATTATTATTATTATTAGTGTTGCATGTCCGTCATGGAAAAAGTCTGAAGACTTCCCACGGCACCATTTCCACACCTCCGTTATCACCTCTGCATCCGAAGAGGAATGTTTGCCCTTGAGATGTTCCTTAAGCTTCGGAAAGAGTAAAAAGTCACAAGGCGCAAGATTGGAACTCTAAGGTGGATGAGGTAAAACGTCATGAAACCCAAGCTTATAAAGTGCTACGCTCGTTCTCTGACTTGTGTGAGGCCAAGCGTTGTCATGATGCAGAATTGGCAATTTGTACAGACGAACACTACTCAGCCGCCACTTCAGATCTGTTAGGGCGTTTACATATACTTCGGAGTTGATAGTGCAGCCACTTTCCAAAAATTCAATGTGAACGATGCCATCGTAATCCCAGAAAACGGTAATCATGACTTTCCCGGCAGATGGAAGTGCTTTGAATTTTTTCGGTTGTGGCGAACCCTTATGTCTGTACTCGATGGACTGCCGTTTTATTTCAGGGTCGTAATGGTGCGCCCACGACTCGTTACCGGTCACAATTCTGTGGAGAAAAGCATCACCTTCTGCTTCACATCGAGTCAACGTGCGCATACTCTATACTGCAGCACATTGCAGATCATGTGATGTACTCTTTCTTGTGAAATACCCACCCTGTTGGCAATGTCACTTTCTTTACATCGTCGATTCTCACGAACCAGTTCATTTCCGAGAGCCACCTGCCTTTCACCACACGCAGACACTGGTCGGCCACTGCGTGCCCGATCATGGACATACTTTACAACAGGATTTGCGTCTTTCACAGTCCTGACGCACCTCCTAGCAGTACTTACATCACGGTACATGACACTCAACCTTCGATGGATGTTAATGGGCGCTACACCCTCCGCAATAAGAAATTCAATGACAGATCGTTGGTTTAACCGCACATCCATGCCGGTCTCCATTTTTAGAACTGTCGTACGCACACGCGATGATGTTGAGAATCTCCACTAGGGGGACTACAAATGCTTAAGGTAAATGGCAAACCACTTTTTACACGGTCTGACTCGTCATTATAAATGTTGTGACTATGGTGGCATTAGTTTTCAATTTGCCCTCGTAGTATTGAGACTCCAAAAATACATATATTAATCCCTCAGCGGAACATCGCTTTCACATTTCACGTTCAAGTACAGTCTCGTATCGTTTAGTTTGTTATATGCGTTTTTATCGATTTTTCCGTATCTTAAATAAATTTTAAAAGTTTCTTAAATCTGTCACTTTCGAATAATAATAGTACTGCAGTAAGAAACTGTTAACCTTACTTCAGAATATTATAAAATATTGTAAGGAGAAAACACCTGCCTCATATTCCTTCTCTCTCGATAAATAATTACATCATCTTATTGCAACGTTTGGTAAATCAAAAAGTAGTTCTAACACTGTAGCAAGCATATTGCGTTCTTAATTAATTTTAAATAATTTATTTCAGTAGTCACACTTTGTCTTTTCTTGATTTTACTAAATATTCATTTTTAAATAAATTTCGTGATGTTTAGTGTATAGACACGAACAATTAATCTTTGTAGAAGTCAAGTGTGCTTTGCACACATCGAGTACCCTTAATTAACAAATTTGGATTTTCCAGTGATATAACAATATGTGAATCAAAGCGAAACCCTTTGTCGCAGTATAGTTCACGTTATGAAGACGAGACAGGACAATTTGTATGTCCAAGCTATAATAACTAGGGAAAATTATAGAGGTAGACAAGTTTCCTCAGATCTTGTAAATTCTATAGACCAAAGGTTACGGACATTTCTTTATTTATATATCTTCCTTTTTCATTCGTATTTGTATATTTCTTTATATATTGTTAAATACGTATATGAAAGATATTCATTCAATTTATTTTCCTGATTTTGTTTGATCCATTTTACATATATGGATTTGTTGAGGAAGATTTACTTCATATTTTTTATTTATTGCTAATTTTATTTTGATAATACTTTGAATACAATTACATTTGTTTAGTTTTCCTATTTTGCTCTTGTGTATTGCTGGTTGCATATGCACCAGATAATCAATTCAATATTTATTTGTAAAAGTGTGTAATCGTGGAGATCGTGATGGTGTGTATCGGTACGCTAGCACACCCTTAAATATATTAATTAATTTATAAACAAAGTACGTCTAATTCGGATGCTGGTGTGCATGTCTAATTGTGGGTCAAACACTGTTTTCGATCATTGTATGAGGAGCGTGTTGATCTAGTTACTGATATTCAGGTTAATTAATAGTACATGTGAGTGTCAGAATTGATCTATGCTCATTTTCGGGTAACTCAATAGGAAATAATTCTAGATAAGGTATATATATGATTATTTTACTCTTTTCTTTATCTTTATCTATAACGAAGTAGCAACTATAAATGTTAAGGACAAGTTTTATTTACAAATCATTTAAATTAAAGTATATTACAAAATTACAGACAAAAATTCTGTTCTGCCGTACGTCATTTCTAAAATTAAAACATAATAAACGAATTCTCTTGAACTTAAACAAGCATTGGTCGGTACTTATGTTAGTTTTACAGGCGTCAAACAATACTATAAAAGACGGAGATTTCTTTTTCTAGCAATGTTTAATTAATATCGCACGCAGGATTGTTTGATATGGACGATGAAATCGGACGGATTTTAATCAGCAGGTTATTAGCGGCAGCTGATTATTGGAAGAATACAGGTCTATAAAGACAGCATTCGTGCCGTCAGATTTAATCAACAGGTCATTCCGACAGTTGATTAGCAGGATAATGAGATGTAAAGTAGGCGAGAAGGCAGCATTTAAAGGTCTAGGTAAACAACGAAGGAGGCTAATGGGAAGGATGGCAGTATACAGAGGTCCAGGTGAACTACAAAGCAGTCCAGGATGTAGCATTCGAAGTTAAAAAATATTTGAAATCAGTGACTTTTTATATACCCAGTGCATGTCTTGTACATGCGAACAAATCATATTTTTCAGATATCGAACATGTATTTATCACGTAAAAAAGCCGTGACTCAATCACGTGCTAAAAACGACTTCGCTCTCTTAAAATATTTAATCTTAGAGAAAAAATATATACATGAAACATTTTACATTTTCTGAACAGTATATAATCACAGAAATATAATGCTGAATTTATTAAGGCAAATTGATACTTGTATTTGAAAAAAAACTGAAACTTTCTATACAAGGACAAACAAAAATTTGATACAAATTAACTTGTTATATTTCGTGGGTGTTATTGTTCTATTATACAGAGTGTCCCACAGAAAACGAAACAGATTGAATATCTCGCAGGAGAAAACATTTTTGAAAAAACGCAAAAAAAGGTCAATTTTTGATTCAAGGAGGACACCCTTCCATCATATCTTCAACTATGTTACGTCATTCCCCTCCCCTCCATCACTCTAACCGTTACAATTTAAATAGGGAAAGTACTAAATACGATACATCGTTGCAAAGGTAATTGTATAGAGAATTCATCAATGTGATTGTTGGTTGCGCTATTTTTGATTTTAGCGCCTTCTAGCAGGATAAAAAACGGTTACGTGTTCCAAAATGAAACACAACATTTCAAAGCTAATTTTATTAGCAACTATATACGTAATATTTTTGATATTTATTTGTCATCATTGTCAAGTACAGACTGTCAACGTCTATTGTAAACTAATTAAGTTCGTAGTTTCTAATATTAGAGCTCTGCAAGGTTTTTCAATTGTGTAAGTTAATATTTTTTTCAATTGTGCATTAAATTGCTAATTAAATTAGCTTTGAAATGATGTGTCACATTTAAGAATACGTAACCGTCTTTTATCCCGCTAGAGGGCGCTAAAATCAAAAATAGCGCAACCAACAATCACTTTGTTGAATTCTCCATACAATTTCAATGATGTATCGTATTTAGTATTTTCCCCATTTAAATTGTAATGGCTAGAGTGATGACGTAACACAGGAAGGGTGCCCCGCTTGGATCAAAAATCGACCTGTTTTTGCGTTTTTTCAAAAAAGTTTTCTCATACGAGATGATCAATCTGTTTCGTTTTCGGTGGGGGGTGTATATTAGTATTTACTGTTTAATTTTGTTGTAGAATTCGAGTCAGGTGGTATGCTAATGATAATCGCCAACAATACAATTTCCTAATATTTGTTGTAACGTCAAAATTGCAAAAATTCGCATTTATTTCAACAGGTAATGCTTGTATTAGTAGTAAAACTGCCTTATGTACGTAATTTGTCAGACTATAAATTAGCATAAATGTATAACTACCTACGTGCAAAATATTGTCAATATTTCATTCGATACAACATCGCATAGCCGAATGAAAACAAAATTGCCTCTAAATTTGTCTCCGGCATTAGACTTTGGAATTTAATTGCATATCTCAAAAATGCTTACAAATAAACCCCCCGTGCATTAACAATTTTTGACCGTATATAGTCAGAGCTATACGTATATGATCTAAAATATGTAAACGAATTTTACTGAGTTTTAGACTTCTGAAGAGAACGAGATTTATAATTCCCGGTTACATAAGCAAGAATATAAAATAAAAACAACTTTTTATGTAAATGCTTACATGCCACAAGAGAAAAACGTGACGTGAAATAATTGGATTAAATCATCCGGAAAGTACGTATTACTACAGCCTAGAGAATTATCCATTTTCACGTACACTCGTCTCTAACTCTTTCCAGAAAGCGGCCCTTAAAAAAGTAAATGGTTAATTTATCAGTGACGAATGGACATATCATGTTAAAGTTACGGCCAGCTTGCGACTATAACTTTTCAGACGCTGTGTTAAAAATCCCGAATTTATATTTCATGCTTTCTGTCTGCCTTTTATTTTTCCTATTCCCGGTGTATTTTATTGTGGTAAAGTAATTTTGCTTTTTTTATGCACGGACAAACGTAGCTGTAATTTTATGAGATGTCATGTTATAAACACTAATTAACAGGAAGTATTTTTCTTTAGTCAAATGCAAATAGTTTCTTTTTAATCGTAGAGTTAAAACTACAAGGGTTAATAAGCGCAGCACATAAATCGCGTCTGCTTGTTATTATACTTGCCTTCAGAAATATTGCGCTTTAATTAACTTTTTATTTTGAGTAGTGATTTTGCGACATCAAATTGCTACCCACTCTTATTCAAAGTGATTAAGTATGGCGCTACACAAAAATAATCATAAAATTTAATTCAAATATTAAAATTAAGTTCTTACAATACCCTACCAAGCTCATTTATTACCCTATTAAGTTAATTCTAGTCTAGTTCTCTCAGCTTAGAAGCACTCGATATTGCTATGCCCTTGTGGGAGGACGAGGTAGTCCACAAGTTTCTCTTGAATACTGTGGTTAAAATTGCGCGCCACCTCTCATTATTTACTTGCCGAGCCTTCTGACGGTTCTATTCAACCGTGAGGAGTGTTAAGGGAAGGAAAGATTTCCGACGACTAGTGATAGTAAGCACAAAATTACAATAGAATTAAAAATACTTTATTTAAAACATTATTCAAAGTTAGTAATAACAACAAACAAGGGAAATTTATAACAAATGAAAAACATTGTGTTGGAAAGAATATTTAATTTATATTTAAAATGCCAGGCATAGTGTTTCAGCGACGTGCTTGCTGCAATGCCAATGAGCTCCTGACTCCCCGCATATCTGTCTTCTTCTTCGCATAACGATGCCAATGAGAAAGTCAATTAAAATGATGTAAATAGAAACAGATTGCAGTACAAGGATAATCATCTAGTAAAGCTCTTTTAATTAGTATAAAATTAACACATAAAAGGAACTACAGAGTGTTTTATTTTTATCTTATATTGTAACGCAACTGAATTGAACCAGAAATTCAAATAAAACAGTCACTAAAATGAACACAAACTATTTATTTTCATCCACTTCAATGTAAAATCGATTTATTTTTTATTTGTAATCAATCTGTTTTTAACTTAATACTGACATCGATCTCATAATTCTAACAAACAGTATAATAATAGCTTTTGCAGCGAAAACTAAAAAGAACAAGGAAAATTCTCTAGAGCTAATTTCTTATGATTAATGCTCCTTAAGCAAGAACAAGATATCGCATCATTTATCTACTACGCGTTGCAAGAGAGGAGAATTCGAGAGTAAAACCTTTGAGAGACGATTAAGTACCGAGCAAGATCCTCAGGAGAGGCGTCCCATATTGTACATTTATTAAAGAACTGAAATTTATATACCCGCGACCAATAGATGGGGGAAAAAGTAGCGGTCGGGTTTTTAATCGACACATTATTTATAACTCTTGTAAAACGTTCCGGGTAGCAAAAAAAAATACTCCTAGCGAGGTAGGAAAATCATTTTGCAAGGGTTTAAATCCCAGGCATACAAGCAAAAAATTTATTCAAAGCTTAGTATGGAGATTTTTTTTACATTCTGTACAAGGAAAGTGATAAATAATAAAACAGTACAATTTTCTTTTGAGTTTTGTTAATATGAGTTGCCTTTTTTAATTGGCATCTAGAGGTTCATTCAAACAGTTTTTATGTAATTGGATGCGATCATGTATGAAGCACTATAGGGTTTATAAAGTAGGCACATATTTCAAGTTTTTCAAATCAGCATATTAATACGGAAAAAATCCAGATATGCATTCACATTAAACATGAAAAATATGCGCACAAGAAATATATAGATATAATATATATATCTTCTTATTAGGCACAGGATCCAAAATATTCACAACATTTTAAATTGAAGACTACAGCCACATGCTGAGAGCCTCATAGACAAATATCAGGTAAGCCACAGGAAGGGAAAATCCACCATCGACCAAACTTTCACCGTCAAAGAAATGTTATACAATGCATGTGAATACGACATTTGTGCCTATAACAAATTTGTGAATTTCCATCAAGCATACGACTCCATCAATAGTCCCAGCAACTAAAGCACAGAGATGGGCTGACGCTTATTCTATTCAATTTGATTTTTGTAAACACCTACCATAAGGAAAATTGAAATCGGCAGATATGTATTAATTAACAAAACTTTTCAGTTGGTAGCATACACGGATGACAACGACAAGATCCCAACACAACTAGCTACAAAAGAAATATATGGACGGTTGAAAATAAATGCAAACACAGTTGCCTTCAAAGTATTACTGGAAAGACAAAAATGATGGCACAGCCAATATCTAACAACAAATGTGAAAGGGCCATAGAAGAAAACATTGAATTGATAACCTCATAATATGGTTATATCGCAAAACTAAAAGAAACTACCTATCCAAAAGTGTATATATCAAAACTGGACAATGCAAAAGAGATATAAGAAGATTAATAATTTTATAAAAAATTACTTACCGACAATAATTTTACTTCACTAACTTACGAAAACGTAATACACAAGCTTTGATATTTTGCGATAATGATAAGGAAACCTACATATGTGATGCTAGTTCTAACCAATGCTTACAGATGGAGTTCGGGTTGATGTGTGTTGTTGAGACAACTAGGCCTCTTCTCCTCTACCTAATAATTGCATCAAATATTAGAATTGAATGCTTTTTCTCCCTACAGATGCTTTTAATTAAAGTTATGGATTATAGTTTCAAATACTAACGTAAGGTCCCAAAATTTTCGGAAAATTTTTAGATAATTTGCAGTTGTACTAAATGATGTTTGGTTAAGTTATCGCTGGAAGTCATATGTCATAATTAACTTGTTTTAATTAGTTTAGTGTTTGTGGTCTGGTTCAGCAAAATGTCTTACATGACAGATATTTATAAAGGAATTTACTATTTAGTTAGGCAAATGCACAAGCGTGATATTGTTGCCATTTATCGTGAACAAAATATCAACAATTTATCAAACCATAAAGGAATGGGAATAGGGAATACAGTGCGTTAATTGGACAAAAGTGTATGAAGGCCTTGGTAATAAAAACTATGTCACAGCTCTGTTCTGTTATTTAAAAAAAGCTATTGACACGGTTGATCATCGTATACTCATTAATAGTCTGGAGAAACTTGGGATTCGGGCATTACTGGCAGGGTAATTAGATCGTATCTGGTAAAAAAAACTCGACTAACTAAAATAGGGCCGATCACAAGTAGTCATCCTGCAAAATTAACAACTGGTGTTCCGCAGGGTTTGGTCTCAAGGCCAATACTAGACCTATTGTACATTCAATCGTTCTGGAGCATTGGCCTATAAGAAAAATATGTAATCTAATCTATGCAGCTGATACGGCAATAATTTAGACAGGAAAAAGTTAGGTAGAAATAGACAACAAAATAAATACGGATCTAAAAAAAAAAACTATAGACTAATGGACAGAAAGAAATTGACATTAAACACGTAAAAGACAGTTTATGTAACCTGTCAACCAAAAATAAACAACCAATTCATATCTAAAGAAAAACTTAAAGAAGTAGACACGATAAAGTACTTGGAAATTATCATAGATAACTATCATAGGGCCTGATGTGTTCTACAATCAAAAAGGTGTGACACCCATAATAGGGGAAATAAAAAGAAGTGGACCATGTAAAATGACGAAACTAATGATATGCTATGGCCATGTCATCTCGAAAATACGCTACTTAATAGTAGCATGGGGAAAATGTACAAAAACATGAATGAAATCTATGCAGGTGATTCATAACAAGGCCCTCAAGGTGATCCTGGACTTGGACTGGTATACCCATTCAGAGAATATATACAGAGATACGGAACTACTCAGTATAAAACAAATAGCTAGACTGGGGGAATACATAACAGCTTACAAGGTAGCACATAACATTCAGACGAACAACTTCACTCTGCACAGATTAAGTGATATGCATAACTGCAGTAGACGCCAAAACGATCACTATTATATCCCTGGAATGGATAGCGTCATGGGGTAAAGAGTTTTCAGTTTGGAACCATAGAGATATTTAATAAACTTCCGTCGGAAATAAAGAACTGCTTGAGTTTCAGGGTCTTCAAAATCAAAGTAAAATGATACACGGAAGAACATGTTAGTATACTCTGAGACTCTTGACTGAGACGCAGTGTGGCCCAGGAGAGTCAGAAACCTAGGGACGAGAAATTGAAATATGAAGAATATAAGTTAAATAATTCACGTATAACTTGCAATGCTCCCTCAATAACAGCAATAAGCTGATTGGGAGCAGTAATTGATTTTAATTTAATACTATTGTGTTAGGAAACTAGACAATAATTATTTGTAATAATAATAAATAATAAATAAATAGGTCGAAGATTCGGCATTTCAAAGACCACTGTTTTTCGAAATATTTTCCGAAATAACGTGGTGTTTCGAAAACAAGAGAGAAGTCACCAAAATATACCGCGACGCAGGTATTGTTGTGCGCAAAGGCACATCGATTTTGTCATTAAACTGATTGTAATGGATCATGAGAAATGTTTCACCTTGTCCCATTCAGAGATGAAGGAAAATGACATAGAAAATACACCAGACAATGTCAAATTCAAAGGTAAATCCAATTTTGAGGAAAAATTTTAGTGTCGTGTGCCATTTCTGAGGCCGGGTTTATCTCGCAGCCGTATATTGGTCGTGTTCGAAGAGAACGCTTAACTGCACACTTTACATTCAAAGATGCCTTTCTAAACTGCTTCAGTTTTTAAATACAAATCATGGCTATGATGATGGCATGTTTTGGCCTGGCTTCATGCTATTACGCTAGAGTTGCTAGAGACTGGTATAACGGACACAACATAAACTTTGTTCCTAAATTAGACAATCCTCCCAATGTGCCTCAGGTTCAGTGAATAGAGAAATTGACCAGAAAAGTGTATGAAAATGCATGGAAGCTGCAAATGAAGAGTAAATACGACGTCGAATTTTTCAAAGATTGTAAGAAATTGATCCTGCTGTTGTCCAGAGGATGATGGGACAAGTCATAGGAAAACTGAGGACCATCGAAGATAATGGCCAACTATGAATAATTTAAACAAAAAGCATTTATTGTTAATTGTTGAAATATATAGTTTATAAAATAAAACAGTTTTGAGAAAATATCAACATCTAAAGTTTTTCCGAAAACTTTGGGACCATACGTTATTTATACACATATTTGTAAGTAGTTATAAATAACACATCGATAGAAATCATATTAAGACATACATATTGTAATAGAGGGGGGGGTACCCTTACAAAGCCCCAAGTTGCGGTGCCAGATGTAATAGGGTACTGAGCGGGATCGAGAGGGGGCGAGAGAGCTAATGAGACTTATCAGAGAGCTATATTTAATTAATCCTGCAAAAGACTGCTAAACATAATAATATAATAAACTATTTACTTAATATGAAGTTGAATGGCTAATGTCCCTAAGTGATTATTTAATTATTGTTCAATTATAACTTGGCCGGCTAGCTAAAGGGGGTTGCTTTCTATAAAAGCAGAGATAATTGTATATTTAGTTCTTGTATCAATGAGTATCTCAAAATTGTCCTAATTGAAAAGTACAAAGTTATTAATAATTCAAAACTTCGCGGCATTCAACGTATGACTGCGCAAGATCGGAATAGACTTTATCCAAGAGGTGGTAAAAGCACTGAATTAAGCGCGAAGTCGCTATAACTCTCGTGTACGTGTGAATGTTAAAGTGACCAAAACGAAATTAAAAAGTGATGTGGTTATCTCAGTGGGTGATATCTAAGTGACTCTAATTGTTCTATCTACAAGGCGTTAAAAAGGGTTCGAGATTTCATTTACCTTAGTCCAGGATACCGCAATTCTCCAGTTGTCGTGCGAAGATCTTGAAGATTCTAACCTGTAAGGCTACTCGGGGTTACAGCTCTAATGCTGAAGCACCAAATAGAATATGTGTACCTCTTTTATGTTTAGAATAGGATGTAACAGCGATGGAAACAAACACTTTATATATGATAACAACAGATCTAAGTTTATTTAGCACATATTAATAAATTATAACAACAATACAACAATGATCGTGACGAGAAATAAATAAGCAATTCACACAAACAGGATGACAATGCTCAGTGTGTATGAAAATTTGGCATTATTAAATTACTTTGTCGTGGACATAAACAGCATTTTCTTAGGCAAAAGTTCTACTAATTTGGAATATTGACATCAAGACAAAGTAGACGAATTTGACCCTTATGTACAAACTCTTAATTTGGAGTGCATAGCAATGAGATAGAATAAAATTGAAATGTAAGTATTTTCTGATATTTAAATAAGCTTATATTGATTGAGAATGTAAAATGAATTTCAAAGTTTACGTTAGCTATATTTCAAGAATTGAATTAAATGATTATTTAGAAATAATAGGATTAAAAGACGTTACACAAGTTTGACCTAGTTTTGTTAAGAAAAGGTGCATATACTAATAAACAGACTTGGTACCTTCTGTGTTACTAATTCCTTATCTTGTTTGAGCATATCAGGTATTTCGGCCGTAAGATGTGGTTTCCCGTCGTTAACGACTAGTATCCTCGCTTCAATGTGGGCTTCAACAGCTACCAGGTGAGTGGGTGTATGGTTTGTCCTTGACCTCGTTCGGTTAGTAAGGGCGGGGTAGTAATATCTCCAATGTTTCTTTTTATATTTCAGCTTTCGATTTATTTGTCTCAACCCTAATGGTGTTCTAGCTCGAACGTCTTCAAATTGGTGACCTTGAACTCGCACGTGGGAATGACTCAGCAGACAATTAATGTCTAGATTGAAAGTATCACTACTTTGACGAAGAACTTCACGAATGAAAAAATGAAAACAATCTGTCTTCACGCACTTGGACGTAGAACTTCACGTGTGGAAAATTGAAAACAATCAATCAATAACCGATGTGATTCAAACAATGAATCAAAAGAAGAATTCAATCAATCAATGGATGTGAATGAATAATCGATCGAATGTTTAATGTCTAATGTCTAATCCCCATGCTTCTCGTCGGATGTGCCTTTTTATCTCAACCTTCTGTTGTGGACGTAGTAACCATGGCAATATATACAGTAATATTTTACAAAGTCTTAGTACGATCAAGTTTATTTTGGAATATTAGTGGAATCATGTTTTATCTTAGTTAAATTAATTCGTCTTTCAATCGGTACAATAAAATTACTTTAATTCGTTTTCTCTTCGAAAAACACATTTTTTAAAAATTAAAGGGCAAATTTTGCATTTCGACTGTCATATGTTCGATGACGTCATGGACGCTAATATACTAAATTAAAATATCAGAATTTTGGCTTAAAATGCCTTTTTAGTAGAACTTTACCTTTACAAATTAAACTTTTAAATACATTTAATATTTTTCATCTTTTAATCTTTTTTAAAATCTTTCTTTATGCAAAAAATTGGTGTGGTTAGTTTTTGAAGTGTAATAACTAAGTGGTCTTTTAATTTATTTACGAATTATTGTTATAACATGAAACTCTGACCTTTTCTTAATCTATTACCACCTTTTTAAATTATCTAAATAGCTTGTAATTAATATTTTTAAACTTATCTTTTACCTATGTTGACAACTGTCAAATTATTCAAAATGCTTATTTAAATATCTGGACTTAACTTACAAATATGTCACTGAAAAATATTCCAACGTAAATACGTCTTGATAGACATTGTAACTGCTAGAGTTTATTTATAATTACTTTACTTATGTATATGAAATATTTGAAATTAATTATGCTTCGGACAATATGGCGCATCGAAATTTGAAAATTAAAATGATGCTTAACTTAAATGTGCGCATCTAACAGTTTTATTGTTTGTTACCATGCTTGTAACTTGTCATCTAGTTTATGGTTTAAATGTTTGTTATGTTCAACATTAGTTTATTTTAGTTTTACGCTATGCACTTTTAGTTAGAAATTTGTCATGTATGTGCTATACTTTTGCCAATGTTTGGGATGATGCTTTCAAAACTATCAACCTTGCTTTAACTTTGAACCTGTAACTTTTTGTGACATTTTACTCTTGAGAATTCACACTATAAGATGGTACTCATTTATATGCTCATAGTGTGATGATAAATGTTGAAACTTGAAATTAAAATTGGGCCATTTGTAAAGGCTGTCAAATTTATTTTATATTATTACTTTGCCTATATAATAATCAACTAGTCATTGTTGTGTTGTAAAAATATGCTAAATATAACTATTAAAATAAGACTAATGTGTATTTTAAACTAATCAGGTATTTAATTCTAATATTTAGTATTTAGTACGGGGGTTTGTTGGGGTTCCTGAAAAGAGTAGTCATTGGTTTGGTTTTCTAAATTTGGGGGGGTGATTTTCTTTCTAATATTTAAAATGTGATGGGGTTCTTAGAATTTACTAGATTTGTTGGCGAAATTTTCATTAATTTTCTGGGATTTTTACCTATACTCTTATACAAGGGTCTAACTTTAAGCATCGCCGATGTATATATGGTTGCCTGTATTCAAGGGGTTTTAAGGGGTGACTGTATGTGTTTGTGGGTATTTGACTGGTGTTGTCACATAATCAACACCAGTTCAATATATTGCAGTATGTAATCAATGTTACTTTCCATCAATTGTATTTATCAGAGTTAGATATTTGTAGTTGATGTTGGACGTTCTCAATACTGATCAATATCTCAATACTATTGAAATAAATTCTTTATTGTTATTAATATTATTATTATTATTATTATTATTATTATTATTATTATTATATGCGTGCGAAAGTTATCGAAGACTTTGAAAAAAGAATCAGTATATGCTGAAGAACCCCAGGCGCATATTTATCAGATATTGCATCACATTTAGTAACTATTTATTAATAGATTTAGGAGTACATAAGTAATAAGTATTATTCAGAATTAAAATCATCAAGTTTATGTTCGGACAAATTATCTTTCAAGCACAATTACCTCTAAATAAGAATTTACACATCTTTACTTGATCTGTTAAGATTTATTATATACAAAGGTACTAATTGTAACCAGACATGATCACTATTCGTTATTCTGTTTCATGAAAGACGCCATTTAAGATAAATCCTTCTTGCAAATTCCTCTGCTACCATGATCCTACGAGTAACTCGAATAATATATTCTGATCTTTACTGCTAAGGCATTAAACTTTCACGTGCTGCGTTCTAAAGACAACAGGAGAGACCCTTAGAATGTATAAAGCCTCTTGAAACATACACGCCAAAATGAAACTTCGAATGGGATATGTTTTGAATACAAATGTGATAAATGCTAAGCGTACTGTTTACATATATCATATGTATGTGGACAAATACGTATATATACAGAGTGGAAAGTATAAATAATTTCGTAATTGCATTATTAATTAGTTGACCAAACGTATCAATTTTATTTGTCGAAATGCAATCTCGTCTTGAAAGAGATATCAATAACATTGCATAGACGCAATGACGTAATCGTCAATTAATTTTTGTACGTACTATAAGAAAGTATTGTGACGATGAAAATGTCGACTGCAAGATTTTTATAAAACATTATTTTTTCTAACATGTGTGTGTATGTGTCTGTGTGCATATGTGATCACGATAACGGCCAAACGATAAAAGCTATCGATCCAAACCTGATATTTAAGAATATAATCTTCTCTCAAAATATGAATAAGTATCACGTACCTATGTATAAAACAAATTGTTTGTGATAGCTCTTTTTACCTATTTTTTAAATCTTGATTGACTGATATTGACAAATTCTTGCTATAGGGTTTTCACAAAATATGCAAAAATATTTGTATGCTTTATATTTTCAAAATTAACGCCGAAATATTTATTACAGTCACACAATGTGATTTGGATAAGACTACTGTGTGTTTTATCCTTACTGTTTTCCTATAAAACTACGTTTTGATAAACTTTTTGTTATTAGGTTGCATCTGGAACATCACAGCCTCGCCATCTATTTGATTTCTTGATGTGTTCTCTTTGTTCTTCGCTGAAATTACCGAGATTTTCATAAATAAAATCTAAATGTGCTAATGTGCTATAGATTTGTTGCTCGTATTGTATCCCAGAAGTTATCTGTAACATCTTTAAATACACATCAAACTTCTAATTTCGTAATAGTCATTATCGTTTAAAACTCCCTTCTTTTAATTTTACATCGGAGAGAGAAGAAATCTTTTGGCACAGCTATTTGAAACGTTCTCTTTCCTTACTTATGATTTTAACTAACTGTTTCATTAGGCCTAATTTAATATGACGTGTGCGTAAGAAATTTTTTTTTGGATCAACCAAATTTTGGTACATTGTCCTTCCTAACATAATGTTGTGTGCGAGCTCTGCTGTTCCATTCGCATACTAGGCAAAAATATTTTAACCCTGACTATTAACCCAACAGCATATACAGGGTATACCACGACGAGATTTCATTAAAACAATATAGAAAACTAATAAGAGTTGAGTTTTGAAATTTCGCAAATATTAGTTTCGCCTTAAGCTCTTTCGATTTAAAATAGTTTTGAATTTTTGCTTCTTCCGGTTACACCGGAAATGGACATCAACATCCTTATTTTAAATGGAATACCTCATTTTTTATGAATGATTCGTATTTCCAACTTAATTTTAAGGATAGTTTGTCCAATAAGCTTTGCCTCTAAAGTTAGCCATTTTTGAAGTATTTCAATTTTTGTAAAAAAATTTACAGCTGCAGACTATTACTCATAACAACATTCCCAATAATTGAATGCATGCACATATTTAAAATTTTAGGTAATCATTTTGGAAAGTATACTGCTTCAAATGCGGTATTACAAACTTTTCAAAATAATACAGGGTGATCAGAAAACCATGTTAAACATTTGTTATTTTTCAATAGCAACCTACATTTTTTGCAACTTCATTGGATTGCACGTTCAAAATTAGGGGCAGTATGTATTTACTTCCCTATAACTAAACGTGTTAGTTTCAGAGTTATTTTGGAAAATGTATCAATTCCTTTAAAGTTTTATTTTGTATAATCAGTTAGGCAATGGCACTTACTCTTTTTAAAATATTCGTACGCGTGGCACGCTGAATCATGGTACCGTCTAGATTATTGAACGCGCCTCGCACTCTGGCCATCATATCTTCTTTGGTGGTAGGAGGTATACTGTATACTTTATCTTTAACACAGCCCCAAATAAAATAATCTAGGGGCGTTAAATCGGGTGATCGCGGTGGAAACCTATAAGGTGCTTTATTTCCGATCCACCTATCATAAAATATGTTGTGTAATACTTCTCCAACAGCTCTGGTACTACGTTCTGGTGCACCATCCATTTGAAACCATACACTACGAGCTTCTTCTGCGGGCAGTGTATTTAAATTTAAATTTATGACGTTTCTTAAGATGTCTATAAACCGCTCACTATTTAAATTTTCTTGATAAAAAAGCAAAGCAAATATTTTGTCATGTTTAATAGCACAAAATACATTAAAACTCCAAGACTCTTGGAAACGTCGTTGCCTAACAACTCGAGGATTATCTTCGAACCAAAAATGACTATGTGTCGATTAGATGTTCCATTACTACAAAACTTTGCTTCATCTGTCCATATAAGATTTTTTGTGAAATCGTCATCTTCTTGTGATTTCATTAAAAACCACTCACTATACTCTTCCAATAATGGGTGGAGACTGTGGCTAAAAATGTGAAATAAAATGCAAAAGGAAAATCCCTTACCACAAAAAAATATATATCAAAAAATCTAAATACGTATTTCGGCAACTAAGTTGCCATCTTCAGTAGATATCTGTATAAAACAAAAAAGAGTGTTAAACCTGGTATTTTTGGCTAAGGTGTAACCTTAGAAGATATGCTCTTCACCAAATCACCAGTGGGATAACACTGATTTCTTAAAAAACGACATCCCTATATATACTACTCTAATCTAAAAACTAACGGACTGTAACAGTACTCTAAACCGTGACAGACTAATCCCCTAAATTACAATAATCCGTACAAGCTGGACTCGGGTAACGGTCCATTGTCAGAATTCATTAACTTACCTCTATTTCTATGTATGTAAATACTTTCGTATCTGTCTAATTCTCAACAACAGGTTCCACAGTTTAAGGAGTAAGATAGTATTGTTGAAAGCTGATATTAATTTCTTAAAACGGTGCAAACGTAGTAAAGTTTTTCCTAAATTTATAAAAGTTGATGTTTCGTCTAATTGAAAAGTCAGTAACCAAGTAATTTTTCACGCGAAAACCAACTGGCTGAATTCAGAAATTAAATATCAGTATAGTAAACGAAGTAGGTTAGAACTAGAATTGTATAATTTACACTTGTGTTTAACGAAAAACTTAAATAATTACGAACACGAGGACTGGTGTCAATTTCATAGAAACGTCGTGGAAATCACCGATCACAAGCTTAACACTAAAATTCGCACCTTGAATAAGAAATTTCACAAACTAGTTCCGCGTACTCAAAAACCTAGTATTGATTTTTCTATGAAAGAAACACTAGTCATCAATCAGTCATCTGAGAACTTTAACGTTAAAGAATTAAGTTTATTAGACAAAGGTCTAAAATATTGTTAGCCAAGCAGTAGGGTTCCCATGGAGGAGATTATTGCAGGCATTGAGACCTCTATCAAAGGTTTTGCAGATCCTGTGAAATTTTATAAGAGGGGCCTGTAAGGTTCAAATCCGGGAAAACTTACAGCAGCACAAACAAATTGCAGTCAGCGATGAATGGAATACGATTAAAAATCTCAGAACCAAAGACTGTTTTTACGTAAAAGCTGATAAAGGCAACAAGTTAGTAATTATGGAGAAAACCGATTATTTTAACCGGGTTAATCATTTAATATCGAATGGACCTTACGTTCAATTAAATAAAACCCCCCTTCCGAAGATGATTAAACAAACTAAAGACGCGTTAAAAAGTTGTCCACATTTAATAACTTCTTCCCTTAAATTTCGCTTAAATGTAAGCAATCCATTTGTACCTAGACTGTATTGTTTACCTAAAATTCATAAGCCAGGCAATTCGATGAGACCTATTGTTTCAGGTATCAACTCACCGACATACCTGATTTCGAAATGGTTAGTGAATGAATTTACAAATTTGCCCGAAAAACCAGATAGTTTCTCAGTTGAAAATTCATTAGAATTTATTGCAAAAGTCAAAGGTCATAAGCTGGAACAGGGTGAAATTTTAGTTTCATTTGATGTAAGATCATTGTTTCCCTCAGTACCGATTCCAGAAACATTGAAATATTTAGAGGATTTGTTGATTAAGAATAAAATTGAACGCGTAAAAATAGATGAATACTTGAAGTTGACAACTCTTTGCATGTCCCAGAACTGTTTTCAGTTTGAAGGTAACTTCTACGAACAGCGACAGGGTACAGCAATGGGCAACAGCTTGTCTCCATTTATAGCGAATTTATTCATGAGTCACTTTGAAACTGAATTTGAAAGAAACTCTAAGTATTTCCCTAAAGTATGGATTAGGTACGTTGACGATATTTTCGCGATTTTTAATACTAACTTTTGTGATTTGGATGATTTCTTATTTGAATTAAACTCGAAATTCACTACAATTAATTTCACACTAGAAAGGGAAAACAATGATCAACTACCATTTTTAGATGTTTTGGTTATAAAAAATAATAATAACTTAGAAATAGATATCTTCCGAAAAGAAACCAATGTCAACAAGTTTATAACAGCGGATTCAAATCATAGTTTTCAGCAAAAGATGGCTTCTTTTAATTTTGTTATCCATCGGTTGTTAAGTTTTCCACTTACAAAAGATAGATATGAAAAAGAACTTAGTTTAATTAAAAAGATCGCGAAGTACAATGGTTTCGATTCAGAAATAGTAACTAAGCTTATTAGGAAACATCAATTTAAGAAACAAATTCGGGATACTACATGTTTGCTACCTCAAAAAACTCTTTGTAATAAGTTTGTTTCTTTACCGTATCATTCAGTCACACGAAATTTGAACAGCATTTTTAAAGAACAGGAACTTCAAATCGCGTTTAAATCGGGCAATTCATTAAAATCACTTTTAGGGAACACTAAAGATAAAATTGAGGTAGATCAAAAATCTGGTATTTATGAAATAACCTGTAAAGACTGTAATCAAAAATATGTAGGTCAAACTAGGCGTTCAATTTCAACTTGTTACAAAGAACACATTGCACATTTCAGATACAACAGACCGGAAAAATCTAGTGTTGCTCGACATATTTTCGATACAGGCCATGGCATGCCTACAGATAGTCTTAGATTAATTAAAAGTGTAAATAATTTTAGAGAATTAGACAGTTACGAAAGTATTTACATACATAGAAATAGAGGTAAGTTAATGAATTCTGATAATGGACCGTTACCCGAGTCCAGCTTGTACGGATTATTGTAATTTAGGGGATTAGTCTGTCACGGTTTAGAGTACTGTTACAGTCCGTTAGTTTTTAGATTAGAGTAGTATATATAGGGATGTCGTTTCTTAAGAAATCAGTGTTATCCCGCTGGTGATATGGTGAAGAGCATATCTTCTAAGGTTACACCTTAGCCAAAAATACCACGTTTAACACTCTTTTTTGTTTTATACAGATATCTACTGAAGATGGCAACTTAGTTGCCGAAATACCTATTTAGATTTTTTGATATATATTTTTTGTGGTAAGGGATTTTCCTTTTGCATTTTATTTCACACTATACTCTTGTTACAAATTAGCTTCACTTATATGTTGAACAGGTTGAAATTTGTAAGCATGTCACTTGTTCTTTTTCAAAATTCAATGTATGCTCATTCTGGATGCACCTACTTCAGCTTCTGCATCCATTAGAGAATTACTAGGATGTACTGTAAAGTAAGCAAGTGCTGTTACCTCCACATTTTTACTATCAACAACGGGTTTTCTTTTGGTTGTTTTGGGCAAGAATTATCCGAAGGAAATGCAATTTTTCAAAAGATTGTGTAAGATACTCTTTGTAGGTCTTGACCGATTTGGATATTTCTCTGCATAAACACGACATGTCCTCTCGATTACTCTATTACATTCACCATATGTTATTATTAGATTTAAAAAATCTTCGTTATTAAATCCAGATCGCGACATTATTATTATTATTATTCAAGTATTCAGAAACGGAAGACAACTAAAACGCTGAATAGCACTAGTAAATACCTTACTGATGACAGGTAATATGATTGCAACTTGTTTTTATTTATTCACGTGAATTTCCATAGCCTAATTGATTATACAAAATAAAACTTTATAGGAATTGATACATTTTCCAAAATAACTCTGAAACTAAGAAGTTTAGTTATAGGGAAGTAAATACATACTTACCCTAATTTTGAACGTGCAAACCAATGAAGTAATTTGTTTAAAAGTTATTTTAAAATTCGAATCAAAAGTAACTAACCTAATATCTCAAAAACGATACATTCCAGACAACTTTAAAAGTAACTACAATATTTAATTGGAAGAAGTTTAGTATATAAAAATTTTCAAAAGACGGACTAAAATAGCAATTTTACTTTCGCGGAAAGGCAATTCCTCTCAAATCGTGTTCATGTGGTTCGTACATTATTTATTTCTATTGTTTCTGTGTAACATTTACATAACATAAAACCTCAAACATTTTAATTTTTTTATTATTCTCATGTTTGCTTTTAATGCTTAACATAAATGTATAATCTTTCTATTAAAAACATAGCTGCAATGTTGTACTTTAACCAGTTGTATTTCCTATTTGAAATTTTCTCAAAATTATTTTATTTTTCCTCATAAAAGTGCGATCTCTTAACACGAGCTCTTTGCAAAAATATTTGATGAAACCAAGAAGATTTTATCTATCAAAAAATCATTTTATTGAAACATATTTAATTTTAGTTGTCCCAATATCTTGAACCGGATGTCATTTCTGATACGACGGATTAAGTCTAAACATAATTATACCTTTGTAGCCATTCGTACAAACCAACGTCATGAGAAGGGCTTCAACATACACGCTCTGTCGTTTGGCAAACAAGAAGAGGACTTATTTGTGTGAAGACATTGACCGTAGATTGTGAATCATCATTAAATAAGTTCTTCCTAGCAACTACACTGGCGAGCATAAAATTCCAATGTTTTTGAATTTTTTTCTCACAAATAAACTATTTAAAATTTCAAAACAGTCCCTTTGTAATTAATTAATTTATCAACAAATGAAATTCCCATACAATTAGCACAGGTAAAAAACATAAAAATATAAAATTATTAATAAGCGTAAAATTAAATTACAGTGACTAAAAGTAACCAGCAAAACAATTGAATACTAAGTAATTAAAACACATATTATTCGGATATTTTAAGAAGACATGTTTCCTCCTTTTCCTCTTATTACTTCCTGTATTCTTCCATTCATACCTCGTATAACTCTATGGAATAGATTCTTGAGGCACAACTTTCACACATCTGCTATTGTTTTAAGTTCATGGACTTTGATTGGAGGAGGATTTCGTGCTCGAACGTGTTGCTTAAGATCGGTTCAAATATGCTCGATCGGATTTAGATCGGGACTAAGGGACGGTCACTCAATTCTTGGTATTGGAACCTCCTGAAGATAGTTAATAACTGTTCTTGCCCCGTGGGGGCGTACATTGAAATGCATTAAAATAAATTCATTGGAGCTGTATAAATTCATCGTCAATGAATGGGTCAAAAGTAACTAATGTTTTTCTAGGATGTCTTCTACATATCGATCTGCTGTAATAATGCCTCTATCGATAAAAACTAATTCTGTACGGGTTTTAAAAAGAAGTACTTGCCCAGGCCATTACTTCACCTCCTTGTTACATTGAATATAAAGCTCTCCTGGTCTTCTCCATACTCGATCCCGACCATAATTAACAAGTAAACAAATTCTTAATACCTCTGTAAATAAATTCGACCAAATTCAAGTCTGCCTACTCGATGATATCGGAGAAGTTGAGGGTCAATCGCTGGTCGGTAAACTTTCAAGTTGAATTCCTTCAACCTTCATCTTACTGTCTACTCAGTTACATTGGTTCCACGTACTTCATGTAAGCCAGGGCTGTCCAACCCGCGGCCCAAGGCAAGTATCAATGCGGCCCGAAAATATTTAAAGTTACTGAAGCTAAAGGTCTTAGATCTCAACAAAAGTTTTTTAGCAACGTTACAACTCAAACAGAATCATTTGTGAGGGCTAGTTATGTAGTCGCAAATTTAATCGCCAAAAAATCGAAACCATTTTCTGATGGCGAATTTATTAAGGAATGCATGGAAAGCGTGGCAGATATAATTTGTCCAGACAAGAAAGGTGATATTTCTAAAATCAGTTTGTCTCATCAAACTATTGCCAGAAGAATTGACGATATTGGGAAATCTATAGAAATGGATTTGAAAAGTAGAGCCCGTGGTTTTAAATTTTATTCTTTGGCCATGTATGAAACTACTGATGCTACTGATACAGCTCAATTTGCCATTTTTATTAGAGGTATTAATGACGAATATAGTGTAACTGAAGAAATGTTAAAAAGATTTTATGACGTACTTAATGAAATCAAATCTTTTATGACATCGGAAGCTAAATCTGTGCCAGAACTTGACGATGCCGAGTGGCTTACAGATTTAGCATTTTTGGTAGATTTGACTGCTCATTTAAATGACTTAAACACGCGCCTTCAAGGCAAAAACCAACTTATCAGTACGATGTTTCAAACAATAAACGCTTTCCAGGTAAAACTAAAATTATGGCTGGCCCAATTAAATGCAAACAACTTTTTACATTTCAGCACGTTGTCCAAACATATTCCTAAAAATGGGAAAAATATATGCGGGCTTATAAACCAATAAATTTTAAATTACTTAAACATGAAAACTATATACAGGGTCCGGCAACGAAACGGGGACGAAAGATTACATGCTTATTTGAAAGTTAGTCAAGTATTTAGTCATCGGATATTCTTGCGCGCCATCAAGCGCACGTTTTAAAAATATTTTGGTTTATACAGGGTGTTCCAGATGGAAATGCCAGACTAAAGTTGCTTTTTTTTAAATGGAACACCCCGTATATTAATAGATAAAACGATCCGCGCTTGAAAGCTGGTTACGTCGATATAATGCTGTATGGGTCTAAAGTTGATAGTTTCTGTGTTAATAATTATTTTACTTGATAAATTAATACATTTCAGTAGGCTATTCTGCATAAGGAAAAACAAAAGATCCTAAACCAACAGAATAGAATATTTTTTACTAGTATTGAGTTTCGTTGCTACGTGAAATAAATTCTGTAACTGTTGGCGTTATACAGAGCGTTCACAATTTCGCAAAATCAAAAAAATCTCGTAATTTTTAAATAGGACAGCCTGTATATCAGTTAATTTTTGAATTTTTTATTAAATTTCACATCAAAAACATGTAAGACGTTAATACTTTAAAAGTGACTATTACTGAGCTATTGTCTCTTTTTGATATAATTGTATCAGTTTTGTAGTTTTAATTAATATAGTACAGTATACTGACAAAATTATATCAAAAAAAGACAATAGCCAAATAACAGACACTTTTAAAGTATTAATATCTTACATGTTTTTGATGTGAAATTTAATAAGAAATTCAAAAATGAAATAATATACAGGGTGTTCCATTTGAAGAAATTGACATTTTTGCAAAAACTAACAAAAGCATATCAAAAAACGACAGTAGCTCAGTAATAGTCACATTTAAAGTATTAACGTCTTACATGTTTCTGACATAAAATTTAATAAACAATTCAAAAATGAACTGATATACAGGTGTTCCATTTAAAAATTACGAGATTTCTTCGATTTTTCGAAATTGTGAACGCTCTGTACAACGCGAACAGTTACAGAATTTATATCACGTAGCAACGAAACTCAATACTAGTACAAAATATTCTATTCTGTTGGTTTAGGATCTTTTGTTTTCCTTATGTAGAATAGCCTACTGAAATGTATTAATTTATCAAGTAAAATAATTATTAACACAGAAACTATCAACTTTAGACCCATACAGCATTATATCGATGTAACCAGCTTTCAAGCGCGGATCATTACATCTATTAATATACGGGGTGTTCCATTTAAAAAAAGGAAACTTTAGTCTGGCATTTCCATCTGGAACACCCTGTATAAACCAAAGTATTTTTAAAACGTGCGCTTGATGGAGCGCAAGAATATCCGATGACTAGATATTTGATTAACTTTCAAATAAGCATGTAATTTTCCGTCCCCCTTCGTTGCCGGACCCTGTATTTTAAGTTTTTTTTTGCTCGTCAGCTATGGTAACATACTTGTGGCCCAAAACACCATGCCCTTTTCCAATGTGGCCCAGGGAAAGAAAAGATTGAACACCCCTGATGTAAGCTGTTACGAATTCTTACTGCATGCAGTAATATGCCTGTTTCGCATCTCAGAATATTTAGTAAAACGATCGTCTGTCGAAAAGCAGGGAGCTTTAAGCATACTTTCAAGAAGACAATATCAACGACAGTGACCTTGAAAATTTGTAATAAACAGACAACAATAGGTCATTTCCTTTTTTCATAAAAAAAACCATATCGATTCTATTACTTTATTAAGTGCATATACCCTAGTTTCATTTCAAAATCTTTTATCCCCGTGAAAATATATCTGCATTATTCCGAACATAAAATTTTAAAACACCGCCAGAATAGAAATGACAACGTTTACGCCGCGCCGCGCCGATCACATTTCGAATTTAATTTTAGAGCGTGACAGACGAAAAAAAAGGATATATGATGAAAGTGATAAAAATGTAGAAAAGCACCGGCAAGCGCGTTATAAAATGCCACGAAACTGGACCCCGATCGAATGACGACGGTCTGAATAAAAGTGCGCTACGTCGATTCAAAAGCGCTCTCGATCGGTTGAATTCTAACGGATTTCACAGATGACCGGAGGCGTTACTGTTACCTACTGAATTTTTATGGACGTGATACACATAAATTAGGAGATTTTTATACTGGAACGTGTGTGTGCTTATACTGCCGGCATCGACGTGTCCTTGGAGCTGAATAAAAATGCTCGGTTTTTATCATTCGAAGTTCGATGTTTCAGACATAATGTTATTAAATGAGATAGTACGAAAAAGTAATTTGTAATAAAATATAATTTAAGTCGTAGCGTTTTAAGGCAGCTGGTCTTCACTGCTCTGAATTTGCAATTATCGTTAAGTGATTTGTTCTAATATAAGACAGAAGAGGCCATGATAAAAAATAAATCATAATCGCAAATCATCGGTAGAAAGTTTATGTGATATTTTGATATTACCAAGTTTGTTTCACACTCGAAGTGTTTTGTTGTTTTTATGTAATATAAAAATTTTGAAGGTCTCTTTTTTTACCACGTGAGCGGACAGTACCAAGTGAATATTACGAAAACTTAATTCCAAAAGTTCGGGAAGTCAGCAAAGAGAAAAGAAGAGAAAATTAAGACGACGAGTGCTGTTTCACCAAGACAACGCTCTGGCTCACAAAAGCTGTGTTCCAGTGGCTGCCATTCACAATGCTGGGTTTAACATTTTTGAACAACCTCCCTATTCTCCCGATCTGGCTTCTAGTGACTACCATCTATTCCCAAAATTAGAAAAACATCTTTGGGGAAACAATTTTTCAGACGATGAAGAAGTGATGTGGTAATTTTTTTCTAACGGAATCTTGACACTTAAAAGTCGCCACACAAATCATATTAACCTTTCTGGGGATTATGATGAAAAATAAAATTGTTTCATTCGTCCAAGTTGTTTGCTTGTTGTTGTCAGGGACAATAACGGGTTAGTTAAATGCCCTCGTATCTGTGTGAAATAAATCATTTGCAAGATATTTGCAAAAATAGCTTTTTAATAAAACCGAAAGTGTTACTTCCTGTCCGAATTTTGAAAATGCTAGTATACAAAATTTATTGTACATAACTTTATACTCTTAACAAATCTGTGTACAATGCATAATTTTCCAGACATTTCCAAAAGAAAAATACACTTCGGTGAGTAAAAGTGTTACTTAAAATATATATTTGGAAATTCCATTATCACAAAAATAGTTTCAAATCAAGCTATAACAGTATATTACATATCATGTCTTAGAAATCTCATTTTAGTCACGAGTGAAGCGTGGCGGAACGAGTGTTTAGTAAAACGAATTATTTTGACAGATTAATGACAAGTATTTACCAACTTGATTGAGTTCCAATTTTAATTTGCCATTAAAACACCTAGAGCTAGCGTCAACACGTGAATGAAGATCCCGTTCCTAAGTTCACCTGTGACTAAATTACACGAAGTCACAACATATGAAGGTGTATATAAAAGATAATTTAGCATCATGGAAACATATACGATAAATGACATTTTAAATTTGGGCGTAGAAAAATATTTTTTAAATCTTAATAAATCTCTATAGAACGTCTTTTTTGCGAGACATTTGCAAAAACATCTTTTGCCGGTAAGTGTAAAACAGTTACTGTAGGAATTTTGAAACACTTCTTTATAAAGAGGCAATTAAATTCCATTTTGAGTACTTTGATATTCTTTAGAAATATATCTAAACTTAGTATTTGGCATAATAATGGTAAACCTTGATTTTTCACTGAAGTATGAGGGTGGGTCAATATGGCCGTGCCTTTTTGAATTTCCCACCTCTTAACTAAAAGGACAACACTGCTCCTGTCAACAGACATCTCTCAGTTAACTCCTGTCAAAATTTGAACAAGCTGCGTCATTTAGTTTGTGTTTGACAGCCATTGATTGCAGATTATCGCGTGATTTGAGGAGAAAATGGAAAAATGTGAAGTTCGAGTGCTCATTAATCATTATTTTTCGCGAAAAAAAAAATCACTAAGGCTAAGCTTGATAAATACTATGGGAACTCTGCACATCAATTTCAATGATAAAAAAAGTGGCTTACTAAATTTCGTCGTTGCCGTACAAGCACGGAAGATGCCGAACGTTCTGGACACCCAGTTGTGGTCTCTACACTCGAAACAATTAAAAAAGATCACGATATGGTGTTGGCCGATCGGAGATTGACAGTGCGAGAAATTGTGAAAGCCATAGGCATATCACATGGCTCAGTGGTTTCAATTTTGAATGATCACTTGTATATGAGAAAGCTTTCCGCAATATGGGTGCCACGTTTGCTCACAATCGACCACAAACGCAATCGTGTAACAACTTCCCAGGAGTGTTTGGCGTTGTTTAACCGCAATATGGACGAGTTTTTACGCCGATTCGTAACAGTGGACGAAACGTGGATCCACCACAACACACCAGAGACAAAACAGCAGTCAAAACAATGGGTTTCTCGGGGTGAATCGGTGCCAAAGAAAGCCAAGGTGGGTTTGTCAGCCAATAAAGTCATGGCGACCGTTTTTTGGGATGCACGCGGTATAATCCACATTGACTACCTTCAAAAGAGTAAAACAATCGATGGCGAATATTATGCTATCTTATTGAGTCGATGAAAAAGAAACGACCGCATTTGGCCAAGAAAAAAAGTTCTTTTCCACCAGGACAATGTAAGGGTGCACATATGCGCAGTTTCCATGGCAAAAATCCATGAATTAGGCTACGAATTGCTCCCTCATCCACCCTATTCTCCAGATTTAGCCCCGATTCACTATTTATTGTTTCCAAACCTGAAGAAATGGCTCGGCGGAAAGAGATTTGACTCCAACGATGAAATCATCTCACAAACACATAAATACCTATTTTGATGACCTCGACAAATCTTATTTATTGGAAGGGATAAAAAAATGGGTTGGACAAAGTGTATAGAGCTCAAAGGAGACTATGTTCAAAAATAAAATGATTTTTTATAAGCTGTCGAAAAGAATATTATAGGTTTGGTATTGATAGGTATAATTTGGCCGCCATCGTGATTAAACACGCATAGAGAAAAAGACATAGATGTTTGTGAAAAACACTTTTTCATTATCAGGTGACTTCCAAACGTGGACATCTGAAAAAATCTGGAGGTCGAAAATTTTCGTCATCACAATACATCCTCATACTACGTTTTAGAAAGTAAAAGTTATAAACAGTTGGCCTCCATTATTTATCGGGGAAAATGACTTAAATAACGAGAGAAGTTCTAGACCGGTATAGGCTAATACATGCTATTTTCTTCTTCTTCTTCTTCTTTTAGCTAGGGTCATCCCCTGTTTGCCTGGCCTGTTTCTATTCAGCGGATGAGGAAAACCAACTTTGTCCCCATCTCTTGGGAGGTCGTCATTGTTGTCTCTTTCCTTTGGGTCTCTCATGTTTGCATATATAGCTAGTCTGTTGGTTTGCATTCTCTCGACATGGTCATTCCATTCCTTCCTTCTTCGCTTACTCCACTTCACCACATCCTGCACTCCGCATCCTTCTCTTATGGAACTACTCGTCTGTCTATCTCGTAACGTGAGATTCGCTATTTTTCTGAGAATCTTCATTTCTATTGTTCTAATTTTTTGTTTAGTTTTCTTGGTATCTGCTCTTGTCTCCGTCGAGTATGTTAGTACTGGGCGAACCATAGCTTTGTATACTCGTACTTTACTTTCCTTAGTAAGGTATTTGTTCCGCCAGACCATTGTGTTTAGATACCCGGTTACTTGTGTCGCCTTCACTGCCTGTTGTTGAACCTCCGCCCGAAGATCTCTTTGACTCGTTACCTCGGCACCAAGATACCTGAAGCTCATTACCTGTTGAACAACGGATCCGTCTATTTCTAGTTTACAACGAAGTGGCTGCTTACATATTACCATGCACTTAGTTTTGTCTTTGGAGATGTTCATATTATATTTTTTGCTGGTAATGTTGAATTGATGCAAAAGTCTTTGTAAGTTATCTTCGCTGTCTGCTAGGAGCACTGCATCATCGGCGTAACATACTATGTTTACGTTGTGTGTTCCCATAGGGTAACCATCTTTTCCTCTTATTGATTCTATCATACGGTCCATTATTAAATTGAATAAGAAGGGGCTCAACGAATCCCCTTGTCGTATGCCAATGTTTATCTTGATTGGTTTTGTAATGCTATTTTGCTGACATGAATTAGTTATTGAAGTCAAAAGCGATGTAATTAAGAAATAAAATAAAAATGTATAAAACCGTTATTAAGCCAATTATGATTTACGCATATGATTCATGGATATCTGGAAATAGATATTAGCACCAAAAAAATGTTAACGGGATATGACAGATACTCACTAATCAGGATTAATAAAACATAAATATTCTGGAAAGGTGACGTAGAAAATATGCATTCCGATAGGGAACGTAAAAAGATATTAGTGAGTAAGCCAGAGGAGGGAAGATAAAGGGTAGGACCAAATTAATATGAATGGATAAAACTACGAGAAACTTAAGAGCTGTAGGAGTGGCACAGTAGAAAGCGAAAGCTAAAGATCATAGTGCATGAAAAAGGTAGTGTGGGAATATTGGAGAACGAGTGGCTGGCGTAGTACGATATTTTCTTCACTAAGACAAAAATAAAAAAGATCAAAGGTGTCAGAATCCCGGAAAAACTTCTGAAGAGAAAATCCAGTTGAGAAACCTTAGGTCAATATCATTTATGCGTAAATGCCAATACTTATAATGATTGTGTATAATTGTATATTATATTTGATTTAGTTTAGGCAGGAAAATAAAGAAGTAAATATGTGTTTTTAATTACCTTTTCAACTGTCAATGTCCCCAAAAAAAGGCCGCTACACACAAGAAAATGCGCATCATATATAAAATATAAATGGCCAAGAAAATAACTAAACGATCTATAGGGTGTTTCGGAATTGCACGGCACTATTGTAGGTACTTGTTCTCCAACATAAATAAACAAAAAACTATATATAAACATATGTCGCAAATTAATTTATTACTAAGATATTGGAGCATAAAGATATTTATTTAACAATACAACATCCAAAAGAACTGTTTAAAGTGCCACCGTTTTGTTGAATGCAGCATTCAGCACGACAAAATCATTCTTCCTTGGCACTTCGTATAGCATCAGGATAATCCTTGATAGTTGCTGAGGCTTCCACGATGCGATTACTAAACTACCGATCTAACGGCGTTAGATCGGGAGATCGGGATTCATTAGAGTTTAGTAATCGCATCGTGGAAGCCGCATCAACTATCTAGAATCATTCTGGTGCTATATGATGTGCTAAAGAAGCATGAATTTGTCGTGCTGTGCAATTCCGAAACACCCGGTATATATTAAGAAACGTATAAAATTAATATAAATTGTCATCTTGACGTAGAGACTCCTATATATAATTTTGCATCGTTAAACACGCCCTTATATAATACCATTGCATATTTAGATTAATTTTCTATTAAGAATCTTTCTAAACTTGCCAACGGATTTCCTCTAAAATCGTAATTTTAAATGTCAAAATGTTAATGTCACTTTATGCTATTGAAAATCGATATTTTCAAAGAGGAATAATACAAAATTATCATCACAAATGGTATAAAAATAGCGTAACAATACAGGCGAACCTGCTTTAAAATGGAGATTTGAAAGTCCTTAAACTCCTAATATCGCTTCAGAGAGATAGACTTGACAATTATCCCTGTGAAAATGAAACTGAGAATTCAGATTGTAATGATAGCTATTATAATATAAAGAAAATATATATCCAAGGAGGCGACGATCTTTTATTTGTTCGTGTTGTATCTTGCTCGCTCAGACACAAGGACAAGAAACGTTTCTCATGAATGGGCACGTCTTTATCTCTCCGTCTTTTTCAAGGTTTTTTTTTTGTTGTCATTCCTTTCTGTTCGTAAGAAATCATCAAAATCGTTCGCTTTAAAATCGTTTTCTTCTTTTTTTCTGCTGCTGCTGTTACCGAGACTTTCGATTCTTCCGACGGGGTTCGCCTCCTCTTAAAGCTATGATTACTAGGCCCGTTATCCAAGATTCCTCCTTCCCTCCCGCTGGCTTCGAGCTTACGATCCTTCCTTTCCTGCTGAAATTGCACAATCAATTGCGGAAGTCGCATAGTACGGGATCGCTTCCTTGGCCCATTAAAAACTTTCGCCCTTGCATAATTTCTTTTCTTGTACAACCTTAACGTGACTGTTTGAAACGTTATGAAAACAGTCACGGCACGCAAGAAGGAAATATATTCTTCCATATTCAATAATTATTGTTTCAATTAAACGTTAATTAAAAAATTGTACAGTTAGACTGATTACTTAGATTTTGTTTCATATTACTTGAATTGCATAAAATCTAAATTGTTAAATGAA
This sequence comes from Amphimallon solstitiale, assembly GCA_963170755.1. Lineage (NCBI taxonomy): Eukaryota > Metazoa > Arthropoda > Insecta > Coleoptera > Scarabaeidae > Amphimallon > Amphimallon solstitiale. The sequence goes on from OY720680.1 coordinate 90,061,185, forward strand.
CAATATACAGGGTGAGTCAACGATATGGCAGAGTAAATTTACTCTTTAATGCATAATATAATTAAAAAATCCCGTACTGTAGTTGGTAGGGTTGTCATTGCTTCATAGTTTAGATATATATACGCTTATATAGCCTCATCCATAAATCATTGGTACAAAAAAGATGTACTTTTTTAAACAACCTACATGTTCAAATTTATAATTGAAATATTTTGTATTAAGAGTAATTATTCGTTAAAGTTAAAAGTTTTCGAGTTATTTTATGATTACAGTTAAAAAGTGACAATTACAGCTGTCTTTTTAATTGCCTATAATTCAAGACAGCCGTGACAAAACACATAATTTGCTACGGCATAGACACAAGGTGTGCCACGTGGTACTTATATGCAGAACCTGTTCTAATTTATATTGGGTGTTGGCGAAGGTGATGCATAGCGAAGAAACTTTAAACACAAAAATTTATTTATTTTAAATGGAACTACCAGTATTTTTACAGATTCATATTAAGCTCTTCAAAAGCCGTTTTATTTTATTATTTTTTGAGTTTTTCCTATATCTATCTTTCATATTTTAGAAGATGTTTAAATTCATTTTAAAAGCTTATCATCCATGACGAAGTAAGAATTACAGTATGTCTATATGAGGAAACCAATAATTGACGCGCTTCTTACAAAAACAACCATAGTCAAAAAAAATTGAATTTCGCGGTTAGTGTTAATTTAAATATTATCGGGAACACCCAATCAACTGGTGTACTCGTTTTCTGCAAAAAAAAATATACATAGTCCGACGTTACAGTATAGTAAAATTTCACAAGTTCTATAAAAATAGCTTTTGTCCATTCGAGATTCTACAGAAACAGCCATAGTCGTGGACAAAGGCTGGTTTTGCCGGAAATTCTTCTTGCACAATAGTAGGACACACACATGGTTCAGACGTTCACACATCGTTATTTTGTGAAAATGATAGCGAGTTCACTGTTGTTGACAACAATGAGACAAATCTACTAAGCATCTACTTAAAGTTTTCACAAAGATATAAGGTTTTTACGAAGTTTTATTGTTTTGAATAACTTTCGGGCTATCCTATATTGTAAAATCATAACAGCACGGTAGGTTCGTTTGGAGAATGATGGGGTGAGTTGTAAAACACAGGTAAATAATCCCTTTGTAAGCAGATTTTGTAAAATTTATTGGGATTGTTAAAGTTAAACACCGGATTAAGTTATAAAAACTTTAAATCTTTGGGGAAACTTTATGACTACTACTTACTTTACTATTATAATGTGACATTCAAATATCTAATTGGGGTTTTATTTTATTTTTGTAGATGTTCCCGCTTAAAATGTTTCTTAAGAATCAAACAAAATCAGCGGCACACCTGGTTGGTTTGATTTCAATGAGTGCCCCACAACGCCGTAGATCAAGGAGAATACAAAATGGTGAAAGTGATGGTGATTAAGATATAGATGAAGATAATGCTAATAGAATGAAACCGTCTACTAATACTGTAGTATAGTATAAAGTTAGAGTAGAACACATTGAACATACAATATATTATAAGGCTTTTCTAAGTATTTTTTGTGTTACAAGATCAAGAATACGAAAATTACAAAATCATCTTTTATAACAAGGCAGATTGCCTTATTATAGAAGAGGTAAATATCAAAACAAATTTAAGAAAACACATGAACCTGTTCTAGTGTTGATAACACTTCATATTCAATCTTTTAAAGCACGACAATCTCACTATTCCAGAAGAAAAAATCCCGACCGTTTATATCTACCTGAAACACTTTCTGTAAAAGCTATGTACAAAATGTTCTTAGAGAAGTACCGTATTAATATATCTTACAAAACCTACTGGTTCGTATTCACAACGTCATTCAATATTAAATTTGGTCCCTTAGTCGGAACTATTGAAACAAAAAAGAATCTTCATCAGCTCAAGGACGTATTATGTGCAGAACGTTTGATTACATGCAAAATTTGCCTTTACCTCATATTCAGACGGGTAAAGTTTTCTTTTCCAGTCAATTATGGTATTACGTTTTTGGGGGCACGATTTAGCAACTAATGATGCGACCATGTTTGTTTATGACGAAACCGTTGGAAAAAAGGGGCCAAAATTATGTAACTACATTGTTGCTGCATTATTTTAACAACGTAGATATAACCAGTGAAGACTTGGTGATGTTTAGTGGCGGATGTCCCGGTCAAAATAAAAACTATTTAATGGTTAGATTTTTATACGCATTAGTTCATATTCTCAAAGTATTCAAAACCATAACATATTACTGCCCCATGCGAGAGGGCATTCTCGTTTACCAAATGATCAAGATTTTAGTTTGATTGAGGCAAAAAAAAGAAAAAACTGTGCACAAGTTCAGGCTGGCTGGAACCGACTAATGTTACAAGCTAGGAAAAAACATACCCCCTTTCAATTTAGTAAAAGTCAAGAAAGAAAACTTTCTTAACATATCCGAAGCTTTAAAACCGTATTTTCTGCCAAATCTTAAACCACCAATGAAGATTAAAGGAGTCAGAGTACTTAGAATATCTGCCAATGTAGATTACGTTCAAACAAAGGTTACGTACTAAGGACCTTGGCATACTATACAGTTGCGAAATCGAACTAAACTCTGTAAAAACTGACATTGTCTTCTTTGTATCAAGAGTAAATTCAAATAAAGCCCCAAAAGCTAGCTTTTCTTAGGAATCTAGCTACGTAGGTGTCTGAAAACTCCTGAAAATGTGGAGTACTACCTATTCCTTCAAACTAATCCCGAACAACCAGGTACGAGTTCTGCTGGTTCTATTAAGGTGGAAATCGACAACGATGATAATAGTAGTGGCTGCAAGAGGTGGACCCATTGACACATTCGAGCATTTACGCTCTCCACTGGAAGACAATGGGTACAACGATATTGAGATAAACCAAAGAATCCAAAAGGCTAATAGGATGTATTACGTTATGGGCATAGGATTTATCAATAAAAAAATAAATAACAAAACAAACAAAAACGGAAGTGTACTAAACAATATACAGGCCTATACTCACATTTGGGTGCTAAATTTTGAATACTATGATCAAGACAGAAGAGCATGTTGCAAGCGGCAGAGATGAGATACCTTAGAAGAGCAAAGGGAGTGACAAGAAGAGATAAAATAAGAAATGAAAGGACCAGGGCAGAGCTTGAAATATAGAAAGGATTCAAGAAATATATAAATAGCGCGAAGGAGAGCATATAATATGAGTAAATACAGAAAATGTAAATATGATCACAAAAAGATTTTTAACGAAGGAAACACCAGAGACGCATTCAAATTTGTTATGCAACTGATACAGGGGTACAAATCGCATACAGCTCTATGCGAAGACGAAGTAGGAGGGTTTGTAAGCGAAAATATAGAGCTTAAGAACGTTCTGGAAGAATCCATTCAACAAACTACTAAATACCTAACAAAACCCTCGCCCCCTAAACTGCGTTAAGGATAGGAAAACAACCGGGAATTGATAACATACCCACGGAGATACTAGAAATTGCCAATGCAAATCTTATCACCAAGTATACGATTTCATTTATACAAATTAGATATATACCATCCTGAGAAGCTTTCAACCAACTAACGAACCTATTTGAAGTGGCACATGGACTAAAGCAGGAAGATGGGTAACAGCCAACACATTTCCCTGTTTCCGTCGCTCTGTTCAGTGTGGCTCTTGAATCTACCTGAAGAATTATGAAAAGACAAAAGTGATGACTTAGCAATAAAATCGGAAGGGCAGCAGAAAAAAAAAGTTAATTAGTACAGCAATTTATATACCTCGAATAGAGTTATCGGGCTAGGTAACGGAAGAAGGAGAAATTCCAAGAAGAGGCATCCCAGCCATACTTTGCAATGACCCGCAACATATCGTAACACAAAATTCTTATATAGAAAAATGTGCTACTAGAAGACTGTAAGACATGAATTTTGATACAAAAAGCAGTAAATAGTATTAGCGACATTGAAAGGAAGATTCTGTGAAATATTTTAGGACCATTGAAAGAACATAAGCTGTGAAAACGAGATATAATCATGACATGTATCAACTTTACAAAGACCCAGCTTTAGTGGTAATAATTAGAATTCAGAGGCCTAATAGACGGAACATGTGGCCCAGATTGAAGAGGAGAGCTCCTAGAAAAGTGGTCAACAGAATAATGCAATGAGTAAGACTATAATGGAGTATGAGGTTGATAGGGATGGAGATGCTAAAAAATGCTATGGGTTGAGAACTGTAGGAGAGAGGCTAGAGATTTTGAAAGCAGAAAATAAAGCTGCCCACGGCCCGACTTGAGCTGAAAATTCACTGTAGAACAAGAAGAAAAGGAAATTCGTACTGTAAACGAAAATAAGTACGATTAAACAAAAAATATACTATTCTGAAGTTGTTTATATTATGAAAGATCATGCGTTAGTATATAACTTTGAACTATACCGCTGTAATTATCTGTCCAAGGTTAATAACTTACGGTGTCTGTATTATAGTACTGATGAACTGAAATAAAGCATAATTCATGAATATACCAATACATAATAAATTGGTATATTCATGAATTAGGGAAATCCAACTAACTTCAGGTCAATACTTCAATCTGACTTTACTGGTACGAATAAGTAATTAAAAAGTTTAAAATTCCACCTTGTATTAATTACCAGTGAAGAGTACATACTTTTCAGATTATTGCTCTCTGATTTATATTTTATGCATATGGCATTGATACAACTATTTTCATTGTAATTCACAACCAAACGCAAGAAATTTCGAGACATATCCAACAATAATGTAAGACACGAATAACAATCCCATTTTCTCTGCTAAATCCTATTAATCGAGATCTGACAAAGGCCACACTATTAGTTTCTAAGTCGACAATTTATCATTTCTGATTTATTGTGGTATGATTTATGTTCTGACAAAGTATACTTTTCTTCTGCCTAAACATCGTCTTGACAAAATGCCCGAAAGAATAAAACTATTCGTAGATTTGCTCTTAAGAAAAAACTAATACTAATGGAAAATTTACTTCCGGTAGTCAATCTTGTTTTGTAAGGAACTTGCACACAAATTTTTTTCTTTGTTTTGTCTGAATATTTTATTTGTTATTTCTGTCCCAAAATTTTTATTTTTATGAAATTCATTATTTGCATTGCCCTATTGATTTGGTGTGGTGTGATAATAAAAACACTAGATATTGTGAAATGAAAATAAAAAATAATCTTAACAGTGGTAATTAGAAAAATTTTAATTTTTATACTATTACAAAACTACTGTCCACTTTTTTCATCTCCGATAAAAACACTATTTTAACTTTTCATCGTTTAAGACAAATATGTAGTAATATTAAACAGTATTTTGCAACATGAAGAGATATGGCAATTTACTAAACATTGTTCAAGAATTTTTACTTTCTTATACGCAGTATAAGGGAGTATTGTGATTATGAAAAGTTTCGACCTCGAGATTTTTGCAGATGTCCACGTTTTGAAGTCTCCTGATACCGAAAAAGTGTTTTTTAAAAAACGTCTGTGTGTCTGTCTGTGACCACGATAACGGTCAAACCGTTGTAACTATCAATTCCAAATTTTGTGTTTACTTGCAAAATCTCCCTCTTGAGATGTGATTAGTTTTTCAGTAAAATCGGTAGACCGGAAGTAGCAGTTTACTTCAGTGAAAAAATCGAATTTTGCCAATATTTCGTCAACTACTAATTTTAAACAAATTTATAAAGAATTCATATGTACTTTAAATTAAGTTTGAGATAAATTGTCTTAGAAAAGTTTTTCGAAATTCCAACCGGAAGTAGGTCTTTCACTCGTATCGAAAATCAGTTTTTTGCAAATATCTCGCAATTCATGCTTTCCAGACAAGTACATTCCGTGTATAAAAGTATTTAAAACATAATTGTCAATATCTTTTGTATAAAAAAATTTCAAAATTCAGACCGGAAGTACCACTTTTACTCTTATCGAATAGCGATTTTTTGCAAATATGTCGTAAGTTATGCATTCTATATATATTTATCAAGAGTACAAAAGTATTTAGAACTGGATTTGCAATATTTTTTGTATATATGAAATTTCAAAATTCGGACCGGAAGTAGCACTTTTGCTCTTAGCGAGTAGCACTTTTTTGATCATATCTTGCAAAGTATGCATTCTATAGCGATTTATTAAGAGAATGAAAGTACTTAGAATAGGATTTTGAATAAGTTTTGTATAAAAAAATTCTTAAAATTGTATATTTTGAAACGCTCATATGTACATATAAGAAAGCCGTGTGGTGGCCACACCTCATTTTTTATAGAAGGTATATGCTAGTGTATTTGATCTAACTTACACATTGCAGCTGGAGTTTGCCACAATAATATTAATTCATGTTTTTCTTTTGAATTTGTACTTTGTATTTTTTTCCACTAATTTTTACTGTTTTCCATATTCCTTACCAGAATAAGGATTTCGTTTTTGTAACATCATGTCGTCTTTTTTAATTAATATTTGGCACTGCAGCATACACTTCAATGATACTGAACCAAATCTAATATGTACTCCCACAAAAGCATTGCAGAAGATCAAAAACGTTACAAATTCCCAGAATTGGAGTAGAATTAAATAACTACTTTGTTCCCATTAGAAAGGATACATATAGGTAATTTAATTGTAATTCGGTTTATATTATGTTATGCTGATAATTTTGTGCTATATGTATATGATTTTGAAAGTTTTATTAAATATCCGTTTACATAACAATATATAAGTAACTTTAAATCATTTTAGATTTATAACACATGTCTGAAGGTGATCATTAAAAATTATACAATATTTTACTTTATTGTATTATTTTCTGGAGTGTAGGTAGGTAAACTTAAACTCCAGAAAATATTGATTTTAAAGAGGAAGGCACAAAAAAAATAATATATAGCATTTAAGGAGCATTTAAACAGTGATTGTATAAAACAAAAGTAGTAGTTCATTTTAAAACAAAGCCACATAGCAAAAAAATGCCAGTTGCCCATGTACAAGAAACATTCACAATTTTTTTTTACGCTCCTTACAATCTGAATTTTAAAAATTTTTTATGCAAAAGATGTTCCAAGTTAAATTTTAAAACCTTTTATACTCACAATAAATCGGTGTAGAATTCATACTTCGAAAGATATTTGTAAAACACTTATTTTCGATAAGAGTAAAAGTGTTGTACGGTTATGAGCAGTAAAAAGTGAACGAGTACCGAAGCTCTTTTGCGATATTTTCAATAGATTACTACAGACTTCATAAAAATACGGACTGGCATGCTATATCTCTATTGCATCTTCCTTAACTACATTGACTGGAAAAGAATTATAATTTAAAAGTTTTAAATTTTTGGCTTATCGTTAGATTATATTTATTCGATTTCAATTTTACTTGATAAAAAATGTGTTTTTCTTAATTTATAATATCTAATAAATGACACAAGTAGCATTTCAGACAGACTCATACTTAATTCCAAAAGAACACAAATTGTTAGACGATAAATAGTTGAAGGATGAAGAGAAACATAATACGAAAATAATTATTAGACAAAATTAAGAAAAACCAACCAAACAAGAAAACACATAAAATACCTGAACAAATAAATTCCCTTGAGCGATAAAAGAGTTATCTACTTAAGCAGTACCAACTAGTCAACGACAGATGTCCTAGCACGTAGATTTTAGCATTAAAAGAAATAAAAATATTAAATTAAGCCATAATATTTAAAATAAAAGAAACACTCAATTACACAAGTTAATTTGATAAAGATAATTCCAAATAAAAATTCAACATCCCCACGGAACATATTTATATGTAATCCACAAAAGAAAACAACAGCAATTCTATAACTTATGTAATTACGTGCCAGGAATTCCAGATATATGTACAGCGTCGCTCAAAGAAATGTGCCAAAATTAGAAAGTGTTAGAACACAGGTTAGAATATACAAGATATAAGAAAAAAATTAAAGGTGTAACAAAAAAATCCTCTCTAACTCTGAAATCATGTTGGCGCTGATGTGACGTCACTACCGACTAGGATTTTTGGCGTTCCCATCGTCTTAAAAGTCTCTACAACCTCAGAAGCAAGAAGGAAGTAATCCAGCTTCAAGAGTAGAACGGCATGATTGTAATATAATACAAATAATAAGATTTATTCATTAGTATGCATACAGATCATAATTTTAATACGTTAAATAAACTCATTTTATAAGTTTAATTGCAATAAAATTCAAATATATTATATACAGATTAAAAAATGATTTTAAAAATGAAATCAATATCATACAAAACCCTATTTAATAATACATGGTGCAATTCAGTGCTAAGCCCTGTAGTAATAGACTAACAGAGATAGACAGGGTAGCCTCCTTATTAAGTAATTCATGAGTGACCTAACCGTGTGTGAGGACCGACAACACACGAATCACCGACAGCCCCAGTGCCATTTACAAATAAAGTCTTTTACGAGAAGCACGTCAATGTATACGATTCTATGTAAAGTCTGTGCATTATCTAAACAAGAATTACTTATAATTGTTATTATTTTATTAAATCAATATCTACAGTTTTTATTTATTTCAACAAGCTCTCTCTGAACTATCAGATTTTACTAGCTTATTTCTGAGAAAAAGAGAGATTAAGAACTAGTTCACATAAACTTAGTGTGTAAAAGGGCTACTTTGCCGGTGGTCATTTTACCGATGATATAGGTACTTTAGCACGCCTCAAAATATATTAATTAACTTATAAATAAAAGTCAACCTTTTGTACATCTAGTTCAGATACTGGAGTGGGTGCCTAATTGTGCGGCGTACAGTCTTCAATTGTTGCCCCTCCGACACTCGTCATTCAATGTTCGACGAGCATAACCTATAATATTACTTTAACATTTTCGTTTTTGCAAAGTGTGTTGATCTAGTTAATGATTATCAGGTTTTAATTAGCACTACATGTGAATACGGAAATCGACTTATATTCTTTTGGGTAATTCAAATGGAGATAAAGTCTATTCCTATGCTAAATACTTAAATTACTCTTTTCCTTATTCCGCGTTTTTTTTGATAAAATAAACAAAAAAGTTAACAACAAAGAATTTTATTTCCAATATATTTCAAAAAAAACGTACATTGTGAATCTGTTTAAAGTAAAACTATAATATTCCGAACGCCATAGCTAATTTTAAAACACAATAAACAAATGTATTCAAATCAGTAACACCAATTCGGAATAATAATAACGTGAATGTCGATGTTTATATAAACCTTCACCTATGAAATTTATAATAACCTTGTACGAGACTTCTGCATGAGCTTTATTTAATATCGCGTGCAGTATCGTTTGTTATGGATGATAAAATCGTATTAAATAATCAACAGATCATTAGCGACAATTGATTAGGCGGGGAGAGTGAGATGTAAGGCAGGCTAGAGGCAATATTTAAAGCTGTAGCTTAACCATGCAGAAGGCTAGGAAGCATACATTTGTTTTAACAGATCATATTACTACATAAATGTAATGTATAGAAATGCCGAATTTACTAAGGCAAACTGATGTTTGTATTTGTAAAATTTTATAACTAGTACTTGGGCATTTTTATACAATGTCAAACAAAAGTTCGTTACAAGTGCTGGGAGGCTAAAAAACTAAAAACAAATCGGAAGCTACAATTTAAGAAATAAAAGGGGTACGAAAGAAAGATGTACAAATAAAAAAAGAAATATTTACTTTGTATATACCGTATGATATTGATTGTTACAAAAACGGGGACATACAAATACAAACGGACTAAGAGCACATGATGAGTAGTACGTTTCGGATGATAGTATCAACGTACGAAAACTGATTTTGTTTAAAAGAAAAAGAAAGGTGTCAAGATGACTTGAGTGGTGAATTTAAACCATCACGTCCAGCGCTCAACAAACCCTTACTGAAAAATAAGAAAACCATTTCAAGAATTTTTACAATTTATTTATTTCGAATACATATATTATTTAGCACTTGTTCTACCGTTCTGCTAACATAGACATTTTACTAGATTTGCGCAACTCGATTATACTATGATATCAAAAATTAAATTGGTCAATGTTGGTTATGGAATGTAAAACGCTTGTCTTAGTTTAAATCATCCTTTTGAAATAATTCAATCATTGTCAAGCTACACTGACATTATCAATAACCTACAAATGTGTTACCTACTTAGTTCAGCTGTAAAATAATAATGAACTACAAGTTATGAAATAAATAACGTTTTTATTAACCAGAAAAACTAAATTACAATAATTGTTGGAAATGTCCCCCGTTTTGTTCAATGCACAAGTTTACGCGCCTCCTCATGCTGTGAAAAGCGTTTTGCAGCATTTCTGCGTTATGGTTGCACATTGCTGAACAATTCTTTGTTGCAATTCTTGCAAATTATGTATCGGATTTGCGAAAATCTTATTTTTTAAATAAGGAAAGATAAAATAGTCCATAACTTTCAAACAAAGTGATCTCGGAGGAAACTCAACTTCCGTATGCAAACTTATCAGCCGGTCATCAAAAAACGCGCGGAGAAAAGCAAGATTTTCTCGTGTAGTATGTGCTGTTGCACCGTCTTGCTGGAAATAACCGTATTGAAGTTCATCATCGTCTAACTGCTGCACAAATTCAGTCAAACACGTATATCTGTACCTTTCTGCGTTGACGGTGAAATTGAAAAAAATTGGCCCAATTATTATTATTATTATATCTTCAGCGAGAAACTGCCATCCAAACACCAATTTTCTGAGCATGTAGTGGCGTTTCAATAAAAATATGCGGGTTATCAGTGCTCCACATTCGCATATTCTGAGAATTGATGTATCGCGAAAGGTGGAACCAAGCTTCGTCAGAAAAAAAAGTTAAGTTCAGCAGATCGTCATTCATTAAATTATTAACGAACCAATGGCAGTACGCAAGGCGTCTGGGGTGGTCCGCAGGCAGAAGAGCTTGATATGATTGCATCTTATATGGATCCATGTTCAGATCCTTCTTTACAATCGTTTGGCATGTTCCATAAGAAAGCCGAATTTCTTGAGAAAGATGTTTTAAAGGTTTTGTAGGCTCTTCTTCCATACGTTGACGAACGTCATTAATAACTTCTTCTGTACGAACTCTTGGTCTACCAGCACCTTTTTTATGCGTCACAGAACCAGTTTCGCGAAACACTTCAACACAATTTGTAAGGCATGCATAAAAATTGTCCGGTAATACTGCTACGGCTGGGAAGTGCTCTCGAAAATTGTCCAAACACAAACGTTGACTGTATTCCCAAGTTCCATTAACTAGCACACCCGTTCGAAAATAGGGTTCAATCATGTAAATTTTGTGCTCTGTGGTGAGAACCATGATTCAAAAACCGTGCAGGATTAGAAAACTTCAACACAATAACTTGACAGATTTTGACATTCAAAAAATTATGACATACCTAAATGTACGATGCACGCTACGACAATAATTTTAAAATCCATGACCACCATTGACCAATTTAATTGTTGATATCCCGGTATTTCTACAATTGGTTTGCTACGGGACTGAATAGTGATACCGGGTGAAGTCTCGTTGTGATCGAGATCTTTGAATTAATTAGGTGTATCGACTTTGTTCGACGTATTTTAGATTAAATTTTAAGTAAGGAATAAATGTTTCATTTGCACCGATATATTCGGATTGGTTCTCTGATACTTTTACTTCGTTTTGAATTGACTAGTTTTTACTGTTTACGAAATAAATATTCGTCCTTTAATGATTTGAGTCGGTCATTCTCAGTAAATTTCAGGCCCTAGTTTTCCGATTAATTTATTTGTCATTCTGACAGGTTAACTTCGTTTTTTGAAGTGTTAACTTCTTTGGGCGCCTTGCGCTGATTGTAGGCACTGAACAAGACTGACCCGTCACGCTCGAATATGTAACGCTCGTTCGGGTAATGTCGGCTCGAGTCGACTAAGGGAAGAAGATAAATATATCATATAGAGGAATTTAATTCCGATTAAATTTAAATTTAAATGAATAAATAAATTCATGTCCCCGAGCAGCATGGGTAATCGAGTATTCACATCGTCTATTTATACATATTTTTTTCTGTTGGAGGAGAGGAAAATCTTACATAACAGATATCAGTGTTGTGGGGTGTGACAGATTCTTACTGACTAAGACCTCTCCCCTCCTTCGCCCCGTGACTCTCTGCGCCGGCATCCGCTCTCGCATTACTTCAGCGCAGCAGTCATTTATTTATACATATACATACGTCCGAACTGACCCAACGAAACGGCCGCTCGCGTCACTGCTATACTCGTTCGGCGACCGTTACATGGGAGAGCATGACGCATCAGTCGTATAATACGTTACTGAATATTATACGCGTGTGTACATGTGTAAATGTAATAAATGTGCAAATACGTTACTGAACATTATACGCGTGTATTTCGTATTATTAACATCGCCTTCATGAAGTTTACACTTCTGCTGTGTGGTTTTAAGCAGACCCATTTTCTTGTTATTATTTTTAGCACTTTTGGTTTAGGGTGAATATTACAACTGTAATTTCAGCAAACCACCTTTCGGAAGGACTAAAATTAAATCGACATTTTCTTCTAGCAAGGAAGCACATGGTCTAGATTAAATTATAGGGTAAAAAATTAATCCATAGTCTTGTTCCCTGGCAAATTCAAGTTGGGGAAAAAAGTTTATTATTTTGTTTTCTACGGAATACTCCGACAACAATTTCGAATCTCATGAACTTACATGCACATTTAGACATACGTTGTTAAAGGCCAAATTTCACCATGTTAGAAGAAAAAAAATACTTTTTCTTAGATTATGGTAGTAGTATATTTCGTGTCACGCTTCATCTGTTATACTTTAAACACCATCTCTTATTGTTGCTTTGTTTATTTTGTAATTAATAGTTCTATAATAGTTTTATGATCTAAATCTCCGATTCTAGTATCATCGGTTAATGTGAATGTGTTACTTTTAGTCTATTACGAGCTTACTTCGGTAAGATAATTGTATAGCAACGCAATCAGTCATTTTCTGATATTGTAGAAATGTTTCCAATAATAGTGTGTAGTGCTTGATTGGAACAGACTCTACCTCTCAAGAATTTAATTTAATTTTTATATAGACGTTTATACTACACAATGTACTGTATGATCACCTGGAATACCAGTGTTATTCCTGTTATATAATCCGGGTGAGGGAGTGGTGTTTCACATATTAATTGCTCTTGTAATAATTGATTATTTAATAAATTCATACTTTAAGTACAAATTATTTTAATCGAATGCCAGAATTTTGAAACGTATTTGTTTAGTACTCTCCCGATATAGCATTGTTTGTTAATTTAAACATAAATTTTTAACTCAGAGCGTAATTAAATTTTAATTAAGACTTTAGCCTTTCTTAAGTAATTCTGATATATTTAAATATAAAATGTTATTCGTTAGATTTTTGAACTGTAATTTGGTCTTTAGTTTTTAACAAATCCGAATAATTCTATATAGTAATATTCGCCAAAATCCTCATATTATGTATGTAATTATTTTTGTATAAATTCTTCTGTTTCTTAAAACGATATTTTAAGTGTACCTAACGATGGAAAATCGAGAGTTCTAATTGATAATTGATGAGGCTTAGTGTTCTTAACACCGTCGTTTTGTTATTCTATTTAAAATACAACGTTAGCAGTTTTCTTTTTTGGAATTTACAACGCCTGCACGATAAAATAGGTAAGAGAAAGTAAAATTTAACTTTAAAAATAACTCAAAACAAATTCAAGCTCAGATTAAAGCTGGATTATCAAATATTGTACTTACGGTCAAACTTACGGACAGTATTTTAGTGAATGCGCCATACTTGACGACAGATCAAAAATGGATAGCAAAATTAACAGACAACTACAATATGAAGTTACGCTTGCTGTGAAACTTATTCATTCCTCAACATCTGGGAATTTTTTATCGTCAATTTTCTTGTTCGCTACTATCAGAATTTCAAATTACAGCCACTGTTCAAAAGAGAAATTTTTGGATCATTTACTTGAATAATAATCCTCTATTGTAAATTTTGGAAATTCTACCAGAAAGTTCTTCTGTAAATGCTCAAAAACATAATTTTCCATTTTTCACCTGTATACCAACTGCTGTCCAACAGCAGCTTCTGCTAATGAAAACTTCCTGATTGTATTATATAGGGTTTTTAAATGTCATTAAATCAATACACTATACACAATGGTTCCATATGGTCGGACAAATAGCAGTTCTGATAGACAAGTTAATAATAATTTTGAGTAGTTTTTGAAATGAAGGTGATTGTGTACAGGTAAACTCAAAAATTCATTATTAAACGAGGAAACACCGCTAATAATAGTATAAAAGAGAACCTGCTAGCAAATGTTTTTAAAAACATGTTTATGGGATTCTAAAAAAGTATCACTGTAGGTGTAGGTATGCCTGTTGTGCCTTGCTTCGCGTGTATGAATTGAAATATATTTTTTGGATAAACTCTTACGAGCTTTTCAACTTTAGAGAGGTAGGTCGAAGACACATTAGCAATATCAGCTTTGCAGACACCAGGAATGCTCATAAATTAATTACACAAAACTATATTATGGATAAATTTTCATTTAACCCTGTAACGCACTTTTAACACATATTAGTAATAAATATAGTCGATTATTTGTATTAATTCAAAAAAAATAACAAAGTGTTCTTCATACTAACTTGTACGCAAAGTAATTTAGAATTTGCATCTACTGATCCATTAAAGGTGCAACATCATCTAATTATTATCGTTTTTCTTTTGTTTTCTCCTAAATAGAGAACTAATTTCGTCACGATTTCGAACTATGTGTTTCAACGTATTAATTATAAGATAATGATATCGTTATATCGATATATGTTACAAAGGAGCCGCTTAGTACATAATTTCTCTGAATTCATAACATTTCACTAAATCATTCCGTTGCTGCAACGTGAGCATAGCTTATATTAAAGCAGGTATTAATTACTGACAAGCACTTAAGGAATTAGTTTAACAGCGACAGTTTGCGGAAACACGATAATTCTAAATGTAATTTAAACTTATACACGATGTGGACTACCACTACTTAAAAATTTATTTCTGCATTGAAGGAATTGTGTTACTGCTACTTGTTATAGGCATATTTTCGAATGTTCCGAAAAACAAAAACTCAATACTTAATCTTTTTTCCTGATTGAAATTACTGCCTAATCGAATGTGATGGTAATTACCTCATAATTGTATATACATATTTTTCAAATCAGTGTCTCTTTAACCTGTCTCAAAATAAGGAATGATTCAGCTATTCAAATATCAGCTAAAACCAAGGACCATATAACTTAAAAGTCTAGTAAACAATTACATGTAATTCGTACAGTTAAGTATATAGTATTTGTCAACCGTTTTAAATTTTATTTTTTTTTACAAATTTTATTGTTAGAATTTATATTAATAATATAATTATGATAAAATCACTTTTTGGATTAATATGTAAAATCTGCTCAAAATTGGAATTGAATGGGATATAAATGTTTCGTCAAATCTTTTTTTTTCAAATTATTTTGTACTGGCAGCGTTAATGCGTTACAAGTATCCTCGAACAATATGATATTGGTCTTGAACATTTTCGTGCAAATTATATTGAAAAGGAACTTTGAAATATTTTTATTTTTAAGATATATTCAGATGTGGGATGTTGAATATTTTTCAGTTTTTCAAGTTGTCATTAAAAGGGAAGCATTTTGCGAGTTGGAATAATATTCATTATTATTATTATTATTATTAGATACTTATGCAAATTTTGTCTAGTTTATAGTCAACTTCAAATTTATTCCAACTTAGAATAAATTTAGGATACTAAATATTTTCTGATAGTTTGCAAACAAAAGTGGAATTAGAAAGAATTGTAGATTGGGAAATTATATATATACAGGGTGAGTCATTATTAGCCGCTTCTTCGATTGTTCTTTTGCGTTTTAAATAAAAAAAAAACAATTAGTTAAAGATCCATGGTTGCTTGTGGCGCATATTGTAAAAATACTTTAAGCTCTGACCCACTTCCGGTTTCACCGAAAATGCACGGAACTTAATTTTTTTAAATGACTCACCCTATATATTTTTGGATTTTCTTGTACTGCTTTAAATTCGCTGCTCAACTCTTTTTTTTCAAAATTGAGCCAATAGTTTTTGAGTTATTAATTTTTTTTGAAAATATTTGACCAAAACACGTGTTCAGAAAAAATCATTTTCACATTGTTTTTAAAAGTAAAAACATTAACTTTGGTGGTGCTTGTAGCCAAGAAAATTCTGCATCATTTGGTAAAGTTGCATTCGACAATACCTCAGAAAGCTTTGTTTTTTCAAAGCCTACTTCCTCAAATTTTCACATACCAAAAACTTACTTTTTTTAAATGGAACAGCCAGTATTTTATTGAGGCATTTTGTTCCTTTTTATTCTCTTTCATTTTTGTTAACAATGTCCTATACCTATCTTTTGTAATTTCTGAGATAATCACTATAAGAGCAATTAGCGGTCAATTAAGGAACTACGGGTGCTGTTCCATGCACCCAAATATTCGTCCAATAGAGGCTGGAATGCGGCTGACTACCTGAGTCAACTGTTAAATAAAGTCGGTATACATTTATGTCAAACTTATAAAAGCATCGCTATTAGTTATCATCCAAATCAATTATTCTTATGAAGAGTTAATAGATATGATTGACGTTTTGTGCGAATCTGAAAGAAACTCTTTGCTAGCATCTAGACTTTATGCACAACGATCTCTGGTAGAAGTCAACTGAAGCCAGAACCTTCGAAAGTATAAAGTGGACGGTTTGAGTGAACAGAAAGTATTGAATATGAAAGAAAGAGCAGAAAAAGCAATAACTGGTGAGGATAAGACGTTTATGGTACTTGCGAGTGTAGTCGAACACCTCCCATTCTAGTACTACGAAAATTAGTCGTCAATTAGATGTAAGTCAAATTTGAGATTGCAGAATAATTGGGAAACATGAAATTCACCCGTAGCATATTCATTCACAGGATTAGATGAAAGAAATTTTTAGAATCGCTTACATTGTTGTCAATTGGCAGCAGATAAATTATCCTGGCTTTCTCAATTTTTTGTTGTTTACCAAGGAAGCCACCTTCTATTAAAGTGAATACGTTCATCATCACAATTTCCGTTATTATAACACATAAAGCCCCCCACTTTATCACATATGTAAACTTTCAAAATCGTTGGTCATTAAAACTGTGCGGAAGAATAGTGGGTAGTTACATAATTGGACCTTATTTATTTGATGAAAATGTTTATGGAGGAAAGTATCTTCGCTATCTACGGACGGATTTTCAAAACTGTTTGAAGACATCTTCAAATATGTCAGTAAACATAACCTTTATTTTATTTCGATGTTAGCCAATACAGTCAAAAATTAAATACTGCAACTGGACATTGCCGGAATTAAAAATGTGAAATGCGCTGCTCTTCATTCTGTAAAATTATTACTTTTGGGATAGTTGGATTTAACATTCACTTTGTTTGACTGTTGACTAAGGAAGTCAAGCGCCATTGCTGCCTTTTATTGGTTGAACGAGTATTTTGGTGCATAGAACAACAGCGCTCGTAGTTCTTTAATTGGCCTCTAATTGCTCCTATAGTGATTATCTCAGAAATTGCAAAAGACAGGTATAGGACATTGTTAACAAAAATGAAAGAGATTAAAAAAAAGGGACAAAATGCCTGAATAAAATACTGGGTGTTCCATTTAAAAAAAAATAAGTTTTTGGTACGTGAAAATTTCAGAAAGTAGGCTTTGAAAAAACAAAGTTTTTTGTGGTATTGTCGAGTCTAACTTTACCAGATGATGCAGAATTTTCTTGGCTACGAGCACCACCAAAGTTAATGTTTTTACTTTTAAAAACAATGTGAAAATGATTTTTTTCTGAATACCTGTTTTGGTCAAATATTTTCAAAAAAAATTAATAACTCAAAAACTATTGGCTCAATTTTGAAAAAGAAAAAACAGTTGAACATACAATTTAATGCAGTACAAGAAAATCCAAAAATATATAGGGTCAGTCATTTAAAAAACTTAAGTTCCGTGCATTTCCGGTGAAACCGGAAGTGCGTCGGAGCTTAAAGTATTTTTAC
This sequence comes from Amphimallon solstitiale, assembly GCA_963170755.1. Classification (NCBI taxonomy): domain Eukaryota; kingdom Metazoa; phylum Arthropoda; class Insecta; order Coleoptera; family Scarabaeidae; genus Amphimallon; species Amphimallon solstitiale. The sequence continues at coordinate 90,079,443 of OY720680.1, forward strand.
AATATGCGCCAGAAGCAACCATGGATCTGCCACTAATTGTTTTGTCTTTTATTTAAAACACAAAAGAGCAATCGAAGACGCGGCTACTAATGACTCACCCTGTAAGTTATTATTATTTTTCGTTATGGTAATTTTCCATTCATTTGTATTTAGTTTGACTTAGAATAAATTTCCAAATAGAGAAAACTTCATATAGAATAAATGAACGCGAGAAAAATATATTTAACCAATAATTTATATATAACTCTTCTATTCTCATTAATTAAAGAAGGGGGTACGACCGCATTATAGTTTAATTTATAAAATAAATAAAATAATAGTATTTTAAACATTTTATTAGTAATTGTAGGCATAAAGTGAGCAAATTGGGAAGAATAGACTTTTTTATTATTTTATAAGTATGGATGGATAGCAAGTTATATTTGAAGAGTTGAGGTATATTTCATGTATTAATTGATTACCCCTTTGTGTGTGTAATAATTATTTTCTTTGTGATGTGGTCTCGTTAAACCATATATGTTGACAATACCATCCAGAAGCCTATTAATGCATCTGGGCGAGATTACTATCAACATTGAAACAATATTCTATTGCACATGTAATTTGGTTTCATGGATAATTTCACCTTATATAAATCATCATCCCAATCACTTTTTAATTTATAAGAATCTGTGTCCAATACGAACAAGTACATTAACATTTGGTTTTTTTTAGTTTGTTCTAGGCATAAGATACATGCAATTCTATGTAACAATTTTTTGTGTATTAAAAGTAATTGTTAAGGATTTAAGTGTTTTGATTTATTTAAGTATTATTTAAATTTAATATAGGTATATATACCTAAAATATTTAAATTCAATGAATTTCTATATGGAGTTATTTTTTGTTTTAATATCCTTGTCCTACCAAAGAACTCAGTGATTGAACAACAAGCAGAAATAGTGGGTTTTTCTGCCCTTGAGGGAAGATCTCGTTGATGTTTAACTTCATTAGAGCTGAGAAAGTGCGACATTGCCTAACAGTTTCTAGCAGAACTACAAGATCTGAATTTACCATAATACTAATTTCAATGGTACCTATACCGCATGTGTCAAATATCATTAGGTATATTCAATGTTTACGTGCGATCTATACGTATGCATGTAATACGTGACAACGTGGTACCCCTACTGTCCGTCACCAATGCCGGCAATAACCAATATCACAACGATTTTCTCCGATCCCGACCCAGATTTTACATCAATGTTTAGCTGCGAACACGTTGCGGTCCCTGGCCGCCTTATTACTGGAACGGGAAACATCAATGGCCTCCACGATCTACTGATCTCTTTCCAAATGATTTTTTTTATGGGGATATTTAAAAAATATTATTTATACCCATGAAGGTGGTAGAGCAGAAAACATAGTTGTGCTAAGAGAAAAAATAATTGAGGCTGCTAATTCAGTAACTGCTCACATGTTAGAAAACGTAAGAGTAAATTTCTTCGACCACCTAGTGCAATGTCTTGCTGTGCAGGGAGGAATTTTTGTGCCCTTGTGTAATTTATTATTATTTTCAGAATCCTTTTTTATTTATTTTATTAGGGTTATTTTTTTATTTTATTATGTTTTTTTTTTTATTTTATTATGGTTCTTTTTTAATTTTATTAGAATTACGCTTTTGTTTGTGTCATGCAGCGTGAACGCAGCTTAATAATTCTCTGCATTTACTGAAAGGAAAAAGAACTTGCAACTCGTAAATATTATTTCTGAACGCATTAGAAACACCCAAGTCGGTGATCCAATAGTTACTTCTAACTTGTATTTGCGAACATGTATCAGACGTCGCGTCGCTGGCATTGGAAAGGAAAGTAGGGGTACCACGTTGCCACGTATTGCATGCATTGATTGCCTATGGCTAATGAAAATTCACACATGCCGTATGTGTGGGCCTTGAAAATGTTCTTTCAATATTATGGTGTATAATTTTATTTTAGAGACAATCACTGTATGTTAAGTCATTTTGACTAATAATCGCATCTAAGTTTATTCTTTATTTTGATCATTAAATGCCTGTATTATATTATTTTCGGATTTCTTAGTTTCGGTTCGGAAACTTATTTCTAATTTTTTTTCAATTATTCTTTAGAATTACTGTCACCGCAGTTAATAGCAATACCACCCTTTCCAACAGTTTTTATTGCTCAATACCAACTATTAATTTAATTTATACTTTATTTTTACTATCCTTTTTTGTTTCACGTGATTTTTGATAATCGATTTAAGTTTCACAATTAATGCATCATTTTGCTTTTTCAATAAATCGCAGTATAACGTCTTTTTATCTGTTTTATTTGTAGTGTTCGAAATAGACTTTCAAATTTTGTGTATCAATTTGTCTTGTTTTGATATTATTACGAGTTGTTAACTCATTTCATTCATTTATAACAAAACTTACATTTTACGACAAATATCGCATAAGTACAGTCACTTACTTCAGTGCATTTACCATGTCCCTCTTCCTAACATATATAACACTTTATCTTTCGTTCCGTCCTTGTATGACATATTGTTTCCTATTTTCCACATGTTGACCCACTTGGCAAATCATTAATCATTAATTTTATTCATCGATAAAACTTCGCTAATAGTTTTCATCCTGACAATTTCATGTATGTCCCGTTAATAAATAACACTGCCCTTTTTGCGAAACCAATAGAAATACGTCCTAACTCTACAAATTCTTAACTACTACTCTTCCTTAACTAAATGAAATACTTATGTTTTCTTTGAATTAGAAACTGTTCTCTTTAAATATGTTGAGTCGTTGATTTGTATTTTACTTGCAAGTAGACTGAGCAAAAAAAATATCATTTAGGAAATTTTAGTTGATTTTCGTTATTTTTACTAATGACCTAACCATTTTTTCTATTTTCTTTTAGGCGAGTGCCTTGTATTATATTCTTTTTAAAATACTAAATGTAATGTTTTGTCTTTTTGTTTATCGAATCGCTTGCTTTACTCTTTAAGTCTATCCTTGATACTGACTAAATTATGTTTTCGTATTCAATCAAATTCTGATGTATTTATTTCATTTGCATAGGATAAATTAATTTCATTTGGGCATCTTCACTAAGATATTCTTATTTATTTATTTTGTTGATTATAAGGACTGATGCTCTTTTGTTTTTTGTATGAGACAGGAAAAGGGGCGGCGCAAACCTGAAATCTAGACCATTTCTCCCACACAGGAAAGAGAACCCTCACATCTGGAGTCAGGTTTCTTCTTTCGTTAAGCTAGAGGATTAGGCAGCCGGAGGTTAACAGCGTTAGAAGGTCTTTTTTCTTTTGTTGTCATAAATATAAAAATGGATTCAATCACTTTTGTCAAAGTCAAAACTTAATCTTTTATTTACTTAAATTTTAAAACTTGTGTTCTTTTCTCCTGCGTCACACAATCGTTAGTGGTATGGTAATTTTCTCTTAATTCTTGTGGAAGTGTATTATTTCTTTATTCAAAGAGTAGTCGACATCCAAACTATTGTGCTTTTTACTAAAACCAGTGCGTCAGTAGATGATTAGCTTGGGAGATCCGACTCTGCAGAGTCTCTAACTCCTGTCCCCTACAGAATCTAAGGAGTTACAAAGTAATATGTGCATACATCGTAAATTAATGATATTTAAATTAGGTTTGACTGTAAACTTTAAACCGAAATTTATTATGAAAGTAGATCAAAAATACAATAACAAAAATTATAAATATACAAAATTTAGTCTGATTCATTGTACAATAATAAGTCACTTTCACAATCACTACTTCCAATGCAAATAATAAATGGTTCTCGGATATCATCCATTAATTTATATCATATACTTTTTGTAAGTAAATACCCTTTCCACTCCGCCTGAATGATTTGATTTATTGTCCATGACTATTACAGTATTACCTGATAATTTTAGCAATCTTGCTTAAACTATTCTTCAGCAATGTTACTAGCTGCAATGGACGAAACATTTGCATTTCATGTCATAATTCACAATCAGAGATTTGGTAGTATGGATTGCACATCTAAATTATTGAAAAAATTTCACAGTGATCAATTTTCATGTGCGAAGACCGCGACGCCATTATTAAATCAGTATTTAAAAATTACTGCAATGAAATAGTTCCAGAAGACTTTGAGGCTGCAGTATTTGTAAAAATTTTATCTTATGTTTCAAGTCATAATAAAATTAATTTCAAATAAGAAATAATGTCTATCCTGCAATCGCACTAACGACCTCTACTATTCAGACTTTCTTATACAAAGACAAATCAAATTCATCGCGCCACCTACCGGAAAGGTCAGAACTACGTCTGCAGACCAACTAGTTTACTATATTATTATAATCTTTTATGTTTAGTTATTGTAGCAAAGATTTTTTTTTATTTGCAATATTTATTTCTTTAATGTACTTATATCCACCTTTTCATTGGAAAACGTTGGTCACCTTATCCATAAGTATATTTTATGATATTGTAAATTATAAATAAATATTTTAGATGAAGTACGCCTGATAACATGAATTTTTTTAATAAAAAAATGTTTGCATCATTTCTGTTAAGTTTAGAAAACGAATCGCTTTCGGAGATTATTCTAAAGAACGATTGCACAAATTATTTCGTGTTTTAAATTTTAAATAGATTTAAGTAAAATAAAGTAATAAGTAGCCATGTTTAATTAAACAATGATATAGACTTCATTATGTTCTCTCAATATATCTCACTTCATCTAAAATATATATATTTTTAAATTAAATTAATTATGTTGCATTTTCTGACTGCAACCATAGAAACAAAATTAAATTCTGTCTTAAATTAGATACAAAACGTAAATTGATTTCTACAATAATAGAATTAGCATAAATTTAGATATATTTGTACAAGCACAAAACAATTGAAAATTGATATCGTAGGTTGAACAATTAGATCCCTAAATGACTGAATTTACACAATAAAATTAAACGCTTCGCTGCCACTTCCATAAAATTATGCAATTTAATCTATTAATATGAATTGTTTTAGTGATTCCGGGAACTATGTTGTCATTGTTTGAAATGCAGAATTGAATTCTTCCTGACAAATCGGATTGTTTCCTTTTGCGCTGGGAATATTGATCATGTCAGTGCCTGTCGAGAATTCGAGAAATGATTAATTTGAAAATTACATCGAACACAACTTCCAACGGCCATTTCGTTCGTCTACAAGTGATGCGTATATACACTACCGGCCATAACTTTAATCACACTACAGAAAGAAAATATATATATTTATATATAATCAATAAAGAAATTATCGCGGATACATAAAATAAAACAGGAAAAAGAGAATATTGGGTAAATTCCGCTGTAGTGCAACCGTAGACACGTGTTTCTGACTAATTGGTCGTCATCAGTACGGTGTAGCCAATAAATAAGGTGGGATAGATAGAAGCATACACGGAAGACCATCAGCCGACAGACCACCATTTGCAGCTTCAGTTAGAAGATCTTCGGTTTTGAAGACAACTAACATCGCCACGAGGAAGACATTGTCAACCTGCGTGCCATCCGAAACTCAGAAAAGATAATCAATAAAGAAATTATCGCGAACACATAAAATAAAACAGGAAAAAGAGAATATTGGGTAAATTCCGCTGTAGTGCAACCGTAGACACGTGTTTCTGACTAATTGGTCGTCATCAGTACGGTGTAGCCAAGGAATAAGGTGGGATATCCTTGGAGATAGAAGCATACACGGAAGACCACCATTTGCAGCTTCAGTTAGAAGATCCTCGTGGCGATGTTAGTTGTTGTCTTCAAAACCGAAGATCTTCTAACTGAAGCTGCAAATGGTGGTCTGTCGGCTGATGGTCTTCCGTGTATGCTTCTATCTCCAAGGATATCCCACCTTATTCCTTGGCTACACCGTACTGATGACGACCAATTAGTCAGAAACACGTGTCTACGGTTGCACTACAGCGGAATTTACCCAATATTCTCTTTTTCCTGTTTTATTTTATGTATCCGCGATAATTTCTTTATTGATTATCTTTTCTGGGTTTCGGATGGCACGCAGGTTGACAATGTCTTCCACGTGGCGATGTTAGTTGTTGTCTTCAAAACCGAAGATCTTCTAACTGAAGCTGCAAATGGTGGTCTGTCGGCTGATGGTCTTCCGTGTATGCTTCTATCTCCAAGGATATCCCACCTTATTTCTTGGCTACACCGTACTGATGACGACCAATTAGTCAGAAACACGTGTCTACGGTTGCACTACAGCGGAATTTACCCAATATTCTCTTTTTCCTGTTTTATTTATATATACATAGAGTTGCTCATTAGTGCGTCAAAGTCCAATATAGGCGTTATGAAATAGTACTGAAGAAATTTATTTTATAAAAAGTGTCACAGTAACAAAAAACACACATTTTGAAAATAATTTGAATTATACAGGGTGACGCGTTAAAATGGCACATCTTCGATTTTTTTTAATGAAACACCCTATATGTTTGTATTTTTCCTTGTCTACTTTAATTTGTGTTTTCATCGATTGCTGGGGTTGGGTGTTTTGGATGACGCATTGTTGAGCTATTAACGAAAATTATAAAAAAATGATCGCGACAATGTTTACCATAATAATTCTATGCGGTAGTATTACTATTATCTAAGACAAAATTATTTAGTATGTATGCAGCCAAGGGATGTGTTGAACCTACAAAATAATCAAACATTAATTTTATTATACAGGGATGTTTGTTACGATAGAGTCAACTTGGCTATCGTCAAAGAGCGTTTACTGATTTTTTTTCAAATGGAACACCCCGTATATTATTAAATTTTTGGAATTATGCGTTAATTGCGCTTAATTTGTGTTAATAATATTCTATAACCAAACCCAATAATTTCGGAGTTATTTTTAATTTTTCATTACAAACCGCTAAATTATTTGTTTTGTGTTCGATTTAGTGTACTGGGTAAACGATTTGACAAATAAACGACTAAAAGTATCAAACTGCAATTTTGTTAGAAGCGATATTTATAATAAATTTTCAAAGTGACCCCCATTTTGAATAGAACATATTTGCAGGCTTGACAGAAAGGACTTATTTAGGTGTTGCAACTTCTCAATGGAAACTGTTTCAAAAGCACGTATTATACGTTGCCTCATAACGTCTGCTGTAGTTGGAGGTGTCTGGTATATAATATTTTTTATGTACCCCCATAGAAAAAAATCAAGTTTAGTCAAATCTGGCGATCTAGGTTCGAATTCTTGATTCAAATAGTGTCGGACATCTAGTGCAAAATGTGCTGGAGCACCGTCGTGCTGAAGCCACATATTTTCTCTTAGAACTGGAGGAACGTTTTGCAGAAGCTGACGCAAGTCATCTTGCAAGAAATTCAAATATTGCGCACCATTTAAATGTCCGTGAAAGAAATGTAGTCCAATTATAAAGTTGCCCATAATACCAGCCCAAACATTTATAGTTCATTGTCTCTGCTTATCAATCGCTCTTAATATTCTTGAGTTGACTATTGCATAATGATGAAGATTATGACGGTTTGGGCTACCATTCTGAGTAAAGGTCGATTCGTCAGTAAATAATACCTTTTGGAAGAAGTTAGGTGTTATCCTTTCAATTTCTAATCCCCATACGCAAAATGTTCTTCTAGTCTCTAAATCAGGCCCCAACAGTTCTTGATGAAAGCAAATACTGTAGTGATGATATTTTTTTTTTAAATCGTGCTAACAGTAGATCGTGGTATATTAGTTTCTGTTGATATTTTGGTCCAACTAGTAGAAAGCTCCTCAATTACTGATAACAAGACTTTCAATTTATCTTCGTCACTTGTCCTCTTTGTCCTTTCACGCTTTTCGTAATTCACATTTCCTGTTCTAATGAATCATTCCTTAAGTCTTTCCAAACTTGTAACTGAAGGTTGCCTTCTGTCAGGATATCTTTGCGTATAAATTCGCTTGGTTAATAGACAATTCTTTTGGGCAGATCCCATAATGAAAATCATGCCAACGAGTTCGTTGCTTTCAAACTGCATACTGACTTAACTAAAACCGTAATAATAATATGTGGCAAACAATAAATGTACAAGAAAAGTACGTACCTACCCACTATTCCAATCAATAAATAACACAATGACAATATTAAACGCAGAAACTTAATAAATCACTAATATTATACCTAATTAACAGCAATAATTAAGATTTTAATTTTTGACGTTTGTTGACGTTTATTTGTTTTTGTTTGTCAAATCGTTTACCCAGTACACTAAATCGAACAGAAAACAAATAATGTAGCGGTTTGTAATGAACAATTAAAAACAACTCCGAAATTATTGGGTTTGGGTGTAGGACATTATTAACAAAAATTAAGCGCAATTAACGCATAATTCCAAAAATTTAATAATATACGGGGTGTTCCATTTGAAAAAAATCATTAAACGCTCTTTGACGATAGCCACACTGACTCCATCGTAACAAACACCCTGTATAATAAAATTAATGTTTGATTATTTTGTAGGTTCAACATATCCCTTGACTGCATATATACTAAATAATTTTGTCTTAGATAATCGTAATACTACCGCATAGAATTATTATGGTCAACAGTCGCGACCATTTTTTTATAATTTTCGTTAATAACTCAACAGTGCGTCGTCCAAAACGAAAACCCCAGATATCGATGAAAGCACAAATTAAAGTAGATAAGGAAAAACAAAAGATATACAGGTATTTAACAACGCCTATATTGGACTTTGACGCACTAATAAGCAACTCTGTATATATAAACTTTAGAAGAAATTATTAACTTGACATTCATTTTGCATGCCAAAACGCTTAGCAACTAAGAGAAAAAAACCTTTATATAATTTTTGTATACGTTCTTATATTATAATACCTATTTCTATCCGATCGACGTAGAAAATCAAATATTATTTTGTATCATCATTAAATATGTAAGTTTTTGGTAAATACCGATCACGTTCACTTTAGAATACAGATTGAGTCATCTCCGTGGAGAAGGCATATTGTGCTTTTAGGACGAAAGATATTTCGAAGCGTTTTTTTGCCAATGTTAGCCATTCATTAGGAAGCCATTTTAAACTTTTTTTTGTATTTGTTGTATAATTCTTTGTCTATAAGAAAAAAAAATAGTAAAGACCTAAACTTCAAAATTTTTGCTTTTAAAAAATATATTTTTCAAAAGCGACGTATTAGATGGACATATCTTTTGGTAGTATAATCATTTCAGTTCATAATAAGAGATCCTAATACAAGCATATTTAATTTTTTTTCAATTACTAAGTGCATGGGCCGAAAACTGGATTAAAATTACATATTTTAGTCAAAAAGTAATTTTTTTCAAACGAAACAGACTGTATATCGCTTCATTTTTAATTGCTTACTAAATTTTGCACCAAAAATATGTAAGACGTTATTACTTTAAAGGTGACCATTACTGAGCTATTGTCACTGTTTGATAAAAATGTATTTCATTTGAAGACAGTATAGTGAGCCATGATATTTTCTGTGAAATTGATAATTGAATGGATGACGCGTAATAAGTTGCTTCTCTGTTGACAAGCATAATTTTATAATGAATTTTGCTAAAAGTGAGCTTAGGGATATGATTTTTATAAGTATTGGGAAAAGTCAGAAGAATTGTTTACTAGGCCAAGAGCAAATTGCATTCCAAAAATATGTAATATACCATTACTTCCTCCTTTCTTTAGATATATAATTTAGTAAATGTGTAAATGTATCATTTCTATACCTACCTAAATTTCTTCAATTTTATCACAATATTGCGAAAATGAGCAACTCTGATTTAATGCTTTTAACTGCTCAAAACACATCAAAAGTTTTCTTTTTGTAGATGATTTTTAAATATTATATATTTTGTACAAAAGTTGTATTGCATAGTACATATTCGCTACTAATTGACTTGTAATGTAATATTAAGATTATTCAAATCATCAGCAATATTTATTAAAAACGCACGCAAAGGATCTTTTATAATCGATATATCTTCGTTTCTTTCATCTTTCATTTGAAGAATAAATTATTACCTCCAAAAGTAGATATAAGCTTTTCAGGAATTGTGGCAGAACAATCAACGACCAACTGTGCAATAAGAAAAAGCTTCAAATTCAGATTCTAAATCTTTAAGAGGTAAATGTTCTGTGGTTAAGTACACTCGAACGAATATAGTTGACTGCCTTTGTTTACTGTTCTGAGTTTTTCGTCCTTTTTACATTTTCTTAAAAACAGGACTCGTTGGTGAATACGGTTTATCTGGATACTCATCGTATAATTTTCCTGTAACTCTTGACACAAATCAATTCAGTTTTCTTGATGAATATTGAACCTTTTTTTATATTTTAAAACGCAGCGACTTTTTGAGGAATTAACAGCACCGGAATGAATCTGAGAACAATAATTGACTGATAACTATTTTTTTGTACTCACCGCATGCAAAGTGACATTTGGCGCATGTGTCGCTCGACCAGAAAAGATTATTTCCCGGTCGAGGCGACTGTAAAAATTGAAAAAAACACTGGCTCTTTGGGACATTTAAAAAAAAATCTAACTTGGTAGTAATTAAATTCAGTCCACAAAATACTACTTCCCTCGACTACTCTTCACTAAAAGTTGGGGAAATAGCAGTAATAATTAAAAATTCTTCCAAATTTGTAGCGCCATCTATTTGACCACATCGACATTCACATTAGCAGTTCGTAATAAATTGTAATAAAACCAAAAAATGCAATAAATTTACTACAAATTTATAAATATAAGAATAAATACCTCATGTTTGCCATGTGTAAGAATATAATAACTTACTTTTGGGGAAAGGTGGGTAATAGTTACGTACATGAAATGCTTAAATTAATTAGGTAATCTATTTTAGGTTAGGTATGATACTAATGACATTAATCAATAATATTTTTTTAATTTAATGTTCGTACAAAAAGTATTGTACAAACCACTTGCGTGAAGACATCTTCCACGCATTCGCGCGTATTTAAAAGCACTCGCTTCCCTTCGGAAGTTCTCCCGCACTTGGTTCGTAAATAAATATTATAAATAATAATAATAATAATAATAATAATAGTTTATTACCAACAACAACAACAAAGAAAAAAAAAATAAGTACATTGTAAAGAACTGAATTACAAAATATAGTAACACATAAAAAATACTGAATAAAAGCAAAAAGAGAACAACAAACATTGAAAAACTCATTTCAAGGTTTGTGTTATATACATAATAAAGATTTATTAATATACATGTAATCAATATTGCAGCAAATTTAAATTGAAGGTAAAAGGACTAAGAATCAGTCGAAGACTGGTCTTCCTCTCAGCCCTGTGACTTAACTAAGCATAGCAGTTAACAGATGACAGATGACAGACGCGGCCAAGGCTCAAAATACGCAATGCACACATACTCGGCAAAGTTCATTCAGAAATGGTGCCAAAGACTTCCATAGCCATCACCTGCCCACGCCAACGGCGCCCGCTCCCGAAGCAAAATTGTTTTCAAATTATATTTAAGTACAGGAAGGCTCATGCTTCTGAAATCATCGGGCAATGAGTTATAGCAAACGTAAACACAGTACGAGAAGCCACGCTCATATAGAGTTGTTTTGTAATTTGTTTTTTCCATTTAATGCTTTTATAATTAATTTGTTTATTTTTCATTTGTTTTATAGTAAGAAATTATTAGAAGAGCTCATGTTTTTTAAAGGAAAATATGATTCTGCTATTTTGTTTGAATATAACTTTTTTGCGTTTTTTCATGTTCTAACAATAAAATGGCTCTTTCAAATGTGCACATTTAAACATTATTCAGAATTTAAATAACATATAAACGGTATTTACATACCCACACAAACATTAACTGTGACACACAGTAGTAATTATTATTACAAGTAACAAACTAATGGAATAATGATGAACAATATACACTCAAAACAGTGTGCTAAACATGCTAAAGTTAATATTACAGAAATAAATACAGTAAATTGACTAACATTAATACGAATGTTACAAATTCATAGGCAATTAAAAAAACACTATTATGATCAAAACAAACTAATTAACCTTGTGAAAAATAGCATACTCGTTACGTGTTTAAAACAATATGAAACATAATAAAACCATAATGTCATAAGAAGAATAACGCACTAATTGACTTTAACTTAACCAATACGACGCCATATCGAATAGGATAACGATATAATGGAATTACATTAATAAAAGGAAACTAAGTGACAGTAAACTGAACAATACAATACTGTATTGTATAGTATAATAATATATATTTTACTTTAATAGGTCTTTTTACTTTCTTATACATAGTATAAGGAAGTATTGTGATGATGAAAATTTTCGACCTCGAGATTTTTGCAGATGTCCACGTTTTGAAGTACCCTGATACCGAAAAAGTGGTTTTTAAAAAATGTCTGTGTGTCTGTCTGTCACTACGATAGCGGTCAAACCGCTATAGCTATCAATTCCAAATTTTGTATTTACGTGTATAATCTCCCTTTTGAGATCTGATTAGTTTTTCAGTAAAATCGGTAGACCGGAAGTAGCAGATTACTTCAGTGACAAAATGGAATTTTGCCAATATTTCGTCAACTACTAAGTTTAAACAAATTTATAAAGAATTCATATGTACTTAAAATTAAGTTTGAGACAAATTGCCTTAAAAAAGTTTTTCGAAATTCCAACCGGAAGTAGGTCTTTTACTCTTATCGAAAATCAGTTTTTTGCGAATATCTCGCAAGTCATGCTTTTCAGACAAGTACGTTACGAGTATAAATGTATTTAAAACATACTTTTGAATATCTTTTGTATAAAAAAATTTTCAAAATTCGGACCGGAAGTACCACTTTTACTCTTATCGAATAGCGATTTTTTGCAAATATGTCGTAAGTTATGCATTCTATATATATTTATCAAGAGTACAAAAGTATTTAGAACTGGATTTGCAATATTTTTTGTAGATATGGAATTTCAAAATTCGGACAGGAAGTAGCACTTTTACTCTTAGCGAGTAGCACTTTTTTGATAATATCTTGCAAAATATACATTCTATAGAGATTTATTAAGAGAATAGAAGTACTTAGAATAGGATTTTGAATAATTTTTGTATAAAGAAATTCTTAAAATTGTATAGTTTGAAACGCTCATACGTATAAGAAAGTCGTGTGGTGGCCACACCTCATTTTTTCACTTATTTTAGTTGTATTTTTGTTAAAAAAAAAAATTGTCCAGACAGTATTTACAAAGTGTGCATTTTTCATTGCAAAAAGATATTTCATAGGATTCAAAAATATTACAAAATACAACTGCATCGGATCTGATGTATTAAATTAAACACTGAAATCACCACTAACAATTACAATAAGGCCAAATAGTCTCTGTAACAATTTTGTTAGCAGTTTATAATTTATCTGTACGTAAATTATTAAGTTATATAATTTGAGTATGTATAATTTATTTCTGTAACCCCTTTCTTTTCTTTCTACTAGCAGCTAAGTACTTGACGCATTTTTGTTATCTTTAATGACATTGACTTTTGATTATTTTTCGTTTTTGTAATCATTGGGATTGTAATTTATTACAGACTTTTTATCCGGACATCATCATGCCATTTAACTTCGTCTTGCAAATAATAAATGTTTAAGTTGTAAATGCAAATGTAAGTTTTATCTAGTCTTAAAACAAACCTAAAAATAATAATAAAATATAATTATATAGGAATTACGATTAAATCGAGTTTATCTCTAGTTGTAGATACATCTAATAACATATTTTCGTCGTATTTGTCCAAAGGCTACAACTCACAACCTTTTCATGCGACTTTAGGGGAGCCATAAAGATCTAATCTTCCTCCCTGCTATTTGAGATACTTATTAACGATTTTATTAAAAGTACTGATTGCAACAAGTGTGCTTGTGCTAATAATTTAAAGATATTTGCACCAGTGGTATCTGACACTGACTGTTTGGACTTGCAGATTTGATTGAGCATGATCACTCTGTGTCTATTCTATTTTAACTCTCACTTCAGAATTACACCTCACATAAGAATTTTTGATATCTTCTTTGACACAGCTCGAACATTCACCGTTACGAGGACATTAGGATTTTTGATTATAAATACTGCATTTTTACCAATAGACAAAATTATATTACGTTGTCTTACATATTGTTGCGTTTTTGAGATCGAAATGAACAACTCGTGCAAATGTTTTGAAACAGTCTGTATATTTACACACTTAAAACTAATCACAATATAAAAATTTAAAATAAATGTATCGCACTTAAAACTACTACAAACAAATTAACACACGTATTTATTTCTATCACCACTATTTATGTCAGTAATATTTATTAATATTACTGACTGAATTAATTCTTTCTGGTCACCGGCCGCTTTATATCGGCATAATAAGACTCGATAGCCCGAGAGAAAAACCAGACTTTCTGTTGCTTACGCAGCACATATGTGTGAATGATTTATGACTTATTTACGGTGCGTTGCGCCAATGTTTACTTTTCTTTTGTGGACTTATTTCATTACAATATGAGTAGAATGATTCATTTTATACCGCACACAGCTTAGCGGTGGAAGGGTAGGGACAGAGGAAATTCTTGAACTATCTACACTTTAAAAAGATTGGCACATATCACTAAATGAAAGTTAATTACTGTTAATAGTTTCTACATCACATGAATAATCAAATTTAATTAACAATTTAAGAATACGTAAAGAAAGAAATTTCTATTCACTTGAAGAATTTCTCTTAGTAATTGTTACACATTCAGATAGTCGATATGTTATATGAGATATGATGAAATAAATTTAAACAACTTCTGAAAAATATAAGAGATGTAAGATTTTTAACTTTCTTTTATCAATTTTATTAACATTAATATAATATATAACGAAGAATATTGTGTATCCAAAGGTACTGAAGTAATAGATTGGTTATAATAAATTATCATTATTCAATTCGTTGTTTAGCTAGATAATAAAAATTTTATATTGGTCAATGGCAGTAAACACAAAGCAAGTTTTAGTTTTTCTATAGAATTTGGCCGAGCAACGCCAGGCTACGGGCAGCTATATTATAACTTGCTGGGTTCTACCCGCTATAGGTAAGATTTTAATATTTCTACAGCTGGCGAAGCTAAACCTTTTATTTTAACCATTTGTAACAGTAGTCTTCCAGTACTGAAGGCTTTACTAAAGTCCAATAAAACCAAAATAGTGACATTGTCTTCATCCGTGGATTGGAACATCGTCCAGTATGTGAGCAAGAGCATATAGAACAACGATGGCCTGATCTAAAACAAGACTTACATTTCGGTCTTCTTTTACGCGGTGTATTAACAAACTGACTTGCGAGACATCTTTCGACTAAGTTAGAAAGAACTGGCAATAAGCTGATTAACCATAGATCCGTAATATTCTTAACATTAACTTTCTTAGAAATTACTTTAATAATAGATGACTTCCATACACTGGGAATAGCAAACGTGTCTATTCCATATCTAAAAATATGTAAAACGTAATTGACAATCATTGGCATACACATCCTAAGCATTGAAGCATCAATATTGTCGCTAAAGTAAATTAATACTGGAACTAAAAAAGAAAACGTAGTATATGAAATATGTGAAAACATACACAGAGGCATATTGCTGTCACACTTTAATTTTAAATAAAATGATAATTTTTATTTGTGATAAAGATGTAATATAACCACACGTTGGGTACAGATATTAAAATTATGCTGTGGTTGTAACGTTACAAGAATTTCATTAATTTTTAATGAAATGCTGTGAATGCATTGAAAGTTATTATATTCTACCTACAAACCTATTCCTTAACAGCATATGCTTTATATGTTCTTATGAGTTCTTGCAGTGTTTTTAGCTTCTTCGTTTCTGATTTACTTCTTATTTAGTATAGTTTTGGGATAAGTATACAAATTTTTAAAGAAAAGTCTAGGTTTTATAAAAAAAAATCATATTTATATTTTATTAAAAACATAAACCATAAATAGCATTGCTATAATGTATCTATATTAACTTTTTGTATATTATAAGTAATTAAAAGAAAACTTTGATTCCTGATAAGTAATTTGTTAGTATTAAGCTGATTCTATTTTACCAAAAACATACATTTTCACGTAGTGCCTTGGTAATCTAGAATTTTGTAATGGTGAATGCTCGGAAATTGGCCTATATTAATCACTAGCTGCAAACATTCGCACATACTACCGCTAGCGTCTTAATACCTGCTCACCAAAAACATTCCGTTTCTATATATATATTATTTGGTTTGAAAATTTAAATCAAGAAAAAAATTTTAATACAATATTTAATGTTGCCTAATAATGTACTGAGAGTAAACATTCACACGTAGTACTCTCAGAGTATCCAACACCATTAATTATTCCTTCGTTGTTATTATAGATTAATGAATTATTATTACTAAACATTACTAAACTAAATATTTGTCCAAATTAATAATGCTCAACGTCTTACTAAAAAGCAAACATTTTCACGTAGTACCTTTTAGAAACGCACAGCACCACAAATTATCTCCTAAATTGAATTATTTATTTATTAACTTACTTCATTTCATCATTCATCTTTTCAAATTCTGCCTCTGCATATCCTCCATTTTAATTAAACAGTAATATAAAAAAAATATATTGAAAGAAAATTATTTTTAAAAGAAAACTTAATGAAAATTAAATCCTAAATCTTAATACAAATGAACTAATCGTGAGTCGATATGTAGTGTATAAATCCTACACTCACTTTTGCTATTCCAAAAATGTATATTCTCTTTTCAAAATTCGCGTCTTAATACTTCGAAGTTCAAATTCAATCTACATTCAAGGCTATTCCTATTCCTATTTTCAAATATATACCGAAACAATTGACTATCAGCCATCCGCAGTGCACCTCTTCTCAACTAATTTTTAAGTTGGCATTGAACGTATCGAAACGCCCGTAATGAAATCTCTTCTGTTCATTTTCTGCAAGTTGCCGCTTTTACACTAACACGCACATATTGTCTTTGACAGTTCACTCACTAATGTCGACACTCCGAATTGTTTGTTTTGAAAAAGTTTTTCACCAACTTGCTATGTTTCTTCTACGGTAGGTATATTTTATTTTCTTCCTAATACAGTCCCTCCTTGTACTTGTTTATAAACGTGTTGCCTTTCTCATTATTCTTTACAAATTTTCTTTTCCCATTCGCCATCCTTATCTTTCTTTTAGAAACATCTCGATTAGGAAAAACTGGAAACACATTGCAGACAACTGGAATCTTTCTTCCACACGTTGCATCACAAAGATCAGTCACGCCTGCTACGCTGTCTTTTGACTCCATCCAGGCTTTTTCCCACGGTAATACATTTATTTGCAAAAAACTGTAAACAATATTGATACTATATTTTTCTTTGCAGGTTTTCGAACTATACAAGATCATTCCCACAGTCTATTAAAGTTCTTGTGCCACACATACAAAAATTCATGAATGTATTCTTGTATTCATAAAGTTATTGTTGACATAGAACATTAGTAGTAATACAATGCGGATTCTGGCGCAATTTCCCATGTTATTTCTTATGGAGGTTCATTTTACAAAATTGACAATTTATACAGGTGTAATCACTTTCGTGCCACGAGGCAAGTCATTCAATCCTTACAGGCCTTCATATATATATATATATGTATGTATATATGTATATACGCGAGCGAGCGTAGGTGTGTGCGGCGGTGTGTGTGTGTGTGTGTGTGTGTGTAACCAGCTTCGGAGGTGTAGAGAAAGATAGGGAAGGAGTTGTTTAATATACCTGTATACAAAGATGAGATGTGAACACCGCACGACTTTTATACATATGTACATTCAAATTATTCGATTAATAATACAGCTAGCATAGAAACAATGATTAACTTTTATTAAATACTAATACTGTAATTATATTTAATTATACTAATTATATAGCATGATCATGCTATCATAATGCTAATAAATACATGTGAAATTCCTGAATAAATTACCAGGCTTGCTATCGCGCTTCTCAATGTACTTCAAACAGGTCTAAACATGTTTCCAGCGGAAACCGCAACGGCTGTCTGCTTCTGTGATAGACGCAGGCATGAAATGTATATCTTACTTATAAAATAAAATAAAACAAACAATATATTTTTTTAAGAAAAGCAATTTATTTATTATTATTTATAAATTAACAATATTATTTTAAATTAACAATATCTCCAAGCTTCATACCATCAAGATGGTCGATAAAAATATAAACTTTACATCTAAGATCGGCATACCATTTCAAATTATAAAATAAATATACAGTATGCTACTGGACGAGATAGCAACCAAGTATGAATATACAGGACGTTTCAAAGGTAGGGATTTTTAGAAAAACAATGTATTAATTAACAATATGACCAAGTTTCATACCATCAAGATGGTCGATAAAAATATAAACCTTACATCTAAGATCGGCAGACCATTTCAAATTATAAAATAAATATACAGTATGCTACTGGACGAGATAGCAACCAAGTATGAATATACAGGACGTTTTCAAAGGTAGGGATTTTTAGAAAAGCAAGATGACGAATCCAAGATGGCCGCCAAAAATCTAATAAACTAATGCCACGTCAAGCATCCAATATATCAAAACCATGCACTCGAACTCCTATGAAACATCATCTCAAACCATCGCTAGAATCAGCTCACAACCGGGTCATGAAGCGATTCTGAAACCCCTATATTAAAACCACACATTCAAACCACTATCAAATCCCTCTTTTCTCAAAAAACTATCCAACCATCCATCCGTCCATCCATCCATCCATCTGGATAACATAGCAACCAAATATTAATATACAGGACGCTTCAAAGTAGGGATTTTTTAGAAAAGCAAGATGGAGAATCCAAGATGGCCGCCAAAAATCTAATAAACTAAGGTGACGTCAGGCGAAATAGCCGACTATCAATATGATCGATCAAAATATAAACTCAACTTCTAGAAAATACCCAACTCAGTATCACGCATCACAACAACAACCACCCAACATAGTTTCAAACGCCACAACACCGGATCAACTTAGGAAGATACATCTAGGTCAAACCCAACATACTTTCAAACACCACCACCGAGGATTTATATTTGACATCAGCATACCATCTCAAATCATAAAATAAATATACAGTATGATACTGGATAACATAGCAACAACCAATTATGAATATACAGGACGTTTCAAAGTAGGGATTTTTAGAAAAGCAAGATGGCCACCAAAAATCTAATAAACTTCGGTGGCATCAGGCATCAATCTATTAAAACCACTATCAAATCATTCTCTTTTAAAGCCGTCATTCCAAAACAATACATTCAAAGCATACATTCAGTGATAGATGCATAAATGAAATGTATTTATGCAGCCTAGCAGTTCAAAGCTTGTTATCGAGCTTACCAGTATATTTCTAACAGATCTAAACACGTTTCTAATGGAAACCACAACGTTTGATCACTATCAACACCTCTATGATAGTCACATTATTTAATATATCTATACCATATAATAAAAAGGAACAACATATTTTAAGAAAAACAATTTTTAAAAAATAATAACCACATTTTGTAGGTGAATTATAGCTAATATATATATAGCATATCAATCATAGGGAAAAACATTAAACGAATTACAACGATAAACAATTATGACATATAAATCCATAGGTAAAGTTATATAGGTAATAAACATCATTCTCTCCATAGAAGACCTAGATATTTAATACCACATACATAAATACATAGACACTCTAATCCTCATATGAATAAATTGATAGACTTATAATAATTATTTTCATCCATAAGTATACATACATACTTTTATATATATCACTACAAGAAATAAGTCAACACCTCTATGATAGTCACATTATTTAATATATCTATACCATAAAATAAAAAGGAACAACATATTTTAAGAAAAACAATTATTAAAAAATAATAACCACATTTTGTATGCGAATTATAGCTAATATAGCATATCAATCATAGGAAAAAACATTAAACGAATTACAATGATAAGCAATTATGACATATAAATCCATAGGTAAAGTTATATAGGTAATAAACATCATTCCCTCCATAGAAAACCTAGATATTTAATACCACATACATAAATACATAGACACTCTAATCCTCATATGAATAAATTGATAGACTTATAATAATTATTTTCATCCATAAGTATACATACATACTTTTATAGTATATGGTTTGAAGTAGTATACTTTTATATATATCACTACAAGAAATAAGTCAACACCTCTATGATAGTAGCCTTATTTAATATATCTATATCATAAAATAAAAAGGAACAACATATTTTAAGAAAAAACAATTTATTAAAAAATAATAACCACATTTTGTAGACGAATTATAGCATATCAATCATAGGGAAAAACATTAAACGAAATACAACGATAATCAATTATGACATATAAATCCATAGGTAAAGTTATATAGGTAATAAACATCATTCTCTCCATAGAAGACCTAGATATTTAATACCACATACATAAATACATAGACACTCTAATCCTCATATGAATAAATTGATAGACTTATAATAATTATTTTCATCCATAAGTATACATACATACTTTTATATATATCACTACAAGAAATAACTCGACACCGCTGTGATAGTCACCTTATTTAATATATCTATATTATAAAATAAAAAGGAACAACATATTTTCAAGAAAACAATTTATTAAAAATAAAACAACTACACACATCAAACAAACCTCAACCATACTTTCAATTTCACAAATATCAAATTTAAACAAAACAATCAAATGCAAAGGCAAGGAATGTTCTCGAGATGATCCATATAGTGCAATATAACAATGCAGTAAAACGATAGAGCTGAGATACATGCTCTATCAAATTTTTTATTACCCACTTTTTCAGCAATCAAAACTTTTTGACAAAACACTACACATATGAAAAATAGACATAGCATTAAATATTTCCATTTTAGAGATACCCCAGCCTAATCCCAATTTTAAATATCATAAATTCTTAAATTGATTTAGTTAACTTTCTTATAATATTTAAAAAGGTTGAAAAGGAAACATACTAAGTCCCACAACAGATAAAATATGTGCTATCTTTTTACACTTCACGTTTAGTACTATCATTAGAAGAAATATGCCTGAGGTACAGCTTTTAATATGAAATTTAGGGTTTTTTTTTTTCACAAAAACATAGTTTATCCCTAATAAAACTAATTTTGAAACACAATGTGCACATAGTATTAAAAAAGAGAATAAAAACATTAAACAAGGTACGCTTCACACGAAACATTTTTATAAATTACATTTTAAAAACATGGAATTCTATTTTATTTGAATGACATTGTATTTACAAATAGTTTTTATATCATTACAAGAAATATGCTTTTCATTAAATATTAACCACTGAACAACAGCAGTATACACAAAAAAAAAAAAAAAACTAATATAAAGACAGTATTAACGTTCTAACCAAAAGATTTGCAAAATAATAAATATATACTTGTTCATCGCTTAAAAACAATCGAAAAATTGATGTTTGCCAAGCTATTTATCAATATTTAAGAGTTAAAAATTTATCATCATTTTTACATTTACAGATACCCCATGTTTAATATCAATTTGAATTAACATAAATTCATAAAATGAGTCCATCTTTTCACACATCATGCGTTTTTGTACAACAGCGAATGTATTACATTTTAAAGCACTTTATAATTTGAGAAAAATAGCAAATCATATCACGAAACACTATTATAAATTCTATTTTATTTGGATGACATTGTATTTACAAATAGTTTTATATCATTACAAGAAATATACTTTTCATTAAATATTAACCACTGAACAACAGTAGTATAATAAATACTCGCTTTCAATTATTTAATATTGAAATTACATAAAATTCAATGCAATACACTTAAAACATTTGAAAAATCATGTTTGGTAAGCCCAATATATATCAATATTAAGACAAAATTATTATTAATTTTACATCTACAGATACCCCATGTTTAATATCAATTTGAATTAACATAATTTCATAAAATGAGTCTATCTTTAAATTTAGGGGTTTTTAGACAAAACATAGTTTACGCCTAATAAAACTAATTTTTGAAACACAATGTACACAGTATTAAAAAAAAAAAAAAAAAAAAAAAGATAAAAACATTAAACAAGGTACGCTTCACACGAATCATTTTTATAAATTACATTTTAAAACATGGAATTCTATTTTATTTGGATGACATTGTATTTTGGTAAGCCAAATATATATCAATATTTAAGACAAAAATTATTATTAATTTTCCATCTACAGATACCCCATGTTTAATATCAATTTGAATGAACATAATTTCATAAAATGAGTCTATCTTTAAATTTTTGTCAGTTTTATCTTTATTATTTTTAATATGATTCTGTAGTTTGTTGTTTGTACGAAATGAAATTAATGTCTTTGTTGTTTTTCGTAAATATGTTTTTATTTTCTTGGAAGGTGTACCTATATAAGTCACAGAGGCAAATTTTGATGAGTAAGTTTGAGGAACTATAGGATAATTCTTGGATATGATTTTTGCTTTTTGTTTTTTATGAAGGAGATTATTTATTAATTCTTTTGAATAACTATTATTCTGAGCTATGGTGTAAATTCTATCTAATTCTTTATCAAAATTAATCTTATGCATAAGAACATGGATTATTTTATATAACATTGAGTGGAAAGCAGCAAGTTTATGACTAATCGGGTGGAAAGAGTTAGAATGTATCGTAATATCTGTGTGAGTAGGTTAATGGTAAATAGCGAATTCGTGTGTAGAGGTCTAGAAAATTAATGGTTTTATTTACTTCTAATTCTATGGTGAATTTAATATTAGGATGCAAAATGTTAATATGATTATGAAGTGAATTTAATTGTCTATCCGTTCCTTTAAAACACACCAAAATATCATCTACATATCTCACCCAGTATATACAATTTTTAAATAACGAATGTTTACTAATAATGTCTTCAAGGTTGTCCATAAATATTTCGGATAATAAGGGACTTAGTGGGTTTCCGTTTAACACTTCTTTTGGGGGAATAATCGTAAACAAACATCAAATGAAATGAGTTTTAAATTATCTGGTAATTTAAATTTACTAATTTTATTTATCGAAAATTTCGGTTTGAATTTAGTGTATTCTAAAATGATTTTTATAAGTTGTTTGCATAGATTCACATCTGGTGCTTTTACATACGAAACAACTGGACGAATAGGTATATTCTTTTTATGTAATTTTAGTAAACCATATAATTCTGGAGGTTGTGGGTTCATAACAGGTAGTTGGAACTTTTGTGCATTATTGAATAAACATTCGGTATTGTTTATAGCACTTTTAATTTGTTTTTGAAACCACTCTGTAGGGTTAGATTTTAGTTTTATGAACGCATTAGTACAATAGTAAAATAGAGGAGTTCCCATTGGAAGACGACCGTTTTCAACACTGAAAGCAGTTTTTTTATATCGAATCAGGGTGCATTTCTATTTGATAATAGCCCGAAGGTAGATCAAGAGTAGTAAAATAATTACACCGTCTTAGTTTATCTAAAATATCACTAATGTTTGGTATAGGGTATCGATCATCTATTGTTTTTTCGTTTAATTTTCGATAATCAACCACCATGCGCCATTTCTTTACTCCGCTGGCGTCGAGCTTTTTCGGAACTATCCATACAGGACTGGACCATGGTGAATATGATGGTCTAATGATTCCGTCTTCTAATAATTTCGATATTTGTTTATTAATTTCTTGCTTATGAACACACGGATAGCGGTATGACTTAGTATATATGTATTGAGATTTCATCGGTTGTCATTATTTCGTGTTTAATTTGATTTGAAAATGTTAATTTTTTTTTTCATTATCATGAAATAAATCTGAAAATACTGTGACAAGTTTACTTAAACAATCTTTTTCTTCCGAATTTAAATGATCTGTTCTAAATTTATTTATATTAATTTTGAATGGCTGTGTATTATTATTACAAGTAGCATATTTTCCTGAAATTGCTCTATATGAAAACATTCAAATTTGTTTCGTCAAATTTGTTCGCATATTCATTTAATAAATTTCGGTCTATGAGTATCGTTTGCGAAATTGATCTCTTATTAATTATTTCAACTGTTGCTTGATTATATTGTACATAGAGTAGCCCTGGAGGTATATAAATACTTTGATCGTCTGTGTCTATTTGGGTATTATGATATCACAATCAGGTAAGTATTACTGAACACAAAGGGGAAATTTCAATATCTTGTGTTTCGAACTCTTTTCTGTAATAGAGCGGTACTTGAATATTGTCATTATATATAACACGGTTTTATATAACGACATTATTAGACTCATATAAACCTTCTTCGTTCGTTATAATGCTGATTACAACTAATAATATCTCCCATTCAGTTGAGTAAACCAGTACAAATAAATATACAATAATACAAATACAAATTTCATTAGGTAGGGCAATGTTCTGATGAATTAAGCTGGCCTAGAATTTTTTTAATAATATAGCTAATATATCTCTATTCACAATTTAAATGGTTGGTTTTATAGTATTAGAAGGTCGTAACAAATAATTTGCTAATTATACATTAAAAAACATAAAAAAAAAAACAACTAAAAAGAATTATGATTGCATATTATTTTAATTTTGCATCAGAAACACTGAGTGGAGAAATAATTCTAGTATTATTTAAAGAGAATTGATTTATATAAAAGTAGCCTTTTCTTCAAATAAAACTTGAACTAAACCAGCAGTATTGTACAAACATATAAATCTGTCTTGACAGGGAGTATAATAGCTAATTCCATAGAATATATAAAAAAACTAATGTAAGATAGAGATCTTGTTTTTCTTAGTCGATATATCTAGAACAATACAAGTTAAGAATATATATATATATAATAAAACACAATTGTTTAGTTTCAAAAATTATAATGTTCACACAAACGTAGTTTAAAAAACCATTTCTCCTGTTTACCATTACTGACTAATTTTAAATTAATAGTCGAGGAAGGAGATACATGTTGAAACTCCATTATATATATATATATATATATATATATATATATAATAATTTCTTATTAAAAACCGTTAGATCTATCTGCAAAACTATCGAGTTGACATTTTCTATATCGTAGCCCGAATTATCGAATTTATAAAAGCTGACCCTTATCGGATTGTTTTCAAACAATTTTTCGCTAACGAGCATTTTCAAGCCACTAACACCTATAAGTTAGTCCACAAGGCCACGATACTTCTTGCATATATCAGCATGGATATCTAGAAATCTCGAAATCTGTATGCTACATACTTCAAGATAGAGATATTTCAGGGATATAGGTGTATTAAGGGGGCGTTTGAATCATAGAATACAATATAAATTTACAATTATGCAAATGTCGGTTATAAAATCATTAATTGTTTATTTTATTGTATGTAATAAGTCATAATATCCTCCTACGTATGGTATAGGGGTTTAATTTACATAAATTCTTTTTATAAAAAAATTATTTCAATTTTATCAAAAGAACCCCTATACCATACGTAGGAGGATATTATGACTTATTACATACAATAAAATAAACAATTAATGATTTTATAACCGACATTTGCATAATTGTAAATTTATATTGTATTCTATGATTCAAACGCCCCCTTAATACACCTATATCCCTGAAATATCTCTATCTTGAAGTATGTAGCATACAGATTTCGAGATTTCTAGATATCCATGCTGATATATGCAAGAAGTATCGTGGCCTTGTGGACTAACTTATAGGTGTTAGTGGCTTGAAAATGCTCGTTAGCGAAAAATTGTTTGAAAACAATCCGATAAGGGTCAGCTTTTATAAATTCGATAATTCGGGCTACGATATAGAAAATGTCAACTCGATAGTTTTGCAGACAGATCTAACGGTTTTTAATAAGAAATTATTATATATATATATATATATATATATATATAATGGAGTTTCAACATGTATCTCCTTCCTCGACTATTAATTTAAAATTAGTCAGTAATGGTAAACAGGAGAAATGGTTTTTTAAACTACGTTTGTGTGAACATTATAATTTTTGAAACTAAACAATTGTGTTTTATTATATATATATATATTCTTAACTTGTATTGTTCTAGACATATCGACTAAGAAAAACAAGATCTCTATCTTACATTAGTTTTTTTATATATTCTATGGAATTAGCTATTATACTCCCTGTCAAGACAGATTTATATGTTTGTACAATACTGCTGGTTTAGTTCAAGTTTTATTTGAAGAAAAGGCTACTTTTATATAAATCAATTCTCTTTAAATAATACTAGAATTATTTCTCCACTCAGTGTTTCTGATGCAAAATTAAAATAATATGCAATCATAATTCTTTTTAGTTGTTTTTTTTTTATGTTTTTTAATGTATAATTAGCAAATTATTTGTTACGACCTTCTAATACTATAAAACCAACCATTTAAATTGTGAATAGAGATATATTAGCTATATTATTAAAAAAATTCTAGGCCAGCTTAATTCATCAGAACATTGCCCTACCTAATGAAATTTGTATTTGTATTATTGTATATTTATTTGTACTGGTTTACTCAACTGAATGGGAGATATTATTAGTTGTAATCAGCATTATAACGAACGAAGAAGGTTTATATGAGTCTAATAATGTCGTTATATAAAACCGTGTTATATATAATGACAATATTCAAGTACCGCTCTATTACAGAAAAGAGTTCGAAACACAAGATATTGAAATTTCCCCTTTGTGTTCAGTAATACTTACCTGATTGTGATATCATAATACCCAAATAGACACAGACGATCAAAGTATTTATATACCTCCAGGGCTACTCTATGTACAATATAATCAAGCAACAGTTGAAATAATTAATAAGAGATCAATTTCGCAAACGATACTCATAGACCGAAATTTATTAAATGAATATGCGAACAAATTTGACGAAACAAATTTGAATGTTTTCATATAGAGCAATTTCAGGAAAATATGCTACTTGTAATAATAATACACAGCCATTCAAAATTAATATAAATAAATTTAGAACAGATCATTTAAATTCGGAAGAAAAAGATTGTTTAAGTAAACTTGTCACAGTATTTTCAGATTTATTTCATGATAATGAAAAAAAAAATTAACATTTTCAAATCAAATTAAACACGAAATAATGACAACCGATGAAATCTCAATACATATATACTAAGTCATACCGCTATCCGTGTGTTCATAAGCAAGAAATTAATAAACAAATATCGAAATTATTAGAAGACGGAATCATTAGACCATCATATTCACCATGGTCCAGTCCTGTATGGATAGTTCCGAAAAAGCTCGACGCCAGCGGAGTAAAGAAATGGCGCATGGTGGTTGATTATCGAAAATTAAACGAAAAAACAATAGATGATCGATACCCTATACCAAACATTAGTGATATTTTAGATAAACTAAGACGGTGTAATTATTTTACTACTCTTGATCTACCTTCGGGCTATTATCAAATAGAAATGCACCCTGATTCGATATAAAAAAACTGCTTTCAGTGTTGAAAACGGTCGTCTTCCAATGGGAACTCCTCTATTTTACTATTGTACTAATGCGTTCATAAAACTAAAATCTAACCCTACAGAGTGGTTTCAAAAACAAATTAAAAGTGCTATAAACAATACCGAATGTTTATTCAATAATGCACAAAAGTTCCAACTACCTGTTATGAACCCACAACCTCCAGAATTATATGGTTTACTAAAATTACATAAAAAGAATATACCTATTCGTCCAGTTGTTTCGTATGTAAAAGCACCAGATGTGAATCTATGCAAACAACTTATAAAAATCATTTTAGAATACACTAAATTCAAACCGAAATTTTCGATAAATAAAATTAGTAAATTTAAATTACCAGATAATTTAAAACTCATTTCATTTGATGTTTGTTTACGATTATTCCCCCAAAAGAAGTGTTAAACGGAAACCCACTAAGTCCCTTATTATCCGAAATATTTATGGACAACCTTGAAGACATTATTAGTAAACATTCGTTATTTAAAAATTGTATATACTGGGTGAGATATGTAGATGATATTTTGGTGTGTTTTAAAGGAACGGATAGACAATTAAATTCACTTCATAATCATATTAACATTTTGCATCCTAATATTAAATTCACCATAGAATTAGAAGTAAATAAAACCATTAATTTTCTAGACCTCTACACACGAATTCGCTATTTACCATTAACCTACTCACACAGATATTACGATACATTCTAACTCTTTCCACCCGATTAGTCATAAACTTGCTGCTTTCCACTCAATGTTATATAAAATAATCCATGTTCTTATGCATAAGATTAATTTTGATAAAGAATTAGATAGAATTTACACCATAGCTCAGAATAATAGTTATTCAAAAGAATTAATAAATAATCTCCTTCATAAAAAACAAAAAGCAAAAATCATATCCAAGAATTATCCTATAGTTCCTCAAACTTACTCATCAAAATTTGCCTCTGTGACTTATATAGGTACACCTTCCAAGAAAATAAAAACATATTTACGAAAAACAACAAAGACATTAATTTCATTTCGTACAAACAACAAACTACAGAATCATATTAAAAATAATAAAGATAAAACTGACAAAAATTTAAAGATAGACTCATTTTATGAAATTATGTTCATTCAAATTGATATTAAACATGGGGTATCTGTAGATGGAAAATTAATAATAATTTTTGTCTTAAATATTGATATATATTTGGCTTACCAAAATACAATGTCATCCAAATAAAATAGAATTCCATGTTTTAAAATGTAATTTATAAAAATGATTCGTGTGAAGCGTACCTTGTTTAATGTTTTTATCTTTTTTTTTTTTTTTTTTTTTTTAATACTATGTGTACATTGTGTTTCAAAAATTAGTTTTATTAGGCGTAAACTATGTTTTGTCTATAAACCCCTAAATTTAAAGATAGACTCATTTTATGAAATTATGTTAATTCAAATTGATATTAAACATGGGGTATCTGTAGATGTAAAATTAATAATAATTTTGTCTTAATATTGATATATATTGGGCTTACCAAACATGATTTTTCAAATGTTTTAAGTGTATTGCATTGAATTTTATGTAATTTCAATATTAAATAATTGAAAGCGAGTATTTATTATACTACTGTTGTTCAGTGGTTAATATTTAATGAAAAGTATATTTCTTGTAATGATATAAAACTATTTGTAAATACAATGTCATCCAAATAAAATAGAATTTATAATAGTGTTTCGTGATATGATTTGCTATTTTTCTCAAATTATAAAGTGCTTTAAAATGTAATACATTCGCTGTTGTACAAAAACGCATGATGTGTGAAAAGATGGACTCATTTTATGAATTTATGTTAATTCAAATTGATATTAAACATGGGGTATCTGTAAATGTAAAAATGATGATAAATTTTTAACTCTTAAATATTGATAAATAGCTTGGCAAATATCAATTTTTCGATTGTTTTTAAGCGATGAACAAGTATATATTTATTATTTTGCAAATCTTTTGGTTAGAACGTTAATACTGTCTTTATATTAGTTTTTTTTTTTTTTTTTGTGTATACTGCTGTTGTTCAGTGGTTAATATTTAATGAAAAGCATATTTCTTGTAATGATATAAAAACTATTTGTAAATACAATGTCATTCAAATAAAATAGAATTCCATGTTTTTAAAATGTAATTTATAAAAATGTTTCGTGTGAAGCGTACCTTGTTTAATGTTTTTATTCTCTTTTTTAATACTATGTGCACATTGTGTTTCAAAATTAGTTTTATTAGGGATAAACTATGTTTTTGTGAAAAAAAAAAACCCTAAATTTCATATTAAAAGCTGTACCTCAGGCATATTTCTTCTAATGATAGTACTAAACGTGAAGTGTAAAAAGATAGCACATATTTTATCTGTTGTGGGACTTAGTATGTTTCCTTTTCAACCTTTTTAAATATTATAAGAAAGTTAACTAAATCAATTTAAGAATTTATGATATTTAAAATTGGGATTAGGCTGGGGTATCTCTAAAATGGAAATATTTAATGCTATGTCTATTTTTCATATGTGTAGTGTTTTGTCAAAAAGTTTTGATTGCTGAAAAAGTGGGTAATAAAAAATTTGATAGAGCATGTATCTCAGCTCTATCGTTTTACTGCATTGTTATATTGCACTATATGGATCATCTCGAGAACATTCCTTGCCTTTGCATTTGATTGTTTTGTTTAAATTTGATATTTGTGAAATTGAAAGTATGGTTGAGGTTTGTTTGATGTGTGTAGTTGTTTTATTTTTAATAAATTGTTTTCTTGAAAATATGTTGTTCCTTTTTATTTTATAATATAGATATATTAAATAAGGTGACTATCACAGCGGTGTCGAGTTATTTCTTGTAGTGATATATATAAAAGTATGTATGTATACTTATGGATGAAAATAATTATTATAAGTCTATCAATTTATTCATATGAGGATTAGAGTGTCTATGTATTTATGTATGTGGTATTAAATATCTAGGTCTTCTATGGAGAGAATGATGTTTATTACCTATATAACTTTACCTATGGATTTATATGTCATAATTGATTATCGTTGTATTTCGTTTAATGTTTTTCCCTATGATTGATATGCTATAATTCGTCTACAAAATGTGGTTATTATTTTTTAATAAATTGTTTTTTCTTAAAATATGTTGTTCCTTTTTATTTTATGATATAGATATATTAAATAAGGCTACTATCATAGAGGTGTTGACTTATTTCTTGTAGTGATATATATAAAAGTATACTACTTCAAACCATATACTATAAAAGTATGTATGTATACTTATGGATGAAAATAATTATTATAAGTCTATCAATTTATTCATATGAGGATTAGAGTGTCTATGTATTTATGTATGTGGTATTAAATATCTAGGTTTTCTATGGAGGGAATGATGTTTATTACCTATATAACTTTACCTATGGATTTATATGTCATAATTGCTTATCATTGTAATTCGTTTAATGTTTTTTCCTATGATTGATATGCTATATTAGCTATAATTCGCATACAAAATGTGGTTATTATTTTTTAATAATTGTTTTTCTTAAAATATGTTGTTCCTTTTTATTTTATGGTATAGATATATTAAATAATGTGACTATCATAGAGGTGTTGACTTATTTCTTGTAGTGATATATATAAAAGTATGTATGTATACTTATGGATGAAAATAATTATTATAAGTCTATCAATTTATTCATATGAGGATTAGAGTGTCTATGTATTTATGTATGTGGTATTAAATATCTAGGTCTTCTATGGAGAGAATGATGTTTATTACCTATATAACTTTACCTATGGATTTATATGTCATAATTGTTTATCGTTGTAATTCGTTTAATGTTTTTCCCTATGATTGATATGCTATATATATATTAGCTATAATTCACCTACAAAATGTGGTTATTATTTTTTAAAAATTGTTTTTCTTAAAATATGTTGTTCCTTTTTATTATATGGTATAGATATATTAAATAATGTGACTATCATAGAGGTGTTGATAGTGATCAAACGTTGTGGTTTCCATTAGAAACGTGTTTAGATCTGTTAGAAATATACTGGTAAGCTCGATAACAAGCTTTGAACTGCTAGGCTGCATAAATACATTTCATTTATGCATCTATCACTGAATGTATGCTTTGAATGTATTGTTTTGGAATGACGGCTTTAAAAGAGAATGATTTGATAGTGGTTTTAATAGATTGATGCCTGATGCCACCGAAGTTTATTAGATTTTTGGTGGCCATCTTGCTTTTCTAAAAATCCCTACTTTGAAACGTCCTGTATATTCATAATTGGTTGTTGCTATGTTATCCAGTATCATACTGTATATTTATTTTATGATTTGAGATGGTATGCTGATGTCAAATATAAATCCTCGGTGGTGGTGTTTGAAAGTATGTTGGGTTTGACCTAGATGTATCTTCCTAAGTTGATCCGGTGTTGTGGCGTTTGAAACTATGTTGGGTGGTTGTTGTTGTGATGCGTGATACTGAGTTGGGTATTTTCTAGAAGTTGAGTTTATATTTTGATCGATCATATTGATAGTCGGCTATTTCGCCTGACGTCACCTTAGTTTATTAGATTTTTGGCGGCCATCTTGGATTCTCCATCTTGCTTTTCTAAAAAATCCCTACTTTGAAGCGTCCTGTATATTAATATTTGGTTGCTATGTTATCCAGATGGATGGATGGATGGACGGATGGATGGTTGGATAGTTTTTTGAGAAAAGAGGGATTTGATAGTGGTTTGAATGTGTGGTTTTAATATAGGGGTTTCAGAATCGCTTCATGACCCGGTTGTGAGCTGATTCTAGCGATGGTTTGAGATGATGTTTCATAGGAGTTCGAGTGCATGGTTTTGATATATTGGATGCTTGACGTGGCATTAGTTTATTAGATTTTTGGCGGCCATCTTGGATTCGTCATCTTGCTTTTCTAAAAATCCCTACCTTTGAAAACGTCCTGTATATTCATACTTGGTTGCTATCTCGTCCAGTAGCATACTGTATATTTATTTTATAATTTGAAATGGTATGCCGATCTTAGATGTAAGGTTTATATTTTTATCGACCATCTTGATGGTATGAAACTTGGTCATATTGTTAATTAATACATTGTTTTTCTAAAAATCCCTACCTTTGAAACGTCCTGTATATTCATACTTGGTTGCTATCTCGTCCAGTAGCATACTGTATATTTATTTTATAATTTGAAATGGTATGCCGATCTTAGATGTAAAGTTTATATTTTTATCGACCATCTTGATGGTATGAAGCTTGGAGATATTGTTAATTTAAAATAATATTGTTAATTTATAAATAATAATAAATAAATTGTTTTTCTTAAAAAAATATATTGTTTGTTTTATTTTATTTTATAAGTAAGATATACATTTCATGCCTGCGTCTATCACAGAAGCAGACAGCCGTTGCGGTTTCCGCTGGAAACATGTTTAGACCTGTTTGAAGTACATTGAGAAGCGCGATAGCAAGCCTGGTAATTTATTCAGGAATTTCACATGTATTTATTAGCATTATGATAGCATGATCATGCTATATAATTAGTATAATTAAATATAATTACAGTATTAGTATTTAATAAAAGTTAATCATTGTTTCTATGCTAGCTGTATTATTAATCGAATAATTTGAATGTACATATGTATAAAAGTCGTGCGGTGTTCACATCTCATCTTTGTATACAGGTATATTAAACAACTCCTTCCCTATCTTTCTCTACACCTCCGAAGCTGGTTACACACACACACACACACACACACACCGCCGCACACACCTACGCTCGCTCGCGTATATACATATATACATACATATATATATATATATGAAGGCCTGTAAGGATTGAATGACTTGCCTCGTGGCACGAAAGTGATTACACCTGTATAAATTGTCAATTTTGTAAAATGAACCTCCATAAGAAATAACATGGGAAATTGCGCCAGAATCCGCATTGTATTACTACTAACATTGTCATCGAACATATCGTATTATAAATGTTCAATTCATATCCTTTTACTATTCATAAATATAAGTTCAAGGTATTTACTATATTTTAAATATGATTATTAAAAATCTTTCTTGAAAATTGTCACATTATGCACGTTTAAATTTACATTTATTTATGTTGTTATATTTTCATCTCGTGCACATCTAATGTGACCCTGCTCATACAATTTTATAGCATTTAAATAAGTCACTCTCTGTACCGTTCCGTCCCCCAACATAACTCTTTCTCTGTTATTAATTTTGAGTACCTTTTTGTTTTAAAATAATGGTTCATTACTTAAGATGTTAAGAGCTATTTTTACGCCTTGTGAAAAACCAGGTTGCGTTTCTGTGGATTCAAACCATACCTCATGTTTGTCTTCTCTATAAAAAATATAGATTGCATAGATTTATTTGTGTTTGTTTTGTATTTTATTTTACTTTTAATCTTAATACCTATTCAACTTAAAATATACTAATAAATTATATTTGTTTTGATATAAGAGTTTACCTTTAAATATAGGCAACCCATTATACCCTTGTGTTACCTGTAAGGTCTAATGCTTAGAGCCAAAACAAACAAATTCAAACTTAGAACTAATGTTCTTTCAACAGTTAAGCTAATTTTTAATATTATTATTATTTTTAAAGATACAAGGATCACAGCAATATGTATAATTTAGTTTTGATTAAAATCTCCAATCTAAATATTACTAATTTCAGAATAATCTATCCTTTTACAAACTACCAATGTGATACTCTTGTTCTAACATATCAAAGCTCATCCCCGAAATTTAATGTACTTACATATTCTGCTTCTTGAGTAATGTTTGGATAAAGTTTACCTGACATTCTACTCTTTTTTGCCAAACTTTGTTATTGCTAAAAATGTATACTTTTTCTTGATAGTAGTCTCTTATACCCGTAACACTCAAAAGCGGTTGTCAAATTCAAAATACTCTACTACTATCATAAGAACTTCATTGCATTTAATGCAAAGTTGTGCACCACATACTTGTTACTATACTTATTACCACTTCGTTTTAATTTTAATTCCATTGCCTTATTGATGTATAGATCTGAAATAACGTAGTTTCATTAAAATACGTCTTTTAGCTTATGAAATATCTAATTGTTAAATAAATGTAATTATAAAATTTCAGAAAATCTGTTATTTTTTATATTTATTATCTGAAAACCGATATTTAAGAAAATCTGTAAGAAGGCACTGTAAGAACAGACTGTCAAAATAATCATGTTAAGCTAAGAGTACACTAATTATAAGAACATGTTTGACCAACTATTTGTTTAAAGGTATAAAATATTAGGTATTGTATACAAATTAAACAAAATATGTATCTGTAAAACTTAATTTTACATAATAATTAATGGTAAATATATTTATTAACATATTACTAATTAAGAATTGTCATTAAAGTGTTTGTCGAAATATAATTTCTTGTACGCTCACTTACTCTCTGTCATACAATAGTTTTCATGACAAACAAATTGTTTTGTATAATTGATGTACCTTCGCATTAAAGATATGCCTCACGGAATAAAACAGATTTTCCCAGAATTCCACCATAAGTTTTACGAATACAGTACAAACATAATTAGGAGAGAGAAAAACATAGAAACTCCATAAATCTCATTTTATTTTTAATTAGAAAAGTTCATTATTACATAAAATATTTCATTAAAATTACATCCGGCGTACCGGAACAAAACTCGACATCCGCTTTTTTATTAGTCACAAAAAAGAACTGTCAATGTGTTATTCACATTTAGCTTTTTCTAAACCTTTCTCTATGAAAATTGAAATGGCTATCGTCGCATTCCACTAGCTTTTATACTCGAATACGTATGTACAATTACTTTCTTTAGAAATGACCGGTGTGAGTTTAAAAACGCTGCGCGTATCTGTCGATAGTCACATTCTAATTGTATGGATGTCAGGTCTTGAAAACACACTAAATAAATATCTCCACAGAATATTTATATTTGTTTGAATGCTGCTCATTGTATAATTTCTTATTTACATTCCTTTTCTCCACTTCCATATTATTTCTTAAAATATATTCTGGATTATAAAACCAACTAGTTTATCTTCCAAAAATAATTTAAATAACAAGGTGACCATGATTTTCTAAATTTATTTCTATTTGCTTAGTTCAACAGATAATATATACCCAAATGCTTTTGAAAAATATCTTTAGTTTTATTATTATAACTCCTACCTTATTTTTAAATTAATTCAAATAAAAAAAATGAGGTGTGGCCACCACACGACTTTCTTATACGTATGAGCGTTTCAATCATACAATTTTTAAAATTATTTTATACAAAATTTATTCGAAATCCTATTCTAAGTACTTCCAGTCTCTTAGTAAATCTCTACAGGATACATACTCTGTGAGATATTTGCAAAAAAATGCTACTCGCTCAGAGTAAAAGTATTATTTCCGGTCCGAAATTTGAATTTTCATCTATACAAAAAATATTTCAAATCCAACTCTAAATACTTTTATACTCTTGATAAATATATATAGAATGCATAAGAATGCAAAAGATATTGAAAATTAAGTTCTAAATACTTTTATACTCGGAACGCACCTGTCTAAAAAGCATGACTTGCGAAATATTCGCAAAAAACTGATTTTCGATAAGAGTGAAAGACCTACTTCCGGTAGGAATTTCGAAAAACTTTTTTAATAAAATTCTTCTTAAATTTAATTTTGAGTATATATGAATTCTTTACAAATTTGTTTAAACTTAGTAGTTGACGAATAATTGGCAAAATTCGATTTTTTCACTGAAGTTAAACTACTACTTCCGGTCTGCCGATTTTACTGAAAATCTAATCAAATCTCAAGAGGGAGATTAAATTGAAATTTTCATCATC
Source organism: Amphimallon solstitiale (assembly GCA_963170755.1). Classification (NCBI taxonomy): domain Eukaryota; kingdom Metazoa; phylum Arthropoda; class Insecta; order Coleoptera; family Scarabaeidae; genus Amphimallon; species Amphimallon solstitiale. The sequence goes on from OY720680.1 coordinate 90,116,165, forward strand.
ACAATACTTCCTTATACTACGTATAAAAAAATAAAAATAATGAGTTTAACACCTTGTCTTGTGGTTTATTAATTAAAGCAATATTTGCCTTTATACTTTCTTATACGTAGTAAGGAATTATGATGCAGATGTCCACGTTTTAAGGTCGCCTGATACCGAAAAAATGGTTTTTGGCAAACGTCTCTCTCTCTCCCCCTCTCTCTCTTGGTGCGCATGCGCTAAGTATCCATAACTTTCGGTTTGTAAAAGATCAGCAAACCGCTCGGACTATGTTTTGACAGTTCTCAAACTAGATCAAAATAAAATTAACGTAGACGGACGAGGACATTTAATAAAATTGTGAAAATGTGCGGTCACGTCACAATTTTTTAAATGGATTGGATTGTTACATTGTTATATGATGAATATCCAGGATGTTTGTGCACATGTGAAAGTATATCATTAGTATCATCGCAAATTTTTCTACAAATGATTAGCCGAAATAAATAGTTCTTTTAAAGTATGATATTCATTAAAGAAATCGCTGCAATCGTAAATATTATATCGTGAAATTAATAATCATCTTTTATCGAAAATTTAGAAGTAAGAATACCTTAGACAAAATTTGATTAATTAAAATTAAAGTCTGGTATAGTTGGAACTATGCAATTAATGGGTAATCATGTAATAAAATTTAATTAGGGTTGTAATATTAATTTCTCTAACCTTTACCAGAAAAAATTAAAACAAAAATTGTAGCAGATATCAAGTTTTTAATAATTAATATATAATAGTAATTAATTAATAAAGAAATTAAAGAAAATGGTTATGTGATTTTGGTCTTATAGTTTGTTTCCTTTTCGCAATAATAAAAACCTTAGTACGACATATAAAATCCATTATCGTCCATATACTCTTGCATTCTTCATTGCATAGAATTTATTAAAGTTTCACATAAGTTTCTTCCTCTGAAATGCTCCCATACAGATTGTGCATAGCACTCCACATATTTTCAATGGGATTCGGATATGGAGATTTTGCCGCCCAATCAAATACTTCTACGTTATTTTCGTTAAATGAATAAAAAAAAATAAAAGAAAGTAAGAGTGTTACTTCCGGTCCGAATTTTGATTTTTCTTTTATATAAAAATTATTCCAAATGTGGCTCAAACAATTTTGTGTTCTTAATAAATCTGACTAGAATGCAAAATTTGTGAGATTTTCCAAAAAACCGCTATTTGATGAGAGTAGAAGCATTACTTCCGGTCCAAATTTTAAAATTTATTTTATAGAAAAATTGTTCCAAATGTAGCTCTCATTATTTTTGCACTTATAATACATGTATATAGAATGTATAAAAAAAACTGCTATTTGATAAGAGTAGTCTTACGTCCGGTCCGAATTTTCAAATTTCTTTTATACAAAGTTGTTCCAATTCGGGCTCTAAATATTTTTGTATTCTAGATAAATCTGTATAGAATCAATAATTTGTAAGATATTTGCTAAAAACCGGTTTTTGCTAAGATATTAAGGCCTACTTCCGGTAGAAATTTCAAAAAAAAGTCTTTCTAAAATTCTTACTACTTTTGTATTTTCAAAATATCAGTGTTGATCGGGAAAAATATAATTTTTAATAATTCTAAACATTCCCTTATTAGAGAATATAACAATTTTTACTTTTTACAAGAAAAACATGGATTGTTATAATACTAAATTGTTTAAGTATTATTTTAGTTTTCAGTTAAACGTTGTTATTTTAAATAAAAAGCTTCAACATCTAAAATAAATACAAAGCACTCCCAGAAAGAATAGTAGCAAATCCAAAATTCCATAAAACCAAGATTTGAATGAAAAATAGTGGATCTCCCTGTAGAAATTAAAATAAAAGGCTATTATCAAAAAGCCAGAGAGATATTGAGGAACATATAAATGGTTTTTTCTAATAAAGTACCTAGCATGAACGTTATCAGACAATAAATTATTATAAATAAACACAAATATTTCAAATATAGGTTTGTTCGAACCTGCAGTTCTGAACGGTTCTAGAACTAGTGCGCATGTCATTTAAGAAAAAGACTGTTCGGACCATGCAGTTCTGGAACTGCAAATTCTGAGAACTGATAGTTCGGTGTTCGGTCTTTCAGAACTAGTAATTCAAGAACCGTTCGGAACGGTTCTAACAGTTCTCGATGATGGGTTAGTATTTGAAATTCTGATAAATCCGGAGCATGCGTAATTGTCATTCGTATCAGCTTTTGCATTTTTCTGGTTATGTTTATCGTATTTATGTTGAACTTTAGAGTTTGGAGTTGTTGTAGGTTAGTTTTTAAGTTATCGTTCAAGTACCTATTTGTTTTTTATTTTATTTTGTGATATTATTAGAGTATTGGTGTGATTCGGTTCATCAAACCTATTTTTAATTTTTTTTACAGTTTTTATTCACACCCATTATATCAATTTTGTAATAGCCAAAGTAAACAGCTATGTGACTAAACATTAATTTCTTCAAATGGTGGTTTATTGTTTTAGAAATTACTTCATTGACTACATGTTCTTGAGTCTAGCAAGTGATTCTTCCTCTAAGAATGAAGTGAATGTAATGGTACAATTATAGGAACTTGCAAACATGTGAAAAGTTAATTTATAATTATCATATATTCGTAGAGAAACTGACATATTTGTTAAACATAGACAAAATAGTATTTAATATTATGTAAACTAAACTTATAATTTTTGGTTCGATGTGTCCCCCTTGAGACTTAAGAAAAATAAAGGGAATTTGTGATATCAACATATTAGATATCCGAACAATCTATTATATGTATGTGTTTGTACCAGCCTGTTACGTCATGAAAATTATAATAAATTGCAAGTTAATGTGACTCCCAGACTTGTGACACAAAACGTTCAGAGTCTGATTGATATAAGTACCAAATTATGTAGGTATCGCAATTCAAATTACCAAAAAGGCTTCAATTCTCCAAAATGGATTGAAAGAGTGTACTACTTCACAGATTAAAAAAAAGAAGAGGAGTTGGCTTTGAACATTGAAAATTTATTGTAATATATTTGTTTAAATTCATCATGATTGTTGATTTTATAATTATGTAATACATATTTATTAATGTGTGTGTGCATTTGATGCACGTGCCAATTATTAATAACAGCTTGTATAAAAATCCTTGTTTTATTTACCCGGTTTATCAGAAATATCCATTACAAAATTTTGAAAAATGTACTTCTGAACAACTTCATTATTTTTTAAATCCTGTCGTAATTTTGAGATGTAACATTTAAATGTTCATTACGATTGACATTTGTCCACCAGTTTGGTTTTTTTAAAAAATGCAGAAATATCCATAACAAAATGTAGAAAAATGTATTTCTTATAAACAACTTTTTCACTACTTTTTAAATGCTGTCGCAATTTTGGTGGTGAGATGCAGATGCAGTAACATTTAAATGTTCATTACGATTGATATTTCTTCCAATAAGTTTGGTGTTTTTTTAATATTACTATTACTAATGTTGGTAGTATAAGTTTCCCTAAAATTCCAATTTTAAAACTGTTCGAACCTTCAGGATTTCGAACCGTTCTAGAACCAGTATTTGGCCGGACATGCGCATTATTATCAGAACTACTAATTCTAGAACGGTTCCGGAACTGTTCAGAACTGGAGGTTCGAACAAACCTTATATTGGCTTATAGTATATGGCCGATGTAGTTTCTTTTACAAAGCAATTTAATACATAACGTAATACAATCTTTTTCTTTTAATTGTATTTAACATTTAATTATATATAATTTTAAAAGCAAGGCATTCAAAATATGTGTTTCCTTCGTTACTATATATATGACATGTATATTTCGTGCAGATTGTAGAAAATAAATTATTTAAAAACTTGAGAAAATATAAAATACACTCATATTAAGTACAATGGCTTATTCATGCTATATAAGATTTACGACGCATGTTTTTTGCTTCTCCCGTTCTTAACTCGAACATTAGAATGTTACTATCGTAGAACTTGGGGATCTATTTTCAATTTACACCGGCCATTTCAAAAGAAAGCAATTGTACATACATATGCGTGTTATGTATTCTGTGATATCTAGATTTATTGAAAATTCCCTTCTTCTTTCGTTTCCTATTTTCGAGGCTGGAATGAGTGAATGCATTTACATAGCTGCACAACATTTTATTTGTAATAATCTTTGAAACGAACTTCACAAGTTATTATCATTGGTTTCTGAATAGAGATGTAAAATACACTTTGCAAACGATGCTACACTCTCTCCTTATAAATAAACCTGTCCGTCATGATCTGTCGTTTCCGAAGGGGCTGTTTATTTTGACTAGCGAAGAGTATGTACGTGTTAAAGCTTTTGAATTTGGTTTATTTCATTTTCAACAGAGCGACGAAAAAGTCAAAAGCTCTTTTAATTTAACAAATAAATGAATCACCTAATTATTAATATAAAATTCTCGATTTATAAATTTTGTTGGGAAAATCCATGTCTTTATCGAAATTAAACATTTTCAAGTACGGTATCTACACTGCCGCTCACGGAAGTTAATCTAACTAGAGATACATAGAAAAACAACGAAAACAAACTCTAATCTGAAAGTTAAAGGCGAACTGCCGCCGTCAGTAAGATTCATGACGAGAGTTGTAATTTTCTGTTATGTGGAACAAATACAAAAAAAATATATATATTCGTGTGTTTGAATATAAATATATCTTATGATTAACTCATTATGAGAGGAACACTGAAAATTTAGGCTATGTGTATTCAAAAATAGGGCAAAACTTACGTTTGTAATTCAAGTTTCTCAATAACTATTTTGTAAATTAAGTTGAATTAATGCTGTACGTTTATATTAAGATTTATTGAAGGTACCGTTTTTTTTCCCTTTGTGAAAAATAATATAGAAAACATATGGTAAACTTGAGTCACTTTCTAGACTCCATCTATAAATATTTTAATAAGTTTTATAAAATTTAATTCTGTAGGTACCTCAGAAAAACCTTAAAATATTTGTTGGTTTTCGTTTAAATAAAATCGCTGCAAACGGAGAAAAACTTGAATTTCTAACCTCTTGATTTCAGTAGTCAGCAGTTCCCCCTTAATACTTAACAATGCTGTAACTCTGTAAAGTATATGTACAATGGTAACAGATAGATATAAGTACACATATGGTATCACAGGTTTTCACGGGTGTAACGTGTAGTCTCGTTGTTTCGAATTTCACATTTATCGTATTCAAGCTATGTTCTCTGTCTTGCGATCTTCATCTGATTGCGCGTAACCCGGCTCGAAGTAGTATTATGGCTTGTCCTGCCGGGCGTTCATTGGTCGGTAGATTGGTGCCTTGGTGCCGTTGGCTGTATCGCGCGCCTATTGGCCCGTCGATTTGTTGGGGGTGAGGGCTCCTCGTTAGTTTGCTCTAGAGCCCTAGATGTTGTTGGGCTATTGTTTGGAATACGTCGGTCAGTTAGAGATGTTTTCCAAATCTCCAGTAGACGTCTTGCATCATCTCTTCTCCTTAAATTATTTAAGTGTTTTTCGATTTCAGTTGCTTCGGGTATTTTCCGCTTATTTAGATATTCGACCCTGGCTAGCATTTTTGTTCCATCGATGTTATCTCCAGTAACTGCTCTATACACACCACAAGAACGGCACTAGACAAAAACAAAAATACCTCTTTGCACTTTACCTACTGTTAGATAGTATACCATCCATTGCTTTGTAGGATCGCATACAAGAACTTCGGCCTGCAGTTTTATGTTCTTGTATGCGATGCTTGGATATTCGACCGGTTTGTTTAAGTCTGACAATTGATTTCACAAGGATGTTCAATTGTGCAAGTTACCGAATTTTTTGATTGTATACACACACAACCATCGCGACTATAAACAGGTATTTATCTGGTCGAACTCAAAGTATTATGCGGTGGTCATCGTTGAACGACAAAAAAAATTAAAATGATAATTAAGTTAGGAAAACAACAAGGTTCCGTGTCAGGACCTCCGCTTTTCCTAATATATATTAATGTTATGTTTTATAACAGACGGCTTTAAATATACTAGTTATTAATACTGACAACACCTCTTATTTTTGAAAACAGAAATAATATTGATTTAACAAACAAAAATTTTCGACCTCGAGATTTTTGCAGATGTCCACGTTTTGAGATCCCCTGATACCGAAACAGTGGTTTTTAAAAAATGTCTGTGTGTCTGTCTGTCTGTCTGTCTGTCACAGACGATAGCGGTCAAACCGCTGGAGATATCAATCCCAAATTTTGTATTTAAGTGTATAATCTCCCTCTTGAGATCTGATTAGTTTTTCAGTAAAATCGGTAGACCGGAAGTAGCAGTTTACTTCAGTGAAAAAATCGAATTTTGCCAATATTTCGTTTATATAAAAGAAATTTCAAAATTCAGACCGGAAGTATCACTTTTACTCTTATCGAATAGCGATTTTTTGCAAATATGTCGTAAGTTATGCCTATATATTTATCAAGAATACAAAAGTATTTAGAACTGAATATGCAATATTTTTTGTATATATGAAATGTAATATGTAATGTAATAAATTCTTCTTCTTAAATTATTAAATATATATATGTATCAGGTTACACTTTATACTATTTGCAATTTTTGTGGTAAGTTTGCAGAAATATGTAATCATGTCATATACATAGAGATCACAAGTTCATTCAAAATACATCCTATACAAGATAAAGAGGCTCAAACTGAAACCAGTTTCTCTCAAAAATAAAACGACTCATGCTCGTCGCGATGGGTGGTGCGAATCGACGCAAACAACATTAGGACCGAATTTTAAGACATTTCCTCGTCTCATATTGTGAAAGATACAATATCCGGACTTACATCCTAATCCGGAAATGTTTCAGCGTGTTCGTTTCGTTATCTATCGTGTATCTTTATTCGTATAGATTAAATCGCATTGTTTTTTCCTTCTCTATCACAATATCAGGCGCTGTAAAACGGTAGCGCCACTTCTGCATGGCAATAACAGGGATACGCACACCACGTTTCGGAATTAATGTGTGTGCGAATTGTGCGTATTATTTGGCAGTTATTTAAATATATTTTCGAACGTGGTGAAATAAACAGCACCATAAAATTTTAGTGATAAAGATTACACTCATCGGGATATTGCTTAAAGCTTTGTTATAGTGTAGTTTTATATTCATATGTACAATTTCTCTCTTTTTGTGTCAGAAGAGTCGTACAACTTGTTTGTCAGATAATAAATGTGTCATCACTTTACCCTTATCTTCCTACGCTATAACTATTTTTATCTTTTGCAACTTATTTTATCTCTTATCAGCCAGTAAAATTCTATTGGTTAAATTACTTTGGGCTGCTTTCTCAGCAATATTTGGCATATAAAAGTATTAATTCTCCATGTGTATATACAATCACCGTCTTTAAAAGCGATACATCATATTCTTACGCTGTTACTGTATAATACGTCAATCACTTATACCGTAAGCGTCAAATTTTAATTTCGGTTTGCACTTCTATCATATGCAAAAGATGATCTTATCCTATGCAGCGATGCCTGCTTGCTAACAGTGGAGGGAGAGCAACGGAGTGGCGGGGGACCCCCACGCCTTACAAATGCCCAGTGTGGCAGCCTCGCTTATGTCTATCTTTAGTTTAATTCGTCGCGCTCTTTTCCGCTTACTACTTTCCTATCAGAAATTAAAATATGACGACCTCGGTATACACACATCAACATAATCTAAGGATATTTCTTATTTGCTTAAAAAAAAGAATTTAGTGCATCTTTTTACCCATTTTTGTATCGAAACTTAAATGTAAAATAAGCTATGAATGAAATTAACTTAAATTAATATTTAACATAATTTTAATAATAATTTATTAATTAGAAATTATAAATTCTACAAAATGGAACTAAACAACAATTCAAAATTAATCTTATATTGAATTAAAAAATTTGAAGATTAAGGAATTAACAAAGAGTGGGACCTCCTCTGGAGTTTAAAACCGCCCTACATCTTCTTGGCATAGACAGACAGAATAAGATTGTCCAAGTCTTCTTGTGGAAGAAGATTCCACTGTTCTGAAAGAAGTTCTTGCAGTTGCCGTCGATTTTGTATAGCGTCCATATGTGGTAGGCATCTTCTCTGAAGCATATCCCATGCATGCTCAATGGGATTGAGGTCTGGGGATTGAGCTGGCCATGGCAAAACTTCAATTCTTGCTTCATTGAGCCAATCGGTAACAACTCTTGCCACATGTGGTCGTACATTGTCATGCATAGGGGTTAAATTTCGGCCCAATGCTTCTGCAAATGGCCGAACAACAGGTTGAAGAATATTCTGGATATATTGCTCAGCATTTAAGAATTGATCTAGAAAAACGAGATCAGTTTTCCTACCCAGCATAATTCCCGCCCATATAATTACAGTACCACCTTTGTAGCTGTGCACTTCTTGGGCATGCTGTAGCCTTGCTGCATTACCAGGCTGACGCCAGACTCTTAATCTGCGAGTATCTGGTCTTAATCCGAATCGCGACTCGTCAGAAAAAAGTATAGTCGACCATTGTTCTCGAGTCCAGTTTAAGTGTTCTGGAGCCCAGTTTACTCGATGTCCTCGATTTTCCCTGGTTAATGGTTGAACCCTAAGGGGGCGTCGGGAGTGAAGATTGACTTCTCTTAAACAACGCCTGATGGTTTGGCTATGGACTGTCACGTTATGCACTGCCTGGAGACGCGATTTTAACTCAGTAGCAGTTAGTGAACTCTGTCGGCGAACCTGAAGAGTAATGTACCGGTCCTGAATAGCAGTGGTGGCACGTCTTCTTCCAAGATGTTGTTCCCTGGGATTACCTGTATCTCTGTAACGTTGCCATAGTCGACTAATTACGCTCTGTGTTGTACCTAGCCGCTCCGCTACGTCAACTTGTCTTACTCCAACTTCCAGCATTCCAACTGCCCTATTCATTTCGTCAGGATGCAAATAACGACGTCTATTTTGTTCATTCATATTTGCTTTTAACGCAATTTATGCTTACACTTATCAATGGGTACTAATTTTTGTGTAACAACGCAGAAATGGTGGCAGAAGCAACACACTAAAGTTAAAATTCAAAACATTTTAAGATTTAGCATTAACTGTTCTTGTTTAATGGATACTTTTGACAGATAGTTGTTTATAGGTTACCTAGCAACCAAACTAAACAACAAAAGACAATATTAACGGAAGTAAAATCAAGCAAATAAAATAAAAATTGATATCCTTAGATTATGTTGATGTGTGTAGTTCCTGCTGTCAAAAAGATAAAACTAGATGTTATTGTTATGTATGAAACTATAAAATAGTTTTTGTGTGTATTTTTTAACTTTAGTGAGATTACATATTTGCCTAAATACCAACCTGATTATTTGCCCTTTTCTACAAGTGGAAATTAGACTTATTAATTATATTAATAATAAAAGTAGCAATGCATAATAAATATTTTTCTATTATTGTATTACTAGCTAAATAATATTAATATAATATTACGTTGTCAATGTAAGAACTTCTAATTTTAAGAGAATTAGCATGTGCCAGATATCCGCATGATCTCAACTCACGTTTAAATAAATTAGTGTGGGTACCACACGACATTTTCTTATGACGAAATTTTTTAAGCAATTTAATTCAAAGTTAAGAGCACACTTGTAGTTTGTAAAAATTTACCCAATATTGCTGTCTTTCTATTTTCACTCTTATTTCAAGTTTATTCTTACTTTCTGTGTCACATTTTTTATCCGGGTTTCTAGTAGTAGTTGCAATAGTATTAATCATCAGAAAACTCATGACATGGCATGTACAAAATAGTGCAAAAGTAATTATAAAAAAACTTCAAGTAGAAATTAAATAGACACAACACAAATCCATGAGTATTAGATGATATAAAAAAAAGACCAAACAGCATCAAAACAGAATATTAATTTTCTTGTAATACAACCGCAAATACGTGTTTTATACTCGTTAGTCCTTATCAGTATGGTATAGCTATGGCAGTGTGTGTTGATTAATAAAATGTTTAGTATCAAGTTTTGCCTCTAATTATTCCAATACACCCCATTCTCCATGTGAACAGTATTCATCAATAGTTGTGGTAATGTATTCTGAACTGTGTAAATGCCATACCTTAAGCCAGGCAGATTAGGAAAAATATTAAACTATTTGTAACCAGTATCTTAAGCAGACGAATAAAACTAATTTAACGAGTCTGTGACACATATCTGCGGTTGCACTACACATAAACTCTCACAAGTAGGCCAATTGGCGCCTAAGTTGTCATTGTCTACTATGTATCCCATCTTTAAAATTATGTTTTTGAAAGAATACTGAAGACATTATAGCTTGTATAAATAATATGTGCTTATTTTGCAGATAAATATCTTCTTAAGTATGCGAGGCGCTTATTATAACTGACAAAAGGAGGGGAGACGGCTTAAGTTTCAAAATTAACAACGTGGAAATCGTACCAAAAAAGAGTATAAAGTACTTGGGAGTGTTCTTTGATACACGAGGCAGCTTCAGAGAGCATTTTACGAGGATAACCGGTAAAGCTGAAGATAGAGTGGGTCGATTAACGCGACTGATGCCTAACATTAATGGACCTAGCAGTAGTAAAAGAGCGATTCTCGCAGGAGTAGTGCACTCCATATTGCTTTACGGAGCGCCAATATGGGAGCACAAGATTAAAGTGAAGAGGAACAATCTCCTGTTAGAAAAGATGCCACTGAGAATACTGACTAAAGTAGCATCAGCATATAAAACAGTTTCCACTGTGGCGCTCCAGGTTATCGCAGGGATCCCGCCTAGAAATTTATTAGCAAAGGAAAGAAAGTACACCTTTGATATGGACGGGAAAGGAATACAGAAAGACGCAAAAAACCGAACACTAAACTGCTGGCAGGAGAGATGGAACAACAACAGCCTTAAAGGGCAATGGACTAAAAAGCTAATACCGGACCTGAAGAAGTGGATCAAGTGTGGACATAAGAATATTGATTTATATCTCACGCAAGCTCTCAGCGGACATGAACCATTCAGAGCATATATAAAAAGGATAGGCCAGGGAGCGGACGATGTGTGTATGCACTGCGGGGAACCAGACACGGAAGAACATACCATTTTCTTTTGTAATTGATGGAGCACAATAAGAGGAAAAATTAAGGAAGAACTACAAATCGAGTGAGAGATATCGCCTGAAAATCTAATCGATAGTATGCTGGACTCTGTGGAAAGTTGGAGCGCTCTGCACGGAATGATAAGAGCAATAATGATAACTAAGGAGGAAGACGAGAGACAACGAGCTTAAAATAGAAACTTACTCGGTGCATTCATGACGAAGATGTCTAACAGACAGTACCATGAAATGCATTAGGAGAGAAGATAGGGTGGTTTTAGTGGGTAACCCAGTTATTGCACTACACCGACTGGGAGTCCCACACTACCAAGCTGCGCTGGACCTAAGCGCTTGGTGCCTATAAAAGATTTCCACCCACAATAAAAAAAAAATGAGGTGTGGCCACCACACGACTTTCTAATACGTATGAAAGTGTTACTTCCGGTCCGAATTTTGAAATTTCATTTATACAAAAAATATTCCAAATCCAACTCTAAATACTTTTGTACTCTTCATAAATATATATAGAATGCATAATTTACGACATATTTGCAAAAAATCGCTATTCGATAAGAGTAAAAGTGGTACTTCCGGTCTGAATTTTGAAATTTTTTTTATACAAAAGATATTTAGAAGTATGTTCTAAATACTTTTATACTCGTAATGTACCTGCCTAGAAAGCATGACTTGCGAGATATTCGCAAAAAACTGATTTTCGATAAGAGTAAAAGACCTACTTCCGGTAGGAATATCGAAAAACTTTATTCAAACAATTTTTCTCAAATTTAATTTTGAGTATATTTGAATTCTTTATAAATTTGTTTAAACTTAGTAATTGACGAAATATTTGCAAAATTCGATTTTTTCACTGAAGTAAACTACTACTTCCGGTCTGCCGATTTTGCTCAAAATCTAATCAGTTCTCAAGAGGGAGATTATATTCGTAAATACAAAATTTGGAATTGATATCTACAGCGGTGTGACCGCTATCGTGGTCACACACACACAGAGAGACACACAGACACACACACAGACAGACACACAGACATTTTTTAAAAACCACTCTTTTGGTATCAGGGGACCTCAAAACGTGGACATCTGCAAAAATCTCGAGGTCGAAAATTTTCATCATCACAATACTTCCTTATACTACGTATAAGAAAGTAAAAAAAAATATACGCCTTTGAACATTTATTTATTCACGTTCCTTTATGAGAGATCTCTTAATATATTTTTTAATTTACCTTCTTCTACTTGCTTTCAGGTGGCGATAATGAGTTTCTGGATAATTATTTTACCATAGATTTAAATATCTAGCTCACTTCACAAATGGAAAATTGCTCCTCTGGGTAATCTTTTCGACTGGCACAATGTTTTTTTTGATTTATTTTAGCTTTAACATTTTGGTAATTTGATGTAAATATTGATGATATTTTACATTATGCCAAATTATTGTAGCATTTTCTTTGACATCATTTTCACAGCTGTTTATTAGATATTTCTCAGCTCATTTGTTTTTAATAATTGTCCAAGCTCATCCATTTACATAGAAATAACATTCATCAATATTTTAATATATCGAAGCCTTCTCTTTTCCAAGAATCAAACCCAGCAACTAGTAGCTGCTGAATTTCTAAATAATAAAAAATTACTAAAAAGTGAATTCGAAAACTACTATAGAAAAAAAAGTTTTCAAAATTTTTATGGAAGTAGATCTGTTTCTCTTACTGAAAAACAGTTTTCTTGGAATATTAATCTTACTACATTTAAATCAGATTTATTAGTACTCCTATTAACTTTATTTTTATATTAAAAAAAAAATTTAAATTCGAACAAGAAATAACACTTTTATTCTTATCCAAAACCATTAATCTTGGAAATATCACGCAAATCATGCATTATATACCTATTTATTAAGAGTATAAACGTATTTAGAACTGCATTTGGAATAATAATTGTATAAAAAGACTCTCAAAATCATGCCCGGAAGTAACACTTTTACTCATAGCGAAAAACAACTCTTTTGCAAATATTTGGAAACTATCATTTGTACAAAAAACTCAGCTCAAAAATATGTGTATGAAAGTTGTATGGTATCCCCACTACATTTTTCGTATTCAAGCGATCACAAAACGTGACATTTTTGAGATACCTAAAATGAAAAGTGGATACTACAGGTTTTCTAGAAATATTTAATATTATATATTTGTATTTCATAAATCTGAAATGAAAGAATGCTTGTTGGTTTTAAAGTTATTCTTTATTTTCTAGACGATTTTTTACATTTTCGAGTATCATTTTGTTTCAAAATAACTTCCTGCTCATAAATTGTCATTTTCAATATTTGTGATTTGTATTTTAATATTTTAACAATAAATTATTTTCCTCCTGAAAGCTTTTGTTTGATGTGGCAATAAACTGGCAATTTATGGATATCATTATTACTTCCACTGTCGCATTTGCAGCATTCAAAAATAAAAATTAATTATATGGAAAAAAATAAGTACATAAATATATGTTTTTTTTTGTTTTCTATTAATTGTGAATGACAACGACGACGTTATAATATTCTATATTCATATTTTATTTTTATTAGTAGTAATAAGAGTATGCAATCTGACTGGTAATTAGTGACAATAAACTATTTAAATAAGCAACAAACATGTAATATGTTCAAGTATTAAAAATGGAACATAAATAAAATAATACTATTATTAATTCTTTCTAGAGTAGGCCCTTAGATTTTTCTGACATATATCTCCATAAAACCAATTCCCATTATTAAAGAGAATGGTGACTAAAAGTAAATGGCACCTATGGACCACCATATATGGAAGAAATAAGTTGCCAAATAACGAGGTCGGCGTTATATTATTATGACTGTCCTAAAATGGCTTCTGTAGATTATATTAAATAACATGTAAATTTTGCATCTTAAATCTTGGGCCATTTAAATTTCTTGCGCATGTCAGTTGCTATAACTAATAATTTTGTATTAATAATATTAGTTTTCTTTTTCCTATAATAATTAGAATATGCACCCTATTTCATATTACAAATAACTTCAAACGGTAATTATGACAAATGTCAAAAGATGTACGAATATCATTATTATTATGAGATTTCTTCTGTAGGTTTATTAATTGACATGTAAAATTTTCAACATCTCAAATTTGACGCCGCGCCGTTTTAATTTAGTGGCCCATGTCAGTTACTAAAATAATTCTACTATAATAAAAAAATTTAATAATCTTTGTCTTCCTATTTCTATATTAACTGGAGTATGAACACCTAATTATTTCATGTTTTATACTCTGCCCTGCTTAGTTAAAGGACCCCATTTGCAAAAACTGATTTTTTGACATAAGACCATTTCTGATATATTTCCATCAGCTTGTATTAGTTGGAAAGTCCTTTCTTGTGATTAACGATTTTCTTTTGATTAAGTATCATACAAATGGGATTTTATATTTGAGCAAGCACCTACATTCAAGCAGAAAGGAAAACTATATAAGGGTTTAAATCTAGGGTTTAGGTAAGTAACTCTACCACATAAAATAGGTTCGTTTAACGCATAAAAAATAATAGGACCTTCGAAGTATTAACATTTTCGTGAGTGCAATGAAAAATTATTATTAATTATAATATAACGTGCGTTTTTATTTTCATCATGATGAGTTATTTCTCCTTTGACAGAGAAATTGCTAACTTCTCTTCAAGTTCTACGTTATTGCTGGAGTAATAAGTGGGTGCGTTCAAGATACAAATTATTAATTTCTATGGCATTAAATAAAGCGTTGAATCAGAAAATGTGTACTCTTCAAAATGAATATTATTCTGACTGAAAACAAGAACTTCTTCGCCAACGCTACTTTAAATTAAAAATTAGTCGTGATACTTCTGTTACAGATAAGTTAAACATTTCGAACATACGAACAAAATTAATTTCATCTAACAATAATTACTTTTATGACAGGACCAAATGAAAGTGATGAAAATGAAGAAAAGTCTCAGAGTGATATTAATATAAATTATTTTAGGAAATCTACACCCACATCTGCTTTTATCCACGAGACTATGAAAATAATTTTTGGCACTGCTATGATCATTATTCTTCTTATTCTTATAGTCTAACTTCTTTTATTAATGAAATAGTGGAAGGAATGTTTAGCGGTACTATAACAATTATGCAGTATAATAATGCACAATGCATAACTAAATTGTATACAATAAGAGGTACAACGAAAAATTAAGAGCATGCTATAATACTCTAGTAATGATAAAGATTAAAAATTTATTGTTTATGGTATTGATAAAAAAATACCCAATATATGGCTTTTTCCTGAGAAAACTATAAACACGAATATGATCGTATGGAAAGGATCGGTTTTATTAAATTTTCTTTTTTTTTCTTTTATTCACTGTTTCGTGTCATATATAATGCCGAAGTACATTAACATTTCGCCGCGTGTAATAAATGTGTCTGAATAATAACTGGATATCAATATGAAATTGGCATTTATTGGATGAGTAAATTGGACAATGGATGGCGGCCGGCTTTCTAGATGACATTTACGCAGCGGGAAAGCTAGTCTCATGAAAAATATATATCGCATTTATTGATATAAATTCGTATTAACGAGATTGTTGACGATAACGCGATATAATGCGGCGACTGTCTAGAACGGGCGATGAATTTTATATTAATTAGTTAATGTCTAGATAATTTACTGATTGACGAGAGCTTTTTATCATATTAAACTACCGTATTGGATATGTGACTTTCCACATTATTTGGATTATACGACATCGCAGCAATAAAATATAATGTGGTGTGGCCACCATACGACTTTCTTATACGTATGAGTGTTTCAAATTATACAATTTTAAGAATTTTCTTATACAGAAATTTTTCAAAATTTGTTTCTAAGTACTTCTCTTCTTTTAATAAATCTTTATAAAATGCATACTTTGCGAGATATTAGAAAAAGAGCTAAACGTAAAAGTATTGCTTCCGGTCCGAATTTTTACATTTTATGTATACAAAAAATATTGCAGATCCAGCTCTAAATACTTTTGTACATTTGGTAAATATATATGGAATGCATAATTTACGACATATATGCAAAAAAATCGCTATTTAATAAGAGTAAGTGTTACTTCCGGTCCGAATTTTGAAATTTTTCTCATATAAAAGTTATTGGGAGTAGGTATTAAAATAAAACGCAGTGTACTTGAATATGTGTGTATTCGATATTAACGTGTCTGCAGAACTAACTCAAGAGATATAATATCGTACATATATCACATTTCTCCAGTACATATTATGTAAAGAAATATACTGATACATAATTAGAGTGTTGACATTTTAATGAGTATAACATATACACACAACTCGAGCGGGTAAACACCACAGACCACACATATATTTGTGATTTATATTTTTGTATAGGAAATGCCCAAGATGCATTTCTAACGAAAGTTATTGAAAATTAAGTTCTACTTCCGGTACGAATTTCGAAAAACTTTCATAATAAAATTCTTCTCAAATTTAATTGTGAGTATATATGAATTCTTTATAAATTTGTTAAACTACTACTTCCGGTCTGCCGATTTTACTACAAATCAAATCAGATCTCAAGAGGGGGATTATACTCGCAAATACAAAATTTGGAATTGATATCTACAGCGGTTTGACCGCTGTCGTGGCCAAACACACAGAGAGAGAGAGAGAGATTTTTTAAAAGCCACTTTTGTGTCAGGGGACTTCAATACGTGAACATCTGTAAAAATCTCGAGTGATATTGTGAGATGGGGAAGACAACGTAAGAGGCAGTGGTACAGCCATGTAAGACGGATGGACGAAAACAGACTCCCGAAGATAGATAGTCCTAGAGAACAACCCGCCCGGCTACAGACCTATCGGAAGGCCACCTAAGAGATGGAGAGATAGCTGGCTATCTACCTCTCAGGAAGAGACGCTGGGGCAACTTCAGAATTAACAGATCGACAGATCTCTAAGTAGTAGAAGAAGAAAAAGAAGAAATGTGGATTTTGCTGGTTAGTGTGATTTCTCAACTAATAGAGCATAGCAAGGTAGAGAAACAAATTCAAATTTTTGCATAAATAACAGGAATTTAAAAAGAACTTATATCTATATAAATGTAAAAACTTTCAAACAAATATTATATATATGAAGCAGTTTCGTAAATATACCTATATGAAAGGATATGGTTTATTTTAAATGACGTTGCCATAATATATTAATCTACTGTTATTTAATAATCTCTTTGACAAACTTTTACATTGCATTACTTCCTAAAACATCTGAGACACAAAAAGTAGAGACTGAAGGAAATATAGAGAGCACCTTTCCAAAAACATCTAAATCAAAAATAAATAAACATATTTAAATATTTTTAAATTCTCGACTAGCTTCCTTGAATAAGAGAAAGGACACAAGACAGGAATTTTTTAAACAAATTTCTCAATTTAATAGAATTTAAAACTATGAAAGGAGCAAGATGACAGCAATGAAGATGACAAATAACAAAAGAGAGCAACTAGAGGCATTTTACGGTTTAAACGTTTGCCCTTTATATGTTATTTTCATAACAATTAGTCCCTTCTATTTCGCTTTTGTTTGATTTACAATTCATTTTAATGACTAATTCTGCTATCTCTTTTGGTACACGTTGTATAGTGTGTATATACTGGGTTTCTGTCTTTATTTTATTCTTAATATAAACTTTTATTTGTAAATATTGAGTCTATTGTGCCCTCACCAAAATTTTAGAATGATATTTAATTTTTTTGTTAGAGTTTTGCCATGCTTTTTGTTACATTTTACAGTCTAATTCTAATTTTTAATAAACGCACATTGAATGCGCATACATGAATGGGGATGTCACTATCATCTCTCCTAAATTAGGCAGTCTTCATCACTTCATTTTCACCTTTGTTTAAATTAAAAAGCTGAAATTAACAGATTTATTTTAGTCTCATTTATTATCGGTGGGAAAACAGAATACAATTTGTTATGTTCTAGAGAAAAGATATTATTATTATTATTATTATTATTATTATTATTATTATTATATGAAGAATTTTGGGAATTCTTAATCGCCCATTTTCTTTTGAACCACTCTTTGTCGGAGTTAGAAGCACATGTGATCTGGTGGAATAATTAGCACTCAGGGAGCGGGTTAGCAATTGCCAAGCTCTATAATATCTCCTTTACTTTATAGAGCTAAATTTCGTATCCCTGAATTTTTCAGGTAACCCGCTTTAAATTTTAAATTTTCAATAGTTAAATATGAGTGATGCCACGTGTTCTCACCTAATATATATTAACATCATTTGTAATGTTTTCCTATTATCTTTTTATTTTGAGGGATCTAGTGTTAGCCAGAAGCACCTTATTGAACTAGTGCTGGCCAGAAGTATAAATTATCAAGTACTCGGTTAAAGCACAAACAAATATGAACACCCAGTTTTCGTTTGCTTTTTAACCTATAATTGACAGAAAATTTATGCCTGAGCGGTTGGTTCTATACCCTCTGTAGTAGTTGTTGACAGTGGATTAATGCTTTAATCTTGCTAGCGTTTTTCACTTCTTGTGTGGACGCAGGTTGTAAATCTGCGCCTTCTAATTGCTATAAGTAACATTTAACTCTTTTTGCTTGAGGTTTTTACGTGTGAGATAACTTGCTTGTTTCTCATATATATATATAAATAAAAAACACGTTTTGTTATATGTATAGAGGCATATATTTTTACATGTGTGGCTACGTCGCCCTGTTGTTATGCACTGCTGGAGTATTTGTTTTTGTACGTGTTGTGCCCATCCTTCGCACAAACATCTGGATGGGATTAAATACAAAAACAAATACGCCACTTTATTTTTAGTGGCCAATTACTATTATTTATGGTAATAAGTAACTATACTATGGAATGTGAAATAATGTAAATGCAATTATGTCCAAATAGTACACACGTCACATTTTATTGCTATATAAATTGTTTGGAGTTTCCGAACACCCTCTAAGACCATTTTCGTGTTTATCTACACTAGTAACCCGCTATCCTAAGTTCTATTATTTTAAATTGTAATTTTTGAGTCAGGCCTCATACTTTGGATTTTTAATTGTCAAGGCAGACGTTAAAGTCTGACCATATATACATATATATATACAGGGTGTACCACTTAAAACTCCCAGGTCAAATATCTCGGAAACGGATAAAGATATTTGAATTTTGTAAAAAGTAGTTTCTAAAGAATGTGATCGAATTTTTTTGATCGCCACAATCTTCATTTGTTTTTTATTTGAAAGAGTGTTAAAATTAATGTAAATGTTATTATTTGTGTTAGTTTCCAAAATTTAATGGTTTCATAGATGTTCGTGTTTAAAGAAAGTAAAGAGTAATTTTAAAGTTTTGTCTTTATTTTGTTTAAATAATTAATTTGTAGGGGAAAATAGCAGTAAACATATTCACAACTCTTGCTATTATACCTGCGAAATAAATGCGGTTACATCAAACTGCTAATAATGTCAACATAGGTAGTTACTGACAATTTTAATCAAACGTTCCCACGTCGTTGGATTGGTACTAATGGAGTCCTTAGGTGGGCGGCTCGTTCGCCAGATCTAACCCCGTTAGATTTGTTTCTTGTGGGCTTACTTGAAAGCTGAAGTTTACAAGGAACCCATAACAGATATGGGCGACCTTTATAAAAAAAATTATGCAAGTGTTCAAAAAATTAGTAGAAATACATTGTTAAATGCTTGCGGAAGATAACTAATAAGGCGATATACGTTATGTATCAATCAAGAAGGCAACAATGTTGAACATCTTTGTTAGTTATATTTGATTCTTTTAAGTATTTAAACAAAATAAAGACAAAACGTTAAATTTACTTTTACTTTCTTTAAACACGAATATCTATAAAACCGTTAAATTTTGGAAACACACAAATAATAAAATTTACATTAATTTTAATACTCTTTCAAATAAGAAACAAATGACGATTGTGGCGATCAAAATAATTCTTTTCGTCGCAGCGCCATCTATATCTTCATATAATAAAACACAATTGTGTGAGCAAACTAGAGTCAATCACATTCTTTAGTAACTATTTTTTTACAAAATTCAAATATCTTTATCCGTTTCCGAGATATTTGACCTGGGAGTTTTAAGTGGTACACCCTGTATATATATATATATATATATATATATATAGATATCAAGTGGCTTTCAGTCAACTGACTAATGTATTGAAAAACGTTTCGTTACTGCTTACCGCAGTGCCAACCGACCCTGGAAAGTTAATCAATGGAAATAGTGCGGATTAATAAAATAGTCATGGAAAGAATAGTGGGTAATTCCGCTGTAGAGCAACCGTAGACACGTGTTTCTGACTCCTTGGTCGTCATCAGTACGGTGTAGCCAAGGAATAAGGTGGGATAACCTTGGAGATGTAAGCATAAACGGTGGACCATCAGGCGACAGACCCCCATTTGTAGCTTCAGTTGGAAGATCCTCGGTTTCGAGGACAACAACCAACATCGCCACGAGGAAGACATTGTCAACCTGCGTGCCAACCGACCCTGGAAAGTTAATCAATGGAAATAGTGCGGATTAATAAAATAGTCATGGAAAGAATAGTGGGTAATTCCGCTGTAGAGCAACCGTAGACACGTGTTTCTGACTCCTTGGTCGTCATCAGTACGGTGTAGCCAAGGAATAAGGTGGGATAACCTTGGAGATGTAAGCATAAACGGTGGACCATCAGGCGACAGACCCCCATTTGTAGCTTCAGTTGGAAGATCCTCGGTTTCGAGGACAACAACCAACATCGCCACGAGGAAGACATTGTCAACCTGCGTGCCAACCGACCCTGGAAAGTTAATCAATGGAAATAGTGCGGATTAATAAAATAGTCATGGAAAGAATAGTGGGTAATTCCGCTGTAGAGCAACCGTAGACACGTGTTTCTGACTCCTTGGTCGTCATCAGTACGGTGTAGCCAAGGAATAAGGCAGGTTGACAATGTCTTCCTCGTGGCGATGTTGGTTGTTGTCCTCGAAACCGAGGATCTTCCAACTGAAGCTACAAATGGGGGTCTGTCGCCTGATGGTCCACCGTTTATGCTTACATCTCCAAGGTTATCCCACCTTATTCCTTGGCTACACCGTACTGATGACGACCAAGGAGTCAGAAACACGTGTCTACGGTTGCTCTACAGCGGAATTACCCACTATTCTTTCCATGACTATATATATATATATATATATATATATATATATATTCTTTTGTTTATTTGTGCTCATCTATAAGCAACTGTGTTAACGTAATAAATTTACATTACAAATACTTTGTTGGTTATTACGTAAAGTTCAAAA
Source organism: Amphimallon solstitiale (assembly GCA_963170755.1). NCBI lineage: Eukaryota > Metazoa > Arthropoda > Insecta > Coleoptera > Scarabaeidae > Amphimallon > Amphimallon solstitiale. The sequence continues at coordinate 90,137,737 of OY720680.1, forward strand.
TCTACGACAGCAGACAACTTAATTCTTGAAATCTCTTTATATTCAATGTTAATCGGAAACTTGATCAAGGGTTTCCAAGATTTAAATACCGAGGAATAATATTCCGGTGTATGTAATATTAACATGACTTATCAAGTCGCTTAAAGTAATATCGATTTTAAAATACTTTCTTTTCCTATTTTTAATTTCCCTCTTGCGACGCGTAATTTTCTGGTTTCTGCCCATATATTGAGGTATTTTTTTATTTTGCTTTTTGTAGTTTATAACCAATTTAATCAGATTTAAGTATTTCATTTCTCATTTTG